>WEKX01024491.1:0-34947 GCA_013390025.1 Pitta sordida
GCCGCCTCCTCGGTGATTCAAATGCCAAGGAATACATATATAAAAAGTTGAAGGAGAGACATGATTTCTCTTAAACTTCTATTGTTTTTACCCTGATGTCCTGTGGTGCACATGGTCATACAGATGGTGAGCCTACACAAGGGACTGGGTAATAGAGGCATGTCTAGAGGTAAGTCATGGGGAGAAAGAGGTGTAAGGTAAAGGGTAAGTTCACTATTTTCTGTTCGGTTGTGTCAGACTTAACAGATCTGCTATCCAACTATGTCAGAGCTGAGACCTTTTGTCCAGTAAAAAAATTCCAAATAAGTACCTTTTGCCTGGCAGCTGACATATTACAGCATTATAGGAAGCAATTTTACTACTGCGTATGTTTAGGATTTGACGTGGGAGGAACATTCCGTTTCTAACTTAGGGAATTACTGTATGTAGCAGAAAACCTGCATAGCTTGATTTTATAACCTAAAAGGCAAGTAAGGATAAATGTAAGCATTTATATTTGCTTTTCATAAGATACATGTTTTTTAAATGCAAATAAGAGAAATGCAGGAGGAAGACAACATGAATCTGTTAAACAGTTCCTTCATTGAAATAACAACCATAAATGCCATTACACTGTAAAATTAATCACATTATAAATCTGACTAATTTTGAACATTAAGGCATGTACAAGCAGTGATGTAAGGGTATTAAATTGTATCATAAACTGCTAAATAAATAGCAAAAATACCTAGTCTTATCAGAGAATGATGTCACAAGTGTCTATTATTTACTTCATATAATAATACTAACAAGGGTTTATGTTCGATTTATATGTGTGATAAAATGTAATATGGAAAAAAAGGTCTTGAAACTCTTCTGCTCAGAAACTGAGTCTCTGTCCTGCATTCTGAGGTTGTATATGACATGATATTTTTTTGTTATTTCAAGTGTAATCTGAAAAAAAACCATGAGAAAGCACATGAAATTACAGAAATCATTGCAAGTTGTGAAAATGTGAAAGTTTTTTTTCCCCAAATTATATTGAAGATAAAAAATCCAAGTAATTCATCATGATGCACATTAAAAAGATTGATACATGATGATGATAATAACTACACCAAAACAGATACTATTTTTTCATAGAATCCACCAATAGTAACCTACAATATTTTCTCACTTCTTAAAACTGCTTTCAGAGTAATGAAATCTTTGGTGTTAAAGTGTAAGAGATACCATGTAAGTTGGTACATCCATGAAAACTTGTAGTGATTACTTTTAGAATGCAGACCAATAGAAGTCAATCTTGCTTTTCGAGACCAGATTATTTTCTGTGCATTTTCTGGTCTTGCTGTTCTGGCCTTTTATGTAGTCCGGCAATTTCCATAACAGACTGCTTAGATTGAATTTTCATGTTTATTTTATGATGACTTGACTGCAATACATTTTATCTTCCTTGAGGCATAAGTAGAAAAGCTGGAGAAAGAAGGAGAAAAGGACTGATTAATTGTCATAACTCATTCCCTCTCTTCTTAATGATGACTGTCTGTATCAAAACATCAAGGGACATTAGTTTCTAACATGGAATTTTTAGGGAATTTGTTAGTTTCTTTTCTGTTTTTCTAGGAGTTTTAGGTGTTGGTTCATGGGGTTTTGTTGTTATTTTGTTGTTCTTTTCCCTTCGTGAGACTCTTCATGCAGAGTGTTCATTGGTCTTTCTCCTTACAAAACACTGGGCCCATACTCCAAGTAGTCTTCCTAGAAGCCAAACAGTTCTGTTAGTGCTGTTCCTGGCTCCTTGAAAATTTTCATAGGGAAAGTGTCTCAATGATAGAGTTATACAGACCCTAGGCTATGTGAGAATTTTTTTTTTACCTGTTTGGAATCTAAGCAGAAGAGTTTTAAACCAATCTCAACCTGCTCAGATAAACCTGTTCCTGTAGAAATCACAGAATCACAGAATATTNTGATAATGCTATTTGATTAACTGCTACTTTGTTTGGACTTGTAATAGAAGATCTGTCTTGAAATCCAATGCAGACTATTTTACTACAAAATATGCTATTGGGCTTCGGGATTATTATTGTGGATTTCTATCAAAAAGCAATGCAATAGGGGATGTCATAACTGTAACACAAAGCAAAAAAGCTGATGAGAGCTGTGCATGTGAAAAAGCCCTCTTAAAGAGAAACACAAAAAAGCCAAATTCACAGTTCTTCATGTTGTTGGCAGCTCATGTTTGAAAAATAATTAAAAAAAACCCCAAACACAACAAAATAAATATTTTGTTGGTTTTGCTTGTGTGACAAGAAATTGTAGGCTGGAAAAATTGAAAAAAAACAAAAAACAAAAAAAAACCCAGAAACCAAAGCAAACAACAATAAACAAACAAACCCCCCACATCCCCCAACAACAAAAAAGCAAAGAAAAAGAACCCCCTCCAAACCTCAAAGACCAACAACGAGTGACTATATGAAACTTGAAAGGCTTGTCATATGGGTGTTAGGAACACAAATTATCTTAATGTTCACATTTCAACTAGACACATTTACAAGGTTAAATCTGTGTGCCTACCCTTTACAGGTCATGAAATGGTCCATTTTTTTAAAAGGTTGGTCAGTCAAAAGGAAGAAAAAAGATGTCTTTTGTATTTGACATTAATTGATTTCAACTCCCAGTACTAATTATTTTTATTACTATCTCTGGTAGTAGTAGAACTACACAACACTTTTGTTCTTTTACTTTTGTTCTTATTAAAAAAAATACGTGCAGAGATCAAACTAAACCTTCTCTTTAAAAAAATAAACAAATTAAGATCTCAGAGTACTCATCACAAAGGATCTTTTCCTCCATTGATTATTTACAATCTGTGGATATTTTCTTTCTTTTCTGCAGTCTTTCATTTTTTTTGCTCCTTTTTCCTTCCGCCGCCCCCTATTAAATTTAAAAAAACCCTAAAAATGGTTCAAATTGTCTAAATGCCATTTTACCAGTGAGATTAAAAGATATAAACCCTCTTCTCTTTGCATTCTTCTACTATTTTTTGTGAATTTTTATATATGTAAATATACAAAAATAATGTATAAATATATACATATATATATATATATATATATACAGTTTTTACCGTTCTTTTCACTGAGGTCTCATGTAGAGTTCTTCAACCATTCAGACCTCACGTATGTGGAAGAACAATTGTTTTGTCCTTTGGGAGAGATCTTTGCCCTTGTTCCAGTAAATAACTAGAAATAGACTTAGCTATGTACATCCTCTAAGTCTTACACAAGTCTTTTCATTTAACTGTGTTGAAAAGAAACACCAAGCGTGCAGGTGAAGACAGTAGCCTCAAATACTTTGTGAAGTATACAGTATTTCTGCCTAGCATAAATTTGAAAATGTATTCAAACTACATAACTTTAAAGAATTTTATTATTAATTAATAAATTTATTTATCAGTAATCCTACTTTCAGATTATTTTTTTAAAATACCAATGCTATTAAGGAAAATAATTTTCCATATTTTCAGAAGTAGTAAGATGCTTTTTTTTTGCATCACTGAACTGTTTGCATTGTGCCATTGAAGTTTATGTTTTGGTACATGGAATCTAGTCTTAATATAGATATGGTGACTCCTATGCATTTTTACATTCCCTATGTAATTTTCAAAGTTGTATGTGGAATGCATTCTATTATACAAGAGTTTTCTTTACTCTAGACCTGAAGATTTTTGTCCTAATTTTTGCTCTACAAGTAACTGTGTGATCTACTTTATATTATAAAATTCTAGTATGTCATCTATATCTATAATATTTAACAGCCTGGGAAGGTTGTATGAGTATCTTTGTTATTCAGAAGTGAAATCCCTAGATCAATGCTAACTCCACCCACATCTTACTCCCTAACTACACCTAACTCCGTCTTTTTTATCATACATTGAAATCCTTGTAGTTATGTTCATGCTATAAAATGGGCACCCAAACTCTTGGTTGGGTGACAAGGCAGATAGGAAACTACCTCATACTCTAGTGACTAGATTAACATTACTGTGCATATTCCAGTCTAGGGCGCTTACATTGACTCTGAATGCTAATTACGATTCTTTATTCTTGGGGAACTTCAAATCTTTTTTTTTTTGTTGTTATTGTTATATGTAATTTTAATCTGTATTTTAATCTTCCACAATTACAGCTTTTCTGCTTTTATTATAAGATCTATATTCCTGTGTAATATTTAACCAAAATGTTTATTTATTTACATGTTATATATACGTAATTATTCTATTGAATGATATTACCCATAGTGAATATTCTTTGGTAAGTCACCTGCTTCAAATTAAGATATATGTAGCAATGTTTTCTTTATACTGTATGTGATTAAAGTCATTACACATTAGAAACATGTACAGTTTCTAAAAAGTACAGCGAATCCCCACAGCATCGCGAGTTCTCCTTCACAACCCCGCCCATTTGCGAAGCAAATTTTTCGCAATTATGATTCAGCCGTCTGCGAGTCAAGCCGCCCCAGACATGCGCAGTTGATTCTGCTCTATAGAGGGATGGTGCCGTGGTGCCTGTGGGGAGGGACTCATCCCACCCTGTGGCAAAGGGGCTCACAATGACGGCACTGTGTGCCCGTCCCTGAACGGGGAAACTGCCTCACGAAAGTGAGGCAAACTGTGTGCTGGGAGGTGGCTTCTGTGCCCCCGCCCTCTGGGGCCATCTGGGAACGCTGCCCCTCTCTCACGTGACTGGTTAAAGGGAAAGAAACTCCCATACCAACCTGACCCCTCCACCCCCCACCCCCAGAGCGGCTCGGGCATGGCGTTTAGAGACCTGCAACACCCTGACCTGCTCTTGTGTGCTCTGCTGAGACCCAGCGCAGCACCACCACAAGACATGCCATTCCTTGTTACTCAAAGCCCAGTCAAAGTCCGGGCAACACTGCCTCTGCCAGGACTGGTGGATGTTAAAGGGAAAGAAACTTCAATACCGAAGAGTCTGTCCCACCATAAGCACACGGGGTGTTGCAATGTTGCAAAGTTAAGGTTTTTCCAGGCTCTAAGAATGCCAAACAGAGTTCAGGGACACCCCTTCCCTGCCGCGGAGGCAGGTGAGCACACGTGGGTGGCACGGGATCCCTGGTACCGGCACGAGGACCAGGGCTGGGCCAGGGGGCTGGGGGGGCGGAGCAGTGGTGTGAGGTTTGGGCTGCGAGCCCACAAGGTCGCAGCAGCTGCTCAAAAATGGTTCCCTTTGCTCCCCCCGGCTCACAGAGCCCGAGGGGAGAAGCAGAAAATTGTCCGCACTGCTCCAGAATTCCGGGGGGTGGAGCAATGGACGTGGCCTTCATGCATATTAACGACCTGCAGTTCTTTGCAAGTTTAGTGTTTCCTTGCAATGGAGGGGATATAACTGTGTATATAAACACTCAGAAGGGAAAAATATGGGAATTTACACCCAATAAAATAAAAGGGACGTTCTTATGGGTAGGAGAGAAAGTTTAAAGAATGCAAGAGTTGCCAGTCTTTAATACTTAAGGTAAAACAATCTACTGCCTTCACAAGTAAAGAGTGATATATTTCAGGTTGTTTTAGTGTTATTCATTTTGGAATAAACAGTGCTAAAAATATATTATTCTAGATTTTTAAAGGCAAGATATTATCTCCATTTTAGAATTATTTATGAAAACATGTCCATATTTTTCTAGATTTAGAATTCCATTAGTCAGAAAATATTTTGATGTTGAAAACTTTTCTTAGATATAGAATAAATGAAGCTTTTTTTGTTTCATTCTAGAAGTATGGATCAGTAACAATTACAATCAGGTCTCCTATATCACAGACCCGCAGTCTTAATTGGGCTCTGCAAAACCCTACTTCTGCGTTGAATGGCAGCTCATTAATATGCAACTTTGCCCCACGCCCTCAGACGATCCCCGGTGCTGTTTCGGCACTGTGTTGCCGTGTATCGGTTGCTGTGGTGGCCGTGCTGGGAGGAGGGTGGCGAAGCAGCAGAGCCCCGGCTGTATCTGGGACGGGTGGGGAAGCAGTGAAGACTGGGGGGGTGTGACGAAGCAGAGCCACCACCGCCACCGCCGGTTGCACGTGCGCAGTTGCGAAAACAGGCCTCCTTCGTCGCTAAAATTCATGCTGTGAAGATCTGAAGCCGCAATATGGGAAGTGCAAGTGCAAGAGGGCTGACTGTATATGTTTGGGGTTTTTTGTTATACAGTAGCGTTGACTTGTTTTAACAGATTGTAAACATATAGTGACAAATGAAGATATCCTAAGGTGGAATAATTTTAAAAGAATTCATGTATTCTGCAGAACTCCTTTGAAATTGAGTGAGAAAAATATGGTAGGAATTCTGATACGGATTTGGAACAAATCCTTCCACCTGTATCCAGTCTTCACACCTTTAAATGATTATAATCTAAAATATAGCAGTGAATTTTTGAAAACTGAGATCATTAAAAGATATACTTTTTGTAGTTTGGTGGGGGGTTTTTGGAGGGGGAAGGTTGTCTGTTTGCTTTGTTTTGTTGGTTTGGGTTTTAGTTTTCTTTTGGGACTAGACTCCAGAGGAACTGAACTTCATAGAAGTCACTGGTAAATATAAGGAATTTCACAGATTCACAGATTATTCTGAGTTGGAAGGGACCCACGAGGATCATCGAGTCCAACTCTTAAACCGCACCACTGCCTCCCCGGCAGGAATTGAACCTTGGTCTCCAGCATGGCAGGTGGGGTCACTCACCACTGTACTAAAGTGGATTTCATAACCATGTCCAATTTTACAGTTTTGAAAGCCAAAATACACTGCCTAGGCATACCGAAATCACTCAGATGAAAATCCATTTCTTTAAATATATATTTCAACTAAATGTGAATATTAAATATTTGCTAGAGTAATGTGAGAAAATAAAATTCTAACTTTATGGGTCTGGCCCTGAAATTGCTAAGAAAATATCACTGATTTCAATAACTTCTAATGAGAATGTAATTTTTTCAATATTCCTTGTAGAGGCTCATCATTTTGCAAAATCAACAGTGTATAAATAAAGCATAATTAGACCTTTATATTGACCTCTGATATTCAGATCTTAAAAAAATTGAAATGTGATGCAAACTTTTGGTGCTTTGATACAATGTAAAAGATAAAATTTAAGATACGAGTTTACTTTAAAAGAGCATACTAGTTGTCCTCAAGTGAGGCGACATTTTTCCTTAGAGAATTTTTACATCTGATCTCCGTTCTGCTAAAGAGATCCTAAATTTTAATAATAATGCTAAATCAAGTGAAATATGGGCTCTCTTAAATAATTTAAGCTTGCTGCAGTTATACAAATTTGATAAGTCTAATATACAATACCACTGGATAACATAAAAGAATTGAATTCTAGATTTTTAGGTGTTTTATTCCTTCAGAATGTTTTTATATATAGTATTATTTAATGTCTGATAAAAATAATTTATACTTCTTTGTAACTGTTCTTCTCCCTGATGTTGATGGGCCAAGAAGCAGGGAAAATCTGGGCCTTTCAGAGAGTTTGCTTTATTAATATTATAGCCCGTAGCAAACCCAACATTTCTGAAGTCTGAAGGTCACCATTTTTTAATGAGAAGTAAGCTTCACTATCAGCCAGGTTTTCCCAATGAAAATAACAGAACAGACAAGTCAAAGGTAAAATTTCTTCAATACCTATTTTCTTATACAAAAGAACTGTTTCAGTTCTATTCATCATAAAGAGGATAAAAATTGAAGAAGAAGAGAAATTTAAGACTGTCTAAACAGTACGTGCATTTTCTAATCTAGTAAGGAACTTCTATAAGGTGACATTTATTGCCTTATGCAACACCATATGTTGCATGTAAAGGAAGCTACTTTCTATCATCTCTCACACTTAAAGTGAAGAAAAGTTCTGTCGAATCAACAGATCTCAGAGCCGTGACAAACCTCCCTGTCTATGTGGGAATGTGTTGGCTGCCCAAATGAATATGAGTAGATTTTTAAAAACATTTTATGAAGTTTCAAGGTAATAAAGTTAGAACAACACATGGGGGAGGGGGAGATGTTCCTTTTCAAAATGGATCTGTATTTGACATCTTTGTCAGGAAGATGTATTACTCATCCATCATATAATATTGTCACACTGATGATGTATTAATGTAATGCATTATCTGAACAACAGCATTCCTAAGATATATTGTTAGTTAGCACAGAGTTAGCCGGTGAGAGTTGGTTGTAAATACTTAATGGTTATGCCCTGAATTTTAGAAGTATGTATGAATTCTAGAAGTAAAAGCAAGCAAATGTTTATGTTCAGACAGAAGAGCTACTTTCCTGAAGATAGTGCTTGGTAAGTTGTTGGTGATGGTTTCATAGCTTATGTAATTTCAAATTTATGTTTTATAAACCCACAGTATATAACAGAGAAGTAACTATTTGTCATTCATTACAGAATCCACTTCTAGCATGACAACAACATGAAAGCTTACTGTGGCATATAAAAAACAAGAACAAAATTGTGGGATTATTTTTTAGACGTCAGGTGTATCACAATCAGGAGAAATTTCACTCCTTTTGGAGTACAGCCTTTACAGAAATCGATTTCCAGAAGTCAGTACATTTCTCTGCCATAAAATTTGTAAGGAAAAAAAAAAAAAAGAGAAGTGAGTGAATATATGCAATACAGGGGGAAAAAACCAACAAACCCCACACTAAATCAGACCAAAGAAATACGTAAAATATAATCCCAAAATATTATACCTGGGCCTCAACAGTATTATGGAAACCAAATATACACACCAAAACTGGTAAGGCTGTTCTTAAGGGGGTCCTTTACTTACGTATCAGTGAAAGTTTTGAGTGCTTTTTCCTTACCATTTTAATGTCAAATTTTATTAATAATGTCAAGAAAATCAATGAAATAAATGCAATAAAGTCCTTCTCAACAAGGTTTTTAATCCATATATTCTACTGTAGAGTCATTATAGAGAAAAAGAAGGCATCAGAACTACTGGAAAGTCTGGAAACGTTCCCATATTAAAGCATCATTTGGAACAGTTCTTTCTCTGCATAAAAATGGCTAAGAGAAGGAGATGGTATAGTGAAATATTTGAATTCTTTAAGTTGCTGGAAAGAGATATGGGAAACAAAAGAGGCTGGGAAAGGACAAAAGGAGAAAATAAACTTGAAATAATGATCTTTTTTCTACTTTTTTTTTCCNACAATATAAACTATATAATTTCACCAAAAGATGTGCTGATCTAGCCCTTAAATTCAGTTCTTTTGGTTTTGTTTGGTTTTCTGCTGTCCTTTAGGTTGTATATTCTATCAGCACATGATGTTTCTCTATTCAGTGCTTACAGCACTGCAACATGATTTTTCACAATTGCTTGAAAGAACTCTTGCAGCAGAAAGAGTCAATTGTTGGCTTGGTTATACTAAAAAACCACATGGCATGAAATTACCATATTATTATTACCTTGAGGGACAACATGAAAAAAAAGCGCTAAAGTGCAAGGAATATAGATGTACAGAACGTGGCTTTTTGCTGGGAATTTGTATTGTATATAGAAAAGCACAATTTTTGACATAAATGTCAACATACATGCACGTTGCAATGTATGCAAAACAATGCAAATAAATGCTGTTGAAGAGATCACATTTTGGAGCTGGCACTCCACTCTTTGACAATGTCAGTTTTGTGACAACCTTTGGTAGTACATAGGGATTTCTTTAGTCACTTAGAGGTCAAGATAAACTGTTCCTCTGTTTCAGAACTTACCTTCTGATTGATTGCACTTCAGTGAAAACTGAGCAATAAAAAGACTGTGGTATATACCGTTCCTTAGTGGACCAGAGGTTCCATTAGAACCTGATAAACTAATAGTATTAAAATTTACCAAGATATTATTGAGAAAATAAAACAACATCTTAATTTAACATTGTTTGGCTAATAACCCTGTCAATCATTTGTTGTATGAAAATTCTGAAATAGTAGTTTCATAATGAAACTGGGAATATCAGAAAAAGAGTAATACGTGTTTAATAACATTCTCTTTCATCTCCTTTAGGAAATAAATTATGTGCATAAATAAAATAAAAATATTTCCACTGTTCTAGAAGGCTCCATTTTGCTTAATTTCATGATAGCTGACCCCAATATAAATCGCCAAGAGCCTATGCTCTCTGAAATGAAGTACAAATATAACAAGAACATATGTATAGCAAGAGATACTTTGGATCATATTTGCCGTGAATTCTCAACAAGAGCCAGAAACAAGTAGGGCATGTTTTGAAAAACATTCCCTTTCAGGGAAGTACATTAAAAAAAGTTTTTAAAAATCATGTTAATATAGCAACACAGATGTGCAATTAAGATTTTGAGTAGTATAAATATGTTGGGTTTCAAGCATTCCAAATGTAGGTATGCACAGCAGCCTAAAACTCAAACTATACTCATGAGCTACTATACAATTAGCCCAAATATGTTTGCTTGAGTTACATTTGTAGCTTTGAATAGTTAGGAGAGTATAACTATAAAGTAATGACTCTTATTTCCCAAATTTCCTAGTCATATTTTCTTTATTGAATTATAATTTAAAGGCACTCATGTAAGTTTAGAGAGGACTCAAATATTACTGAATGGAAAGATATAAAAGTCATGGAGGTAAGCTAACATTTTGAGGAAATAAGAAGCTTGTTATAGTAATTACTTTCAAAATTAAATGAATAATCACAGATGGTTGAGAGTAGAGTATGCATCAATACTGAGCTCTTTAAATCATATTTCTACTTTTTAAAAGCACGAGTATCCTGGATGCTCTTATTCTGGTTCTTTTTTTTTACCCCTTTTTTTTACGTCATGGTTATTTTGTTGTTGTTGTTGTTGTTTTTCTGAGGACAAGACATATAAGGAGACAGCATGAATAAAAGATGTAACTTTTTTTTTCATTCCTGTCTGAATTTAAATGAATTTCAAGGCCTGGAAGTTGAATAGCTTTTCTGTAACTCATAGACTATAGTTATAAGGGAAACAGTAAGGGGCAATAAATATGGAATTTCTTTCTGTCACCATTTAGTTACCATTTGGAAAAAGCTATCTTAATAAGAGTAGAGAAGCTACTGCCACAGAATATGAAACTGAAGTATTATTCCAAAGTAAAGGCTTGTATTTTATATTTTTAAGTTTGAAATTCCTTTCCTCTGCACAGACATCTGAGCAAGGAGTAACACATTCTGAGCACGACATTAGAAAATCAGAAAGTCACATTATTTGTTCAAAGTGAGCTGTCATGAATTATGTTATCTTAAGAAAATAAGTTCTGAAAGAATGATCCACAGCTGAAGGATTTAGTTAACTGAAATTTAAACATTCATTGAAAATAACTATTAACAATGGTAGTACTGTGATAGTTCACCCACATGGAGCAAAGTCTTCCATCCCAGAAAGTTTGAAGTGAATCATGTAGAGTAACAACTTTTTGTTATGATTACACACTGAATAAGAATTTAAAATCATATCTGTGTAATACCACTGGACTCAAACCATGGGAATAACTTCTAATTTTAAATTATAAGCTAGCAGTAAGTTTAAATGTGATACACAGGAATTTACGAAATTGTCTACTGGATACTTCCAGTCACAGATTTTTTCATCCACAATTCATTATCCCCATACACTCTTCCTCTAAAAGACTGTAAGATATTAATCTGTTTTTTTTGATAACTGCATGTGAATTTCCAAAATTGGTGTCACATAGTGTAAGGCACCAAAGGAGGAATTGCCATTTATGGCAAATTACAAGCCTTTGAGGACCAACATAAAACAGTTGTGTGACTGCTAGACAGAGGTTATGTCGTGGTTTGACCCTGGCTGGATGCCAGAGACCCACCCCAACTTCTCCTGAAGGAGAAAACTAAAAAAAAAACAAACTGGAAAATAAAATAAAACTGGTCACAGGCAAAAGAAGCAAGGCAAAACTATAAATAAAGAACATAAATGGTTTATTTTCTAACTAACAAGCTCAGAACTGCAAGGGAAGCATCATTTAGAAGGCAACCTTTCTCCCCCCACCCCTCCTTCTCTTACAATAGATGTAATACTCCCTTTTCCACCAGGAGAAAAAGGGGGAACATAGGGTAGGGGTAAACCAGGCAGGTTGGTATTTCTGAACAGATCCAGGGTAGGAACCATCTCTCTGCCCTTCCATAAAGTTCTCTCTCTCTCACAAGAGGGAAAGGTCTTTCATGACCACTCCNAGTCTTCAGAAAATCAGTGTTAATTCTTGATGCTTATAAGAATATTCTGTTTGGTACAATTATCTACAAGTAATGGATGTTTTGTTACCTTAAGCACATCCCCCAAAAGTCCCCAGGACTGATGTGTAGGAAGTATTTTGATTAAGCAGTCTGTCATTGAATATAAATTGTTCTACAACATCAGGTACTGAAGAGTAACATAAGAATGTCTGGGAAAGCTGCTATGGACTCTAGGGAGTAGCTGAGACCTGGGAGAAGTTATAATCACATATGAAAGGTGTCAAAGGAGATTTTTTGTAAAAGGAAGGAGTTAACTTAATTATTCCCCTCCTTTTAGGTATTTTAGGCAGCATACTAGTTCTGGAGTTTTGATTACTTTTCTTGCATTGCTCACATGAATATATGTATATTTAGTAACATGACTTGTCTTTTCATATTCTGTTCTCTAAAGAATCACACTCATGAAAATGCAAAGCATAGATAAAAAGTAAAAAAACTTTAAGTACTTTTTAACCATAATAGACAATTATTCCAAGAAAAGTTAGGCTGGTTTAGTTCTTTCCTTTTTCTTTGAACATAGCAAGGAGCTTTACTTCCAGATAAATGGCAGCACTGCTGCAAAATAAATCAGGCAAACTTCCGGGCAGACTTCTTTGATGGCAGTATGAGTTTTACCCATTGCCTTTGCTAGGATCAGGAATGTTATTCATGTAAGCTGCAGAGGGATATTCTGTGGAGCATTTTAATCAGGACAAGATTTATACATTAATTCTTTGCCCATCAAGATTAAAGTTGCCCGCTTGCCAGAATTCAGGTGACATGAGAACAGTGTGGTCAGTCGGTCCAGGGAGGTTGTCCTCCCCCTGTACACAGCGCTGGTCAGACCCCATCTTGAATACTGCGTGCAGTTCTGGGCTCCCCAGTTTAAGAGGGATGTTGAGCTGCTTGAGAGGGTGCAGAGAAGGGCAACGAGGATGGTGAAGGGACTGGAGGGCAGGCCCTATGAGGAGCGACTACGGGAACTGGGACTGTTCAGTCTGGAGAAGAGGAGGCTCCGAGGGGACCTCATTGCTGTTTACAACTACCTGCGGGGAGGTTGCAGCCAGATGGGTGTAGACCTCTTCTTCCAGGCTGATGACACCAGAACGAGAGGGCACAGCCTCAAGCTACGCCAGGGGAGGTTTAATCTCAATGTTAGGAAGCGGTTTTTCACGGAGAGAGTAATTGCATATTGGAATGGGCTGCCCAGGGACGTGGTGGAGTCGCCATCCCTGGAAGTGTTTAAGAGAAGACTGGACGAGGAGCTTAGTGACATGGTCTAGCTGGTCTAGCTGGGGGGTGAGGGCTGGATGACCCTGGGCCCCCTCCAGCTCAGAGTGGCCTGCTAGACTGTGAGGCATCTAGGTTGTTATTATACTCTGGGATGTGCTCTTGGTCGCTGTACGGGTATTAGATGGTGAGTTGGACTAGATGATCCTTGTGGGTCCCTTCCAACTCATAATTTTCTGTGATTCTGTGATTCTGTGATGAGATTAACTTTTTGTAACTTTTCTGAAAAGCATGTATTAGACCTTCAACATTACAGACTTGTGCAGGCTTTAACAAATTTTCCTATGTGTTTGGAATTAGATTTATCTCTTTCACCTCTGTATTTTAAACAAGTCTGTTTCAGTGGAGACAAGAAATTCATTGATGGAAAGTGTAAGATGTTTTCACCATATACCACATCAGTGCACGTATCCACAAAAGATGTGAAGGAACCAAAAATCACTTATTTCCTCAACAGTGACAGAACTGCCTGTATCTATTGTCATAAATGATAAATCCGCTAAGCTCAGCATTAACCTCCCTGTATATTTCATTACAGAATATTACTCTAGAGAAGTCCTAATTGGACAGCTGTGTGAAACATTATCTGGTTTCTTTTTGCCAATATAGGAACAAAAAAATAGCTAAAATCTAGACAATACTGTTCTGGACTTTGTTTCTCCAATGACACAGGCATGTCCTAATGCAATTTTTTATTTCATAATTCTGATTGTTCATTTTCAGTAATTTAATGGTGTAATTATTTTGGTGCCTAAAATGGACAACAAATATAGTATTATGAACCTGTAATCAGTTTTCCCTTCTGTGAAGTAGAAATGGCTGAAATGCATTCATTGTTTTTACTCACTGAAATGAAGGATTCAGAGATTGTCCCAATAGGTTTCAGTGATATGGAAAAAGTAACTGTGGGCAAACAGAAAAAATCCTATTACAGAAATATTCATTAGTAAATTTAAATGAGCTAGATTCAACCATGTTCCTTTATGGATTTATTTTCCACCCAGTTTTGAAGGTGAAGCTCTCATCTCTACAGAAACCTAAATGAGATTTTTATCTTATTTAAGATTTGCTTTATCTTAGAGCTTGTGCTGACCTTCTTCATGGAAAATGAATTTATCTTTCATGAGCAGTATTAATACAATGAACATTATTTTGCATCAGCATTACTCATACATCAGCTAGAAATCTGATGCTGAACTACTTGGCTGGCATACAATGTCTTCCCATTTTGAATTTTATGCATCAGTTGAATTTGAATTTAAACTATTTTCTGTTGCAGAAGTTATTACATTCAAAGAGACCACACTTCACAGATTCACAGGTTATTCTGAGTTGGAAGGGACCCACGGGATCATCTAGTCCAACTCCCAAGCAAACGCCCACCCAGGGATCAGGCCTACAAGCATGGAAACATGGGCATCATGCTCCATCCATCCAAGCCTCCCCCCAGCTAGACAATATCATTAAGCTCCTCATCAAGTCTTCCCTTAAACATCTCCAGGGATGGCAATACCACCACCTCCCTGGGTAGACCATTCCAATGAATGATCACTCTCTCTGTGAAAAACCTCTTCCTAACATCCAGTCTAAACCTCCCCTGGCATAGCTAAAGGCCATGTCCTCTCATTCTGGTGTCGTCAGCCTGAGAGAAGAGATCCTCACCCACCTGGCTGCAACCTCCCCTCAGGTAGTTGTAAACAGCAATTAGGACGCCTCTGAGCCTGCTCTTCTCCAGGCTGAACAACCCCAGCTCCCGTAGCCGCTCCCCAGAGGGCTTGTCCTCCAGTCCTTTCACCATCCTCGTTGACCTTCTTTGAACCCTCTCAAGCAGCTCAACATCCTTCTTAAACTTCACGAACTTGCATCAGCTCACATCTTGAAAGTTCTGACTGAACTGTTTGCAAATTCTTGAAGAGAGAATGTGACAATTTGAAATAATTACTTTTGAGGTTGTTTCAATCTTTGAATGGAATTTAATATTAAGTATGTACTTTATTCATGTATACAAGTACATTTCTTCAAGTAGTAAAAGGACATTAAATATGTTGCAGAAAAATATAGCTTATAAATTTATGAATAAGTTTTTTGATTAAGGTATAGGAAGAAAGTAACATGTCAGAATTTTCATGGTACCTGCAATACAGCTCTAAGGATTTTTCAATAGTATATGAAGAAATCTTGAAATTCCCTCAGCCAATTACTAATTGTTTGCTTCTTGAACTAAAACATAAAAGACTGGGACATAGAGAGTGATCTAATGCGTTTCTTTAAGGGCAGGATTAAACTCATCTAATTGTAGTTAACTAAAGAGTAGGTCTTTATTCTAAAGTTCCAGTTGGGGTCCTTCTACACTCAGAGTCTGAACTACGTACAGGTCCTGAGAACAAGTCATCATCTTTAAAGGAACAGACAAAACCAGATCATGTGAACTACCTTCTACCTGTATTAATTTCTCTGATTGTACAAGTACTTTATATCATAACATGGATTAGAAGCCAAACTCTCAAGGAAGTAAAAGATGAGATCTATTCAGGAATGCCTGTGGCACTGGTAAGTTCTGGAACTATGTATTTTAAAGATTATTTATTTAAAGTATTTAATAATGACATCCACAGCATTAAGTAAAGTGGGTCTGTAGGAAAAAAGTATTTTCTTCATATGTTACTTTGGCCCCTGACCTACAAAAAAAAGTGTTTTCTATCCAATAAAAACCAGAGAATGAGAGTTAATTAGCACACTGTCCTATTACAGTACAGTAACCAAAGAGAACATAGGAAAATACAATCTTTAAAAACACAAGTCTTTAGTGAATTCAATTTTTCAGCATTTTCATGTCTGCAGGATACATTAAGATTATAATTTACTCTTTTTTTTAGTATCTTTTTTTCCAAGCAACACAAAAATTGTTCTAATAGAGTCATTATGGTCTGTTGTGTAGCTGCTCAATTACAGAGTTTTAAATATACAAATTATGTAAATGTCTATTTAGGGACTATGTACAAAATATATTATTGACCCAATAAGCCATAACAGCTCCAGTATGTCAGAGAAATACCTATTTAGGCCCTACTTAAAGTGCAAATTATTGGCCCAATAGATTATAACAGCTTTTTCAGAATTGTTACATTCTATCATAGAAATCCATGACTGGGGACTTATTGGCTAATGACTTTTGTGTGAAAGCTACCTTGGAAACTGTCTTTAAATACACAAATTTCCTACATGACTAAACATAATGGCTATTGAGTTCTATTAAGTAGTTAGTTAGTTGTCAGATCTTAAACAAAAATGCGCCAATGCTATGCAAAATACGTAACCCATTGGAGTCAGACTGTCCTATAATTTTGTTTGATACAATATCTGCTAATGCACAGAAGCTTTTTCAAAAATTACTATTCATATCTTGTGGATTTACAACACCAATTCTATAATGAAACAACTTTGGTGATAAGGAATGTTCTGTTGAAAACTGACATGGACCAGTAGTCCAAAAGGGTTGTTATAAATCCTCATTAAGCAAAACACTTTGTTTTTATTTCTAGGGGGGAAAAATATGCCAGTTGTACGTCATGACTCTATTTTGAGAGTATACATTTAAACTAACATCCCAAACCTAAACTGGGATCTATTATTGAACGAACATTCTGAATTAGGAGCAGAAATAGCTGTGCAACTCTTCATTTAGGGACCAGGAAATGTCCATTAAGAAATGTTGAACAGGGATTTATATTTGTAGGGACAAAATCCAGTTTTTTACAGTTATTATGTGTACAAACTCTTTTCTCTTCAACTTTTACTTGTAACTTTTTTACTTTTATTTATAGTACTTTTCATTACAGAGGTCCAGCTTAAATAGTATCAATATATTTTTTTTTTTAATTCTGGAAATGCATGTGGCATGTAACCAGGGATTTAAAGATCTTAAATTACTCTAGATTGTCACTCTCATATTAGTAAAGAAGTTCACCATTGATAGGAGGAAAAAATAGCAACGTTATTATTTGATAAAACCAGGATATTTTTGATTTTTCCTTATTTCAGACTGTGGTACTATGAGTTAAATAATGCAAAAACAACATATTTTTGAATTTCAAACTCTGAAGAATAAATTAGTCTTTTCTTTACAGCAAGGTGTTTTTTCACAGTTCTAATTGGAACTAAATTCTAAAATGGGTATAGATGTAACAGTTGAGGATGTTTTATCTATTTTCACTCTGAGCACACCAAAAGTGAAGCAATGTAAAAAGACCGTATCATAATTAGAGAAGTTAGTATCTGCAAAAGTATATCATACCCATGCAAATCTTGTACTAACTGAACAGATAATCTGCCTTTTAAATATATTTTGGACCTAGTCAGTGTTTCTAAAAGTATATTCCTAAACTTTTGCTTTACTTCAAGATCTTCTCCATGATCCTTTTGGTTTTGTTTTGGATTTGTTGCGGGGTGGGGGGATGTTTGTTGGGTTTTTGGTTTTTCGTTTGTTTTTTAGTTTGGGACTGTATTTTTTTGTTTGTTGCGGGGGCGGGGAGGGCGTGTTGTGGTGGGATTTTTTTTTGTCCCCAGAGTTCTGGGCAGTCAGGAATGTATCTTGGATCTTCAATGCTCCTTAGAACGGCAGTTCATTACGTATCCACTGGTCTTTACCTCCAATGTTGTTAAACAGGACAAAATAGCTACAGAAAACGAAGTATAAGTTCCTACATGGGATTAAGAATGCCATCGTTAATAGAGCACAATGCTAAGAAGGGAAGTATTCCTGTAACCCTCCAGGTGAGCAGCCGTGGACCACAAACTACTGCCTATCTTCTTGGATAGTGGCAAAGGAACAGAACTAGTGGAGGTGACATTGTACCTTTCTTTAAAGAGTGGGGACCAAATATAAAGTATTAAAAAGTTGTTCCTCAATTTATTCCAAATAAAGAGAGACGTACAAACCAAACAACAACAAAAAAAAGGTACTTACAGAACTTTTCTTTTAGTAGCTTCACGTCTGAAATCCCCTTCTTCCTAAAGGATTAAGTAAATTATACTGGGCAGAACCTGTTTGAGGGGAAAAAAATATATTAAAACTGAGTTATATATGACCAGAAGTAACTCCATATATAAATATTTACTTGGTAGTATAATAGCATAGTTTTATAAATATATTTTATGACCAAGGAAATTCTGCTTTTTTAAGAAGGAAAACAATCAAACAATGGATAAACCAACCAAAAATGTACATGCCTAAAAGAAAAAAAAACAACCAACCAAAAAAAAAAAACAACCAGGAAACCAACCTACCCCCAAATCCCTACCAAACAAGTAGAAAAGCCATCCTTAGTTCACAGAATCACAGAATACTACGAGTTGGAAGGGACCCAGAAGGATCATCTAGTCCAACTCACCATCTAGCGCCCATACAGAGACCGAAAGCACACTGCACAGTGGTGAACATAAACCTAGTTCCCTCACAGGCTCACAGGCCACTCTGAGCCAGAAGGGACCCACAGGACCATCAGTGAAGAACCCGGTACTTAGTCTTGTTAAACCTGAGACTGTTGGAGCCTGCCCATCTCTCCAGCCTGTCAAGGTCCCTCTGAAGGGCCTTCCTACCCTCTGGCAGATCAACATTTGCCCCCAGCTTGGTATCATCTGCAAACTGACTGATGATGGACTCAATTCCCTCATCCATATCATTGAAAAAGATGTTGAACAGTGCCGGGCCTAACACTGACCCCTGTGGGACTCCACTGGTTACTGGCTGCCAGCTGGATGTGGCACCATTCACCGACACTCTCTGAGCTCGTCCGTCCAACCAGTTCCTAACCCAGCATGAAGTGTTTCCATCCAGTCCATGCTCTACGAGTTTCTCCTGGAGCTTATTGTGGGAAACCATGTCAAAGGCTTTTCTAAGGTCCAAAAACACAACATCCACAGCCTTTTTGTCATCAACCAGTTGAGTCACCGGATCATAAAATGAGATCAAGTTGGTCAGGCAGGATCTGCCTTTCCGAAATCCATGCTGACTAGCTTTAATGTCATGGTCATTTTGTAGTTGCTGCATAATAGCACACAAGACTATCCATTCCATTGCCCAAGCCCCCCGCAGTTGCCCAAGCCCCCTGCAGTTAACATCCCTGTTTGCCTTGCTCATCTTCGCTGTGCTCTGGTTTGTCGCGCTCCCAGGAAAGGTAATGGTTTAAGTACCCACAGGTGGGGAGTCATGTAGTCCCCTGGGGGCTCTCGATGCGAGCCCTACAAGCCCAAGAGAGCCGCTTGTCGGTGAATCACCGCCGCGCTGAGTCGTGCCGTCCTGTGCCACCAACGGGGCTTTTCCAGCGTGGTGCTGGCCCGGGGTGCTGTGCTGAAGTCACGCGGACCCCTGGGGGCTCTCGATGCTCTGATTGTAATCACATTGCCACATGGTTATCACAATGGTATACAGTTAATTGCACTTTCTTTGCATAAAAGCTCAGATGTAAATATAGTTTATCTATTAAGAATCTGTTTTTAATACTTTATATGCAGTGAGTGTGGTGAGTTGGACTAGATGATCCTTGTGGGTCCCTTCCAACTCATAGTATTCTGTGATTCTGTGATTCTGTGAGTGTAATATTTACGTTTGAAAATTATGGTCTCCGATGCACTGAAAATCACAGTAATTAAAGTATATTTTTAATGTGACATCAAGAAATATAAGCAAATATGTGAATATTCATAATAGAAAACATCATATACATATATACTCTCAGATATTGGATTTTTCCCTTTAGATGTTAAATTTTCCAAGAAATGTTATTACTGCATTCCTTTATTCATATCTTCCAAGCACAGGAGCTAGTGAGATTGGGTGTGTCTCAAAGTAAAGCAGTTTAGGGCCTTATATTTTTTTAGTATTAAGAGTGCCTGTGTGTTTTCAAAGAGAGTTGACCAGACCCTGTTACTGAAAAAAAAAAAAAAAAAGACATATCCTAGTATTAAGAAATTGCAAACACATATCTGGCCACAGATCCTGGACTTATGTAGAAGTGTCTGACAAAGCCAGTGTTTGTCAGAGTTCTTCTATATGAGAGATTCTCCGCTGTGTAATTGCAGCCACATTGCAGCCTGGGAGATATCAAAAAGCCAGAAAGTCATTAAGGAATTTATATCCCTTCTTGAATGTTCTTAGGTGTGAACAACAGGTATTCAGCCTTGCAGTTGCTATACAATGCTACAAAAAACTCAGATTTTTAGGATAAGACTATAACTCAAAATGCAAGTTTGGGGAAAGATATAGCTCACAACATATGGTGGACAAATGATATTGCCTAATCTATTTAGTATAGTTACTTCATTTGACTAGAGTTGCTAATCATATTTTATAAATTTTATTACTAACTAGAAAGCTGTAAAGGCAGAAAAATAATGTTAGAAAGAGCGAAATAAGTCTTCGAAATAAAATAAAACTAGGATTATTCTATTTAAATGTAATTCATCCATATGTTTTTATAAAGTCTCAGGTAACAACAACAAAAAATCCTTTAGGATATCAAAAATAATTCTTTATACACAGTGTCTAAAAGACTCACTTGAACTGCGTCGTCTCAAAGCTAGTTTCAGGATTAAAGGAACATAGTCAGCTAAATTTTGTAATGGACTATTTTATTTATAATTCTGTTTCTGATAGACAGTAGTCTTCTCTTTTAAGTAGTCTGACCTATTGGTATTTTAAATCCTTAAATACGTTATAAAGCATCTCCTACTTAACAGCTGGTATTTATAGGACCCTTTCAGTGATCATAAAAAGCATAAACTACAGGTTTTATCTGCGGTCTTTGGAAAGATCTCAAAAAACTTTAAGTCATACTCTATCAGTGGTACAACAAAAAGTGGTACAATCAAATTCTTTCAAATGTGCAGAGAAAATAATGAGACATCCTTAAAAAAATTCCAATTTTTATAAAATGTTTGACTTCTATGATTAAAACTAATTTCAAATAATGTAAGAAAATCCCTGTAAAATGTAAAAAAAATGTAAAAAATAATAAAGTGTTTTCACTTCTTTATTTTAAGAGCTATTCACAGAATCACACAATATTCTGAGTTGGAAGGGACCCACAAGGATCATCGAGTTCAACTCTTAAACGGCACCACTGCCTCCCTGGCGGGAATCAAACCACCAGTCTCCTGCATGAGAGGCGGGGACACTCACCACTGTACTAAAGTGGATTTTTCCCAGCAGGCATGTTGACATTTCAGATGTGTTCTCTTTCCTCTTTCTAAGAAATTCTAAGAAATTCTTCTTCCTAGATTAATCACACTAGCACTTTTTTTAAGCAGATAAAAAGATCAGAAAGTGATATCAGTTGTCACAGAACACAGAAATCCACCTGACTGACACTGACTTTTCTTTCTGCTGGTACCCTTCTTTTTCAAAATGCACAGTTTACTGAGGCTTTGGAGAACAGGATAAAGAAAAATCCAGGACTTGTGTTATCTTGTCTAAAATATCTTATGCAAGAAGAATCTGTTTTAGTCTCTGGAGATTTTTAGATTGTTTTACTTCATTTTCTGCTTATTTTGTTGGAAACAGAATCAGGAAGCTCCTGGCTAGTGGCTGTGAGTCTGCATTCCTGATGGATATACGACAATTTAGTGAGACAGTTCCTTGTCAAGGATTTGACATAGGAAGATAAAGGAAATAGTTTCCTTTTCCAAGGAGTGCGAAGGAGTGAGGAACTGTCAGCGCTTAAAGAACATTTATTCTTAGAGCATAAGAGCACAAGATCTATTGATTCCTTTGTGTAAGAAATCATGCAAGGCAAGCAGAATACCAGTATGTCTATACAAGGAAATTCTGGTTAAACTAATGCATGAGCAGGAAACACAGAGGCCATGGAAGCAGAGATGCCTATCATGGGAAGAGTAACACTGCCTAAATGTCTCATGTTGGGGTCAAAGAAAGCTACGGCACAGTTGGAGCTGAATTTGGGAAGGTTCACAGGTTCACAAGATATTCTGAGTTGGAAGGGACCCATAAGGATCATCTAGTCCAACTCCCAAGAAGCAAGTTTGCAGATGATACCAAGTTGGGGGCAAATGTTGAACTACCAGAGAGTAGAAGGGCCCTTCAGAGGGACCTTGACAGGCTAGAGAAATGGGCAGATTATAATAGCATGAGATGTAAAAAGTCCAAGTGCTGGGATCTTCACTTTGGAAATAGCAATCTCAGGCATCGTTTTCGGCTGGAGGATGAGTGGCTGGAGAGTGGTGNGGAACTCAATCAAAATTCTGTGAATGCTAGTGTGTGACTATTTTATGAAACTTCAGGCTGGCCTGCATTAAAGTCAGACCACATCTTGAGTACTGTGTGCAGTTCTGGGCTCCCCAGTTTAAGAAGGATGTTGAGCTGCTCGAGAGGGTCCAGAGAAGGGCAACGAGGATGGTGAAGGGACTGGAGGGCAAGCCCTATGGGGAGCGACTACAGAAACTGGGGTTGTTCAGCCTGGAGAAGAGGAGGCTCAGAGGTGACCTCATTGCTGTTTACAACTACCTGCGGGAAGGTTGCCACCAGGTGGGTGTGAACCTCTTCTTCCAGGCTGATGACACCAGAATGAGAGGGCACGGCCTCAAGCTACGCCAGGGGAGGTTTAATCTTAATGATAGGAAGCGGTTTTTCACAGAGAGAGTGATCTCTCATTGGAATGGAGTGCCCAGGGAGGTGGTGGAATCTCCGTCCCTGGGGATGTTTAGGAGAAGACTTGATGAGGAGCTTAATGACATGGTCTCGCTGGGGGGTGTAGGGCTGGATGATCCTGGGTCCCTTCTGACTCGGAGTAGCCTGCTAGACTGTGAGGGAACTAGGTTTGTGTTACCACTCTGGGATGTGCTTTCTGTCTCTGTACGGGTGTTAGATGGTGAGTTGGACTAGATGATCCTTGTGGATCCCTTCCAACTCATAATATTCTGTGAATTTGTGAATCTGTGACTTGGCTATTTCATGACTAAAAAATTGTAGGTAAACAACTAAATTTCTTATTCTTATAGATTTAAAATAAAAACAACTAAAAAAACTTGGCACAAAAGTGTTCTTAAAAGGACGTTAAATTTGTAATACAGAAACTGAATTTGGAAGAAATGTTCTTAAAATAATGTACGAATAACAAATTATGATATAGGAACAGTATTATTACTTGAAACTAACATCAACTCTTTATGAAGACAAACAAATCATTATAAATATCTACAAAAACGACTAGTATGGTCTTTAAGTGTAGTTGTTTTTCGTTCTAGTTCAGCCTGTCTGAATTGCTGTAAGCTTTTGACATGGTTTTCCATGGTAAGCTTCAGAAGAAACTCTCAGAGTGTGGATTAGATAGGAGCATTCTCTGTTGGATTAGGAACTGGTTGGATGGACGTGCTCAGAGAGTGTTGGTAAACAGTGCCACATCCAGCTGGCTGCCAGTCAATAGTGGAGACCAACAGGGATCAGTGTTAGGCCCGGCACTGTTCAACGTCTTTATTGATGGCATGGATGTGAGACCACCATTAGCAAGTTTGCAGATGATACCAAGCTGGGGGCAAATGTTGAACTACCAGAGGGTAGAACGGCCCTTCAGAGGGACCTTGATAGGCTAGAGAAATGGGCAGATTCTAATAGTATGAGATTTAACAAGTCTAAATATCGTGTTGTTCGCTTTGGACGCAACAACCCCATGCACCGCTATCGACTGGGGGAGGAGTGACTGGAGAGTGGTGAAATGGAATGGGATTTGGGAGTAATGGTTGACAGGAAACTGAATATGAGCCAGCAGTGTGCCCATGTGGCTAAGAGGGCCGATGGCATCCCAGCCTGTATTAGGAACAGTGTGGCCAATAGGACAAGGTTAGTTACTCTTCCCCTATACTCAGCACTGATCAGACCACATCTTGAGTACTGTGTCCAGTTGCGGTTTCCCCTGTTTAAAAAAGATGTTGAGCTGCTTGAGAGGGTCCTGAGAAGAGTGACAAGGATGGTGAAATGACTGGCGAAAAACACCTATGGGGAGCAACTGTGGGAGCTGGGATTGTTCAGCCTGGAGAAGAGGAGACTCAGAGGTGACCTCATTGCTGTTTACAACTACTTGAAGGGAGGTTGCAGTTGGGTGGGTGTAAATCTCTTCTTTCAGGCTACCAGCACCACAACAAGAGGGCGTAGCCTCACGTTCCACCAGGGGATGTTTAGACTAGATGTTAGGAAGAGGTTTTTCACAGAGAGAGTGATGTCTCAGTGGAATGATCTGCCCAGGGAGGTGATGTAGTCACCATCCCTGGTGGTGTTTAAGAAAAGGCTGGATGAAGAACTCAGTGATATAATCTAGACGATGGGAGGCTTGGATGGACAGAATGTAGTGCCCATGGCTGCAGTGTTGTGGGTTTGACCCCTGTGTGGGTGTTCACTTGGAAGTTGGACTAGATAATCCTTGTGGGTCCCTTCTAATTCGTAATATCCTGTATGTGTGATCCTGTGTGTTTTAACTCACCTGAGCATAACTACACAGAATTAGAAGTATTCATGTTTCAGCATGTCATGCAGTTTTTTATGTGTGACTAGACTGTAATAGAGAAATGGCACTGAGATATTGTAGTGATGGATGCTGTTGTAATATCTCAAGCAATTGTAATATCTCAATGAAGTAATTTCAATTATTTCAGTGATGTACCAGTGATTCAGAGAGTTTACACAAAGTAGCTGCATTCGCTTCTTTCATGTGTTTTATGTTTTCCCTCTTTGGTTAATACCACCACTTTCATCTGATATTGTCTTGCTCTGTGTCTAATGGAAAAAATGACATGGCTATGTACCTGTGTAGCCCAGATCGCTAAGCATAATGACAAAATTATTTTTTTTAACTGAAAGAGTTTTACTTCATTTAAAAAATAATTTAATTTTTTTTTATTATTTATAAAACTAAAATATTCTTGGTTAATATTTTCATTAGCTGAGATGTTATCAGCTTATACTTGTGTGAAACAATAAAAGATATTTGACTCTCTTTTTTTGCCAAGTCTCTTTCTACTGTTGCTGTTATAACACACCTAGCCACAGTCATTCCTCCTGACCGTATCTCAGAGCATCATTAAATGAGATGGAGCACAGATTAACAGCACAGGAATACTTCCCACTTAAAATGTGGTAGCTGACATCATATATACCATAAGTTAGAGTATGGACTTGGATAGGCAGCAGAAAAAGATTGTCATACTACAACAACAATCTTTGCCTTGTCTTATAGCCTTATCCTTAGTAATAAAGCTTTGTTTTCTGTCTTTTTCTCTTCCTGTCACAGTCCTCTCACTTCTCCCTTGGAAAAGAACATGATTGCCTCCTGTGGGCTACCTGAAATAAAGCCTCTCCACATTTAACTGTAGCTGGGTTCTTCACAGTATGCCTACCTATTCTGTCATAAACAGATTTTACTATCCTACTGTGTTTCCACAGCAGAACCTTGCTTTAACTGTGACTATTTGGTAAAATGCTTTTTTTTCCTTTTTAACTTGTGACAAATAATGGTGATGATTTAACAATTGCACCTAAGGATTAAAAAAACAAACAAAAAAATTGGGGTAAGAGCTTTTTGCTGTTCATGTTAAGGTTGTTACTTTTGTAACAATTTTGTTATACAATTACTGGAAGGTCATCCAGTTCAACCTATCTGGTCAAGTAATGTTCCTTGGAGCACATTACTCACGATTGTGTCCAGGTGGCTTTGAATAGCTCCATCGAGGGAAACTGTTGCATTAAAAATCTTGTAATTAAGGAGAAAATAACCTCCTGTTTGTCCCACCTGGTTCTCAGGGATTAGGGGGTTGGGTGTGGCTGGGTTTAATTTTTGTTTCCAGCTAACTCATCAGTACAAGTCTAACCATGTTCAGAAGTCCTTGCCTGAGCACAGATGCACATATAATGCAATTAGGTCTGATCACTTTCCATAAGGACTTGCACAATGCAGATTCATGTATGCTTTATTGGAGCAACAGAGCAGCAGGTTCAATTCATAGCGATAAATGCACTAACTAAAATGTGTTGTACATGTTGTGACAAAAAGTATAGTGAGACATCAAATAGCAAAAGATAGGCATATAGGTAGATAGATATATAGATAGATATGAATACAGTTATACATCACACCTTGCAAGGAACAGGTCTTGTCAGGGTCTCGTGAAATGTCTAATTCGCAAACACACATGGGTCATTAATATGCCTACAGGTCACGCACATCGCTCCACCCCCTGCCAATCAGGAATGCTAGGAAGCATTTTCTGCTCCTTCCCATGGGCTTTCAGAGCACAGGGAAGAAAAGGGAACTGTTTCTGAACCCTCTCTGCCTGGGGAGACCCCCCGGAGAATCCCTGTGTTTCTCTTCAGCCATGCTGCTGCCACCACACAATCTTGTGTTGCCTCAGTGGTGGGGAAACTGTGGAAACACAGCAGGAAAGGGGTGTCCCCAGACTCAGGTCAGCACTCTTGGAGCCTAGGAAACCTTAACTTGTAGGCATGTCTTGTCACTGCCCCATCCCAGCACACAGCACTTGCCCCACCACTGCCACGAAGAGCCTAGCTCCACTTTTGTGGGGCACTTTCCCTGGGGCTATACCATCACCAGGTACACCGAGCGCACAGTCCCTGGGCACAGACTGCATTGCTTTCCCCGCCTGTAGCCATGGAAACTGTAACACACCCCCGGCAGGGATCAGTCTTGTGGCTGGGCTTAGAGTAACAGGGGACACCGTGACGTGTGGCAGTGCTGTGCTGGGACTCAGTGGCCACCTGGGGCTTACCATGGTGTGAGCCTTCCACTATAGGTACCAGGCATGGAGAAACATAGGAGAAGGGCAGGGACCAGGGCACGGCGCCACGGGATCATAAATGCCATGGGAGCGAGAGGTACCCCATGCCCTCCCCACAGGGCCGAGTCAGTCGTGCCCCACAGGGAGTGTCAGAGCTGCCCCTCAGTGAAGCAGAGGCACTGCGCATGAGTCAACCGGGAATCTCTGCAAATCACTGAGGCTGATTTGCGGGTAAAATTTCTCACAAACTAACGAGGTCGCAACGGAAGGGTTGCAATGCAGCAAGGTATGACTGTATTTCCAGATGTTCTCCAACACAGTTGGAGGCACAAAGCTCACTAAGCTCACTTAAATCCTTCAGGAAAAGCCTTCAGGAGAGGAGAAGAGACACAGTCCATAAACTGACTCCAAGAAGAGGTGTTTTCTCCCTCCATCCCTTTCTGCTCCAAATCCTCCCTTTTATGTATTAATTTTGACCCATCCTAATAGGATGGAACAATTGAATGTCCTAGGTTGGGTTTGGTGACTTTGGTTATATATGTATTATATTTCCCATGTTCTCCTTCATTTGCAACCTGAGGGTTAATATGTTAATTGGGCTTAAAGAAGGTCTCAGTTATTTCTTGGTCAAGACTTATAGCTGTCAAGAATTAGTATAAAAATTTTGGTCCTCCTGCATGAACAGATGGGGCAGTAAAGGCTGTGTGACCTTTATTAGAGTCTTTGTGTGCTTACTTGTCTCCTTAATGAAGTTATGAGATATAATAAGGCTTGTTTTGTACAGTGAAGGGAGTGTGGCTGTTGCTGGTACAGACACATGGATACTCTTCCCTGCCTCACTGAGACATTGGGCCTTGAGGCCTCTACTTCACCTCAGACACAATTCAGTCATCAGCCCTTGCTTGAGCCAGGTCCAAGACCAGTGAGAGGGTCTGCTCATGTTTTTTTCAACCTGCCTTGACAATTCTTCATTTTATTAAAGCAACACCATACATGTGATCATATATGACAGAGACTCCACAACCTTTCTGGGCGTTCTGTTCCAGTGCAATGTCAACTGACAGAAAAGAAGTTCTTCCTCATTGAGGTAGAATTTCCAGTGCATTAGTTTCTGCCCATTGCCTCTTGTCTCACTGTTTGACATCACCAAGAAGAGCCTAGCTCCATCCTCTTCAGAGCCACAGAGTCAGTCACAGAATCACAGAATTACAAAATGATTAAGGCTGGAAGGGAACTCTGCAAATCATCTAGTCCAACCCTTTACCAAGACAGGGACTCTTAGAGCAAGTTACACAGGAATGCATCCACATATGTTCTGAATGCCTCCAGAGTGAGGGAGACTCCACGACCTCCTTCAGAAGCCTGTTCCAGTGCTCTGCCATCCTCAATGTAAGAACATTCTTCATATTGCAGTGGAAATTCTTGTATTACTCCTTGCCCTGTTGCTGGGCAAAACTGAAAAGTCTGGAACCATCCTCTCGAAAAACATCTTAGAGATATTTATATGTATGTATTAGGTCCCCTCNTCTCCTCTCGCTCCCTCAGTTTCTCTTGGCACTTTCCCTTCAGATATTTATATACATTGATGAGGTCCCTTCTCCTTCACCTCTTCTCAAGGCTGAACAGGTCCAGGTCCCTCAGCCTTTCTTTGTAAGAGAGATGTTCCAGTTCCTTAGCATCTTTGTTGCTCTCCACTGGATCCGCTACAAGATCTCCATGTCTCTCTTTTTCTTAGGAGCCCAGAACTGGACACAGCAATCCAGATATGGCCTCACTAGGGCTGATCAGATAGGTTGAATCACGACCCTTGGCCTGCTGACAATGCACTTCCTAATATATATATATAGTTCCCTCACAGTCTAGCAGGCTACTNTTAGCATCTTTGTTGCTCTCCACTGGATCCGCTACAAGATCTCCATGTCTCTCTTTTTCTTAGGAGCCCAGAACTGGACACAGCAATCCAGATATGGCCTCACTAGGGCTGATCAGATAGGTTGAATCACGACCCTTGGCCTGCTGACAATGCACTTCCTAATATATATATATAGTTCCCTCACAGTCTAGCAGGCTACTCTGAGCCAGAAGGGACCCTCAGGACCATCCAGCCCAACACCCCACAGCTAGACCATGTCACTAAGCTCCTCATCGAGTCTTCTCTTAAATACCTCTGGGGATGGTGACTCCATCACCTCCCTGGGCAGTCCATTCCAATGAGCGATCACTCTCTCTGTGAAAAAACTCTTCCTAACATTCAGTCTAAACCTCCCCTGGTGTGGCTTAAGGCCATGTCCTCTCATTCTGGTGTTGTCAGCCTGAAAGGAGAGGTCCACACCCACCTGGTGGCAACCTCTCCGCAGGTAGTTGTAAACAACAATGAAGTCACCTCTGAGCCTCCTCTTCTCCAGGCTGAACAACCCCAGTTCCTGTAGTCGCTCCCCATAGGGCTTGCCTTCCAGTCCCTTCACCATCCTTGTCGCCCTTCTCTGGACGGTCTCAAGCAGCTCAACATCCTTCTCAAACTGGGGAGACCACAACTGGACACAGTACTCAAGATGTGATCTGATCAGTGCCGAGTATAGGGGAAGAGTAACTACCTTTGTCCTACTGGCCACACTGTTCCTGATACAGGCCAGGATGCCATTGGCCTTCTTAGCCACCTGGGCACACTGCGGGCTCATATTGAGTTTCCTGTCAATCATTACACCTAAGTCCCTCTCCACTTCACTACTCTCAAGCCATTCCTCCCCCAGCTGGTAGAGGTGCATGAAGTTGTTATGTCTAAAGTGAAGAACCTGGCATTTAGTCTTGTTAAACCTCATACTCTCCAACACAACAAGGTTCTCCTGGAAGGCTGTATAACACTCCAGGATATCAGCCATGCCTCCCAGCTTTGTGTCATCAGAGAGCTGCTGAGGAACAAGGGCTATAACCATTCAAACTATGTTTAGTTCAGGAACTGAAGAAGTTAATCAGATGCAGCATGAATAACATAGAAGGAGGGACGGTAGACAGAGAAAGTGTAAAAGTAAAGTTTTAGCAAACTGATCTAGAAATTCTTTCTTGGCCTTGTTTGTGATAAATTTCGTGTGTAAATGGTGACATTAAAGTTGAGGAAACATATCCCTCTGGTGAAATGTATAGAACTGTGAAATTTTCTGAGGTTGATCTGTTTGTTTCCAGCTGCATACTGTTCCTTGCAATACAATTACTGCTCAGGGGGAATTCTGGAGAAGGAGATATTTTTACTTTGCTTGGAAACAACTGAGCAAATGCAGGAGCAGAAATGTTATTAGACTTTACAGGATATAGCAGACAGAATTTAGCACTGGAAGAAAAATGGAAAAAAACAGGATGTTAAAGTGAAGAGAGGGATTACTGAGACTAGCAAGGACCAGTGATATCTCAGCCCTGACTGAAATAAATACAAAATTCCTTGGAAACTGTGAATATTGTGTGTCAAATTACAGGGCTAAAGGCAGGGATTTACTTACAAGGACTCAGTAAGCAGGGGAGACTTCTATATAAGACCATATTATTTTTACCTGTCTAATGTAGACACTTTGAATTTTCTTTATGTAATGAATTACAATCCTGATTTTCATTATGCTTTATTTCATTATACTTCGATACAGAAAGCAGTCAGATGCGAATATCCAGGTGCACAAGCTCTAAAATTGAGGAAAACAGGGGATATATCACACAAGCATCAACAATTGGTTTAATTTTTCCTTTTGTTTATTTTCAGTTTTTCTTTTAGGTGCTCAAAGTGCAGTGTAGTCTAATCCTATAAAAGAAAGTTTCTGTTTTAGCAATACATTGTTAAAATATAGTTGAACGAAATCTATTGAATTAAAATTATATGGTTAAAAGAAATGTGCAGGCAACATTTCACAGAGGGACCACAAAACATTTTTTTAGAGAAGGGGTTTCTATGTAGAAATTGTCTCTAAGGAGTCTGGGCATTCAAACCATTGCAGAAGTTTTTAATGTTTTTCTTGTTAATAAAAGTAATATTTTTACTATGATAAGTAAACACACACATACAAAAAAGGTATCCTGGCCCTATTCCTCATGAAATATATATATAAAAATATCTTTGAAATGTTAAAATATCTATCTCTTGAATCCAAAATAATTTCTTGATTTCTGGTTGCATACAAGCATTCATTTCAAAGGGCCATTTACCTCTTCAAGTTCTTCTCTGGAAAATCCCATGCACAGTGCTGTCTTAAATACTTCATTCCAAAGAGTGTATGATACAAAGTAGAACCATTACATTTGCAACAAAAGAAAAAGTTTACAAAACTCACATATTATTTATCTATTCATTATGGTTACCGTGCATGTATTCAGTGACATGTTCTCAAATAGAGATTAAATTTACCTATGATTCCAAGCATTCCAGATTTCACTGTGTTGTATGTATTTTTTCCCCTGTTTAGTTTGGTAGAATTTTTATTTGTTTTTAGTTTGTTTTCTTTTTTTCCTTTCCACTTCTGTGTGATTGAAGCACATGAACGAAAAGGACTTCATGTGCTTTACACCACCTACATTATCATTCATGAACTGGGAGCACTGAAGCAAACTTTTGTGGAACAACAAATACTTTTTTCAATACTCTGGTGGAACTATTTGTGTCCCGCAGGAACTTGCTGAGCTTTCATCACCTACTTAAAAGCTAATCCATCCAAATTGTCTCTACTGTTTGTTGAATGACTTCCTGTTAGTCAATAGTCTTTTTTTTTTTTTTAATTTTAACAGATAAAAAAGCATGATTTTAACAATTCCACAGCTCTGATCATATATCACAAACTATAGATGAAGTTCAGCCTGTTCTGGGGAAGCCTGATTAGACTCCTAGGTTTGGGAGAATGAATCTAAAATATTCTATTTTTGATGTATAGTTAACAAAAATATCTCGACTAAAGATTGCTCAGGGGAATTTATCCATGTTGAGATCACATTTCCTGGACCAAAGATACAACCTCTGTCAAAAATAATTAGGTCTAAATTAAGATAACTCCTCCAATTTGGGTTGGAATCTATTCCTATATGCAGGCTTCTAGGTACCAGTCAGCTTACTATTTACAGGTTCACAAGGTCACAGGTTATTCTGAGTTGGAAGGAACCCTCAGGATCATCTAGTCCAACTCCCAAGTGAACGCCCATCCAGGGATCAGGCCCACAAGTGTGGAACCACGGGCACCATGCTCCATCTATCCAAGCCTCCAACCCTCTATACCATGTCAATGAACTCCTAACAAGGTTTGAGGCAAATGTGGGGTTGAGCCAAAGGAAAAAAAAAAACAAAAACCACCCCTCCCGCTCACCAGGTTCGGGAAAAGAAACAAGGAAAGTGTGAAAAGTATAAACTATTTACTTTAGTAAACAGACAAGATACAACAGTATTAAACAACAAAACCTGAGATATCCCACAAGTCCAGTGATGTAAAATGTCCTGTGATGTGGAAAGTCCTGAATGTGAAGAGTCCTGTCAGTCTTGGTGAGATTCCAGCAGAGAGTCCCAGAAGAAACTCAAGTGGACAGAGAGCAGCTAGAGCGGAGAGTCCTGATGCAGGCGCTCCAGGGAAAAGCAAGAGATGATGAGGAAGAACCCCCAGGGGCAGGGGAAGGGAATTGCAGGCCCTGTCTCCCTCTTCTAGTGGCTGGAGTGCAGCAAGAGATATGTCCAAGGAAAAAAAAAAGCCAAAAAAAAAACAAAAAAGGAAAAAGAAAAAAAAAAAAAAGAAAACAAGAAAAAAAATGGGTTCTCCCAAAAGCTGGAGAAAACCCCACCAGAGCAGCCCCTCTCGAGCCCCACACAACCACGGCTGCCAGAGAGCTCCAATCAGCTCCCTGCCTCTGCCGCCGCTGTGTGAGCTACAGAGAGAAATTTTTTATTTTCCTTCAACTGCCACTTCTCAGTTTTGAATTTTTTTTCTCGTCTTCTGGACAGAGAGAGAAAATGACCTTGGTGTTGCTAAGGACCAGTATCCACAATGAAAAACACAAAGATATGGAATATAAACACACCACCCTAGGACAACTCCTCATAGAGCCTTTTCTTAAAAACCTCCAGGGACGGCAACTGCACCACCTGCCTCGGTAGACCATTCTACTGAGGGATCACTCTCTCTGTGAAAAAGTCTTCCAAATATCCAACCTAAACCTCCCGTGGTGTGGCTTAAGGCCACGTCCTCTTGTTCAGGTGCCATCAGCCTGAGAGAAGAGATTCACACCCACCTGGCGGCAACCTCCATTCAGGTAGTTGTAAACAGCAATCAGGTCACCTCTGAGCCTCCTCTTGTCCAGGATGAACAATCCGAGTTTCAGCACCTACTCCCCATAGGGCTTGTCCTCCAGTCTTTTCACCATCCTTGTCGCTCTTCTCAGGACCCTCACAAGCAGCTCAACATCCTTCTTAAATTGGGGAGCCCAGAACTGCACACAGTACTCAAGATGTGGTCTGACCAGTGCCGAGTACAGAGGAAGGATAACCTCCCTAGTCCAACTGCCTACACTGGTCCTAATACAGGCCAGGATACCATTGGGCCTTTTAGCCACCTGGGCACAGATGTTTCCTGTCATTCATTACTCCTAAATCCCTCTCCATTTCACCACTCTGCAGCCACTCATCCCCCAGCTGATAGAGATGCATAGGGTTGTTATGTCCAAAGAAAAGAACCCGGCACTTAGTCTTGTTAACTCTCATACTGTTGGAGTCTGCCCATTTCTCTAGCCTGTCAAGGTCCCTCTGAAGGGCCCTCCTACCCTCTGGCAGTTCAACATTTGCCACCAGCTTGGTATTATCTGCAAACTTGATGGACTCAATTGCTTCATCCGTATCGTCAATAAAGGTGTTGAAATAGCACACCGGGTTTTCTGTTCCATGAGTGTGCCCTGGACTGAGGTCAGGCTAGCAGGTCTGCAATTACTCGGATCATCATTCCTGATCTTCTTGTGGATGGGTGTCACATTAGCCAATTTCCAGGCTTGTGATACATCACCAGTAAGCCAGGACTGTTGGTAAATTATGGAGAGTGTCTTGGCGAGTTCATCTGCTAGTTCTTTCATCACCCTCAAACGGATCCCATCTGGTCCCATGGACTTGTGAGGATCCAAGCCACTCAGCAGGTCTCTAAGTACCTCCTCCTGGATTACAGGGGGTTTACACTGCACCCTTACTCCCTCTGTCGGCCCAGAAGTCCAGTTCTCCTGCAGGCAATCTGTCATGCTGTTAAAAACAGAGGCAAGGAAGGTATTAAGTATTTCTGCCTTTTCCTCATCTCTACTTACTACATTCTCCTCTGCATCCAATAAGAAGTGACGGTTGTTGCAGCCTCTCTTTTTACTGTTGATGTATTTATAGACACATTTCTTGTTCTCTTTTACAGAAATGGCTAGCTTGAGTTACATCTCGACCTTTGCTTCTCTAGTTTTTCTCCTGCATGACTTGTCAATTTTCTTAAACACACCCTGACTTACCTCCCCCTTTTTCCTAAGGCAGTACATCCTCCTTTCTTCCTCTAGTTCTTTAAGGAGCTCTTTCTCATCCAGGCCTATCTTCTGCCCCTCCAAC
>WEKX01024492.1:6185-28242 GCA_013390025.1 Pitta sordida
CATGGTCTAGCTGGGGGTGTAGGGCTGGATGACCCTGGGTCCCTTCCGGCTCGGAGTGGCCTGCTAGACTGTGAGGGATCTAGGTGGTGTTACGCTCTGGGATGTGCTCTCGGACTCTGTACAGGTGTTAGGTGGTGAGTTGGACTAGATGATCCTTGTGGGTCCCTTCCAACTCATAATATTCTGTGATTCTGTGATTCTGTGATTCTGTGAAGTTTTTACCTCTTTTATATTGATATCATAGAACTATTACACCACCTATTAACAATGATTAAAAGAGAGCATTTTTTGACAAATTATACACAATTGCTGAGCAGATATTGATTTCTGTAATGCCACTGAAACTGAAGCAGCTACAGTATAACAACTGAAAATCTGTTCCATGTCTACATTTGACATATCAAATTTTTTTATTCCAAATGTCAAATTTTTAAAATTTAAATACTTTCTTCATATGAGCATCTTCTCAGAAAAGGAAGTTTCTGAAGCAGTCAGGCTTTAAAAAAACTAATGAAGTAGTTCTCAAATTTTCTTTTGAAAAATATGTTTTAGCCTCCCAAAAGGTAGTGTTACAACTCACCTAGATAAATTTTTTTAAAATGCAACACCCCCCCCATCCACCCAGAGAATAAAAATGAGAATGAGTATTTTGCATACTTGAAAATGTTTATCTTAAATTTAATTACTTGTGATTTCTTGATGAGAATCAAATATATAAACCGTGGTTGTGACGATATTATTTACCTTCTACTTTTGGCATTGCAGAGAGTATATTCATCTTGAATATTGAAGGCTAAGGGTCAAATTACTCTTCTGTTTAATTTAGAAAGAGAAAAATAAACTCCTGGTAGTGCTTCTTTCATTCAACTATGAAATTATTTTCTATAGGTTTTTTATAGGTTGGACTCAGAGTTGTAATTCTGGAGTACCTTTGGAGTTTTTTGGTTTTTTTGTTTGTTTCAACAATTTTGAAATATTGTGAAGTCTGTTGAGTCCCTTTCTTACATGAAGTGACAACAAAAGAGAATATTTTTCTGCTTAGCATCTTCGTGGCAAACTGACAAGTATGTCAGGATGCTTACTGGCTAGTGCCTATTTCTTGCCTCTGTTTTGACCCAAGCTTTGCGTTGTGACTGTCACCATTTGTACAACGTGTACAAAACAGGAACTTCTGACTAATTAATTTGTACTCAAAAAATCTAATACATTTCAAGATTACATGAAACACTATGCTTGATACATAAATAGGCCATCCTCGTACTGCCGCAAGAAAAGCCTTTGCTGTTTTTCATTTAACTTGCCAGTCATACATTGATCCTATTTTTGTGAGTCTGTCTTGCCATGATATGTTGGACACTGCCTTACGTTGTCTGTTCAAGTGCTGCCTCCTGTATGTTAGAGGGTAGTCAGTTCTATTGTCTGATATGAAGTGGTTTGTATTTGTGTTTTTGATTATGTTATTCAGGTGATTTGTGCGACAGAGCCTAGAAAGGGGGAAAGCAAATACAGTCATACCCCAGTTATTTGCACTGTCATATTCATGGCTTCTCATATTCATGAAAAACATTCACACAGTTTGTACTCATTTATTCATGGAGCAGTGTGGTACTGAACTGCCAGGGCACGTGGCCCCGACCCTGGCTGGCCCTGCCAGCAGTCAGGAAGTCTTTAACTGTGACACAGAGACCCACATAGAGCCCATACCAGCCCTTTGGGCACAGCAGCCAGCCTGGACTTTCCAGTGCATATCTGCATATGTGCATAGGCAGATATTCATAGCCTCGGGGAAAACACTCTTGACAGTGCCAGCTGCTGCAGTTAAAGGGAAAAAAACAACCAACTCCCACACTGCTCATTGCCTGGAAGAAGCCTGGATGTTGCAGTGTTCCAAAGTTGCCATATTTCTGGCAATAATTTGCCATATTAATGTCCAACACGTATTTGCGGATTAAAGGTTACATAGAACCCATGGGAGACCTATAATCCGTGAACATGTAGGCATGACTGTAGTACTGCTTTATAGATCAGTGAGTTGTGTTGTAACTACTTGCTAATGCTCTACAAGTGTGGATACATCATATTCCAAAGGGAAACATAATGAAGGGTTATCATCTGTAGGACAAAGCAGTGCTGATTTTGAAGCTGATAAAGGCATCCTTGTTAATGCAGAACTGCCCTTGAAAATTTTCAGTTACCTGTACTGTCATATGTTGGTATTAAATAACCTTTAACTGCCACCCATAAGCCAAATCTCGCTCCATAAATTGGGCAGCAGCAGTCCCATACACATAGAAGTTGAAAATGCTGTTGGAGGCCATACTTCCTTCTGTGACCTAGTATTTATTCTATCAAGAATAGCAACTATTACTGCTTGCTGCCATTCTTCTGTACTGAGCTTCCCTTTTAAAAGGACTCTCCAACTTCCTCACAACTCAAGATGACTATACAGCTCCAAGTTAAATGATCCTCCTTGATCTACAAAAGAAAAATCATATGTGAGTACAACTACTCATTTTTTTTCTTAGCTCAGTCAGCTTGACAATGAGGCTTCTTTTTTTTTTTTTTTTTTTTTTGGCTTTTCTTGCACCAAGGAGTAAAGATCTCACTTAAGTCTCACTGACAGTCTCACTGTCGCTCAAGACAGTCTCACTGTCTTGCTAAAAAGTTTCTTTTTAACAAGACAAAGTCAAAAAATGTGATAAATATCTAAAATGTTGCATGTTTGAATACTGTTTTTCTGTGTACACATGAACTCCCTTTAACCACGTAGTCCTCAGCCATACCATGACAGTCAGGATCTGAAGATATGTGGAAAAGAGCAAATAAGTAAATAACAGAGACTAAACATCTTTATTCTAAACCCTGAGACATTTTAAAATTATAATCAGAAACAATAAGGAGCATATCTGGCTACGCAATTCTCCTTCTCGATTCCAAAACTGAATCATATCAGGTGTACTGTATAATTCTGCAGATGTCTTGATTCTTTAATATAACTAGACACAGCACTATGGACTGTGTCATATTTGGACCAGAATTTCTAATATGATCTATTGCTAAATAGCTATATAATACCTAAATGAATTCCATACACATAATATATGATTTATCTGAGGATCAGTGTCCAGGAAAGATAATAGCTTGTCCAAGGGCTGAAAAAACAAGAAAAAACATAGAAAAGTCAATTTTTAAATGAACAAGAAAATGGAAAAAAATAATTAAAACACATCACAGCAAAAGACTGGGACTGCTATAATTTGGCATTATGTCTGTGTAACATCATAAATTCTAAGCAGACATTATGTGACTTGAAGTAAAACAATTGTCAGTAACAGAAAAAACAGACTACCATGCATATGTAATAGGAGGCTGCCTTTAATTAAGAACTGCAATAAACAGGTATGGTAATGATGCACATCATAGTTATCATACAATGTTTGTCTCATAACATTCCTCACTGGTAAAGACTTTTCATCCACAATAAAAAAGTGTAAGAAAGCTTATTAATGCTGAGTTTATCACATTTCTTCCATTTCAGTACCAGAGATGATAAAGCAGTTGAATATATAAAAGAAAAAGAAAGCCATCAATGTAAAATTTTTACCTTTTAACAGATGCTGCGTACCTTGAATGTTTAGTGAATTGAATTTAAATAAAAAGAAAATAATACCTTCCAAATTACCTGTAAGCTGCAGGATTCTTAAATATGTTTGATTAATACTAATACAGTATGTTTTACCAGATGATTTATTTGATGTGCTAAGTAATTTATTTGATCCAGTATCTCCTACAAAATACATGGCACTCCTACTATGACAGAAAATATATCTATTTCAGTAAGGCAAAATTTTAATTCTACATCTTGTTCACTCTTCTGGACCTCCTAAATAAAGACATATTTTATGGGAATATTGAATGCTAATTTCAGTTTAAACTATTTCAAATCCAGTGTTATGCATATTAAGAAAAGTAAACCTATCTCAAGAGTGTGGAGAAAAAAGAGAATATAGCAGTCTTGGAAATAGTCTTGCATAAATGATAGTAGGTTCTAATATGCTACACTCGATAAGCGATATTTGTAATTAGGAAGATTTCAGCCGCTGCAGGTATTCATGAAAATATCAGTAATTTTTAAGGTGTTATGAATTAATATTAATATTCTATTATTATTCATTAGTTAAAAATAATGTCACGTAGCTGAGGAACAGATACATTATCATGCAACTATTTGCATGCACTGAATTGACAAGGATATCTGCAATTTACCTCTAATTTGGAAATTATTGTCCAAACTGTTTGAAACCTAATTGAAATATAAATGATACATTTTTAGACATCAGGAATTATGTCAAAAGACAGACTTAAAATGTTCAGATTGCTGTTGTTCTTCAGTGAGATTTTGTCAGTATATGTTAGCTCTTTGGTCCATTAATGTAAGCAATATCCACAATGAAAACGAAGTTGCAACAAATTTTGAAAGAACTCGCTCCCCAGTTTAACAAGGATGTTGAGCTGCTTGAGAGGGTTCAGAGAAGGGCGACAAGGATGGTGAAGGGACTGGAGGACAAGCCCTATGGGGAGCGACTGGGGGAGGAATGGCTCGAGACTAGTGAAGTGGAGAGAGACTTAGGTGTACTGATTGATAGGAAACTCAATATGAGCCAGCAGTGTGCCCAGGTGACAAAGAAGGCCAATGGCATCCTGGCCTGCATCAAGAACAGTGTGGTCAGTCGGTCCAGGGAGATTGTCCTCCCCCTGTACACAGCGCTGGTCAGACCCCATCTTGAATACTGCGTGCAGTTCTGGGCTCCCCAGTTTAAAAGGGATGTTGAGCTGCTTGAGAGGGTGCAGAGAAGGGCAACGAGGATGGTGAAGGGACTGGAGGGCAGGCCCTATGAGGAGCGACTACGGGAACTGGGACTGTTCAGTCTGGANTTTAAATTATTCTTCTTTCTGAAGCACAAAGATTAAAAGATTTGTGGAACAGAGTTTTTTTTAAATTTAAGATAAAAAGGGGCTGGTAAAACAACTGGAATTTAAAGAGTGAAAAACATTCAAGGCAATGGAAAAGGGAGTCTTAAAATATTCTGATTGGGATGGGAAAGTTCAGTTTTGTTAAACCATATTTTACTTTAATGGGATAACAAACGTGAAACATTCTCAGACTTTTTAATAAGTTTTGCTTCAGCCTTTGGGTATTGGCCTGGAATATAGTAATAATTCCTGCATGTGTAACTGAGGAAATTGCATCTCAGATTTTTTCAATTACATTTTCTCCATCAGAACAATAGATTAGCTCAAACGTATAGCAACAAATCCCCCCTCCATATAACTTAAAGAAAAAAAAAGATTACTTATATGGAATGCAAGCTTTCAGGTCAATAACATTTTCCCACATTTACAGTTGTATACATTACATTTACTGTATTTTACTTGTGGAATGAGCACATTCAAACTCTTCTGTATCTGTGAAATTATTCCTTCAACTTCATACCACTAAAAAGAGGTAAGTAGAAAACCTAAGCTTCAGTGTCCATTGATCAGGGCTTACAGCAGAATCACTCTCCAAAGAGTGAATTTATTGAGGAGCAGTTATCCCATCATAATAATATCTCTGTGCCTGTTACCCCTAGTTATTAGACTGAGTCATCACTGAAAGATACACACACAGAAGCAAGATTTAAGTCTCTCACCAATATACTCTTAAATTAAAAATCAAACGGATTTTATTCATTTTCCATTTATAAGTCAGAGAACTTTTATTAACCTCGTAATAAATACAGGAAGTAAATAATCAACACAGAAGTCAGGATCTCTCCTGCTGAAGTTGTGCCAAATTATTTTTTAAATAAATAAATACCTACATACAAAAATACATAAAATCTAGCGCCAAAAGGGTCTCTGAACCTCTGTCATGCTGCTTAGGAAGCTTCCCAAGAAGTGGTGATTCTTGGCTATTAGTCACTCTTCTCACTCCGGTTCATATATTGCACATATTCTGTAATTACTAGACCAAACCCTTTCAGAGGGAAAAATAGAACTAAGTTAGATTTTACTAATACTTGAGTGATGAAATCATTACATAGAAGAGGACAAGGGAAATCACAACTGTATCATTGTCATCTTTCTGGACTTGTTTGCAGGAATAGTTAAACACTGTCATACTTCAGGCATGAGCTCATACTTTGGCTACTTGGTAAAAGACTAATTCTAGAAGATAATGGGAGTCCAAAAGACAATAGAAACCAGTGAAACTTTGGTGATAAAAATTAAATAAAATATGGATCTTTTTCAATGGTTTTGGGGCAAGGATTTTTAATCCTGGTTTTAGGCACAGGCCACTGAATTGTTACAAAAATCCTCTTTAGATTTGGTGGTTCTTTTTAGGGGCCACACCATTAGATCTTGTAAACGAAAGTGACACAATTAAGCGTCAACATCTTCTTGTTCACAGGTTCACAGTTTCACAGGTTATTCTGAGTTGGAAGGGACCCTCAGGATCATCTAGTCCAACTCCCAACCCTTCCACAAACTAAACCATGTCACTGAGCTCCTCATCAAGTCTTCTCTTAAACACTTCCGCGGATGGTGACTCCACCACTTCCCTGGGCAGACCATTCCAATGAGAGATCACTCTCTCTGGGAAAAACCTCTTCCTAACATTCAGTCTAAACCTCCCCTGGCATAGCTTAAGGCCATGTCCTCTTGTTCTGGTGTCATCAGCCGGAAGGAAGAGGTCCACACCCACTTGGTGGCAACCTCCCCTCAGGTAGTTGTAAACAACAATGAGGGCGCCTCTGAGCCTCCTCTTCTCCAGGCTGAACAACCCCAGTTCCCGTAGTCGCTCCACACAGGGCTTGTCCTCCAGTCCTTTCACCATCCTTGTCGCTCTTCTCTGGACCCTCTCAAGCAGCTCAATATCCTTCTTAAACTGGGCAGCCCAGAACAGGACACAGTACTAAAGATGTGGTCTGACCAGCGCCGAGTACAGGGGAAGGATATCTTCCCTAGTCCGACTGACGACACTGTTCTAATACAGGCCATGATGCCATTGGCCTTCTTAGCCATCTGGGCACACTGCTGGCTCAGATTGAGTTTTCTGTCAATCATTACTCCTAAATCCCTCTCCATTTCACCACTCTCCAGCCACTCATCCCCCAGCCGATAGTTCATTTAAGTCTAACTGTAGATTTTTTAAAATCACTTAGAGAAGTCTAGAAAGCGTCACATGTAATATTTTTGGGAAACAGTGCTTTCTACAGGTCAGTTGGTTTGCTTGCAGTTTCCATCTCATTTAATATTGAATATTCTTCCTGTAACTCTTAATCATAGTCACAGAACCACAGAATCACAGAATACTATGAGGTGGAAGGGACCCACAAGGATCATCTAGTCCAACTCACCAGTTAACGCCCGTACAGAGATTGAGTGCACACCCCAGAGTGGTGAACATAAACCTAGTTCCCTCACAGGCTCACAGACCCCTCCGAGCCGGAAGGGACCACAGGATCATCCAGCCCAACAACCCCCAGCTAGACCGTGTGACTAAGCTCCTCATCGAGTCTACTCTTAAACACCTGCAGGGACGGCGACTCCACCACCTCCCTGGGCAGTCCATTCCAACGTGCAATCACTCTCTCTGTGAAAAACCTCTTCCTAACATTCAGTCTAAACCTCCCCTCGCGTAGCTTGAGACCATGTCCTCTCGTTCTGGTGTCGTCAGCCTGAAAGAAGAGGTCCACACCCATCTGATGGCAACCTCCCTTCAGGTAGTTGTAAACAACAATGAGGTCACCTCTGAGTCTCCTCTTCTCCAGGCTGAACAATCTCAGTTCCTGTAGTCGCTCCCCATAGGGCTTGTCCTCCAGTGTTTTCACCACCCTTGTCACCCTTCTCTGGACTCTCTCAAGCAGCTCAACATCCTACTTAAACCTAGGAGACTAGAACTGGACACAGTACTCAAGATGTGGTCTGACTAGCGCCGAGTACAAGGGAAGGACAACCTCCCTAGTCCGACTGACCACACTGTTCCTGATATAGGCCAGGATGCCATTGGCTTTCTTGGCCACCTGGGCACACTGCTGGCTCATACTGAGTTTCCTGTCAATCATTACACTTAAGTCCCTCTCCACTTCACTGCTCTCAAGCCACTCCTCCCCCAGCCGATAGCGGTGCATGGGGTTGTTATGTCCAAATTGAAGAACCTGGCACTTCAAATCCATCCAGGCACAGAAACCTGACAATACTGAAAAAGAACATTAGCAGCTTTATCATATCCTACAGAGACTGTGAGGGAACTAGGTATGTGTTACCGCTCTGGGATGTGCTTTCGGTCTCTGTACGGGTGTTAGATGGTGAATTGGACCAGATGATCCTTGTGGGTCCCTTCCAACTCATAATATTCTGTGATTCTGTGGATAGGTATGCGAAAACCCTAGAAGGTTCTCTTAAAACATCAGGTTTTCTTAATAACAATTTTCAATCTTGCGGAAAACTAATGAATGATTTCAATGTCTGAGCAATGCCTTACTGACGATTTATGTTACTGAGCATTGAGAAAGTGAGTGATAGTTTTATTTGCTTATATTATGTAGACTAAAGTAAATGAAATCCCTTAATATTTTGGTACAGTAAGAATACAAGTACACATATCTTCTCCCTATGCTTTATTCTAAAATACTGACAATCCATTTTTCCTCCTTTCACTGAATCACAGAATATTCTAAGTCGGAAGGGACCCACAAGGATCATTGAGTCCAGCTTCTAAGTGAATGCCCATACAGGGATTGAACCCACCACCCTGGTGGTAATCTCAGAGTCATGTCATTATAATTTTTTTTTAATAGGACTTTCTGCACTCAAAAATCTCCTCACTATTTGCAAATTGAATGTTCCTATGAACTAGTATCAATGAAAAAATCCATTTTACTGTGTAATTCTATTTGATAAGCTATACTTCACACAGATTTTTCTGTGCTTTAAGCAGTGACTTACACTGTAGAGTTGATTTTCTGAAATCAATGCCTGCACGTGTAGCACGAAATAATACTTAGAAACAAGAAAGCTTGAAAAAGCTAGCACATAATGACTAATATATTTATTTCTATGCCAATGCCTGTCTGGGATTAATACATTAAAAATTAAACGTTTTAAATAATAGATATTCCAATTTAAAAATGAGTGCTCTGTGTGCTTACTGCTCCAGAAAAAAAGACACTTCTCATTTCTTTATCTGTGTATTTTAAGTGCTGCACTCTTCTGATGTGGTCTAAGAATTATTTTTTTCTCTGCCAAGAGACAAGGACTGCAGCCTCTAGCTATATAAACATTTACATTAATGGTGTTAATATTCTGCTTCCAATGCAACTAAGAGGGGATATGCTTTCATTGACATTTTCCTTTGAAGTGAAATCTTAAAGCTTTAGTTTTTATTAATGCAAATCCCTGTTAAAAATACTTTATCACTGGTAATATATGAGGCAGTGTAAGATCTAAAGACATCTTTGCTTTCAGACTTCAGTATTAAACAGCTTCTCCCTGCAATCACACTACCTTAGGCCCTGATAATGTCAACTTTTACAATATAAAATAGTCAGGGACCAACTACTACTTGAAAAGGAGTCTTCCAAATGAAATCTTAAATTTCTGGAAGGTGATGAAAGAATGATGGAGTGCTTTACAGAATCAGAACCTGCAAAACACTTAAAAAACATGGAAAACTGAAAAAAAAATGTTATGATGGCTGAGGTACTACAGGGTTGACAGAAGGAAATAAAGAAATGGTGGTTTCCCAGTGAATGCATTCTTTGTAAATTCACAATTACATCAGAAAGTTGTGATGTCTCCTGGCTATTTTGTACTGCTGTAAAGTAAATCACGTCGTTATGATTTTCATATGGTTACAATAGAAGCAAAGGTAAAAGACCAACAGCTAAATCACCATTATGTAAAGCAGTACAGTTGTTGAAAGCAACATTATGAAGAATGGGATATAGAACACACTTAGTACTAGATTCTGTCTGCAATTCTATTAGATCTGGTCATGTTATAAGAGAAGTATGTAACTGTTCAGAACATCCTTAAACACTTTGGAAAACCACTGTTCTGCTACATAATAACATGTACACAGGCATACTAGTCAATGTTATTATGCTGTTTCTCCACATCTGCCAGTCTAACCTAAATGCTTTCTACTTCTTTGGGACTTTAAAATATTTTAAAATATGAATTATTTCATAGATACAAAATGAAAATAGCAGATTGAATTTTGGCCTCTGGAAGCTAAGATTTTTTCAACTTTATTCAGCAATAATTCTCAGCTGATATAGAGGAAATATGCACACAAAAGTCTGGTCACCCTAAAGGGTGATTGCACACCTTCTTCGTTTATCATAATCATGTACCTGTTCAGTCATTTTGGAATATGAACAGATCAAACTCTTTCCTGATTATGGAGAACAAAATAGGTACACCACTATTTATCGTTCCAGCTGAAGAGATTTTCCTCTGGCATGATATGTATAAACTCCGTACTGGAAGTTGCAAATATTTGTTTGTATAAATTATGACTGTAAGTCACTAAATGTATACAAAGAATCAGATACATTCAGGCCCTCAGAGAGGGCTGAATCTGTCCCTGACAGAATAACCATGTTGTATTTTCAGTTCTTACATACATATATATGTTTAGTGTTCTACCGAGCTACACAGTTATTCTACAGGAATAAGAAAGTAATGTGCCTTTTATTCTCTCATGTGCACTTAGAAAGACATTTCCCAGTAACTTATAGCTTTCCCACAGATGTTGGAAGCATTTTGTTCCTCTGTGGTACACTTTTATACAATACTTCACAAATGAGAACTTGACTCTTACAGTCTCTGACAAAAACAAGCTATCTTGAGGTACTAGCTCATGATCTAGTGGATAGAAACACAATAATTCAATATTTCTTTTGTAATACGTACAATGCATGCTAAAATTATCTTTGAAAGAATTGAAATAAATCAGAATTTTGACAGTAACAAAAATCCTCCAGTGACATAGCACGTACTATTTCACATATTACTGTTGACTCTTTTTCTCCTTTCTTTCTTATATAGTAATGAAACATGAATTTTAAACAATAGAGGCTTGAAAATTTTGTCTTAAAATATGAGGACCTTTTACTTTGATTTTAATTAATGACTGATCAGGAAGGATTGATCACATTCTGAATTTTTTTCAAGGAAGGTTAAAAAAGGAATGAGCACTTCGTTTACCTTACTGGCAGACACAGACATGAAATTTAACAACAGAAACCCCGAAACAGACCCAAAAAATCAAAACCAACAAAACCCCTCCAAATGAAACAAAAAAGAAAACAAACACAGAAATTTAGCAAAGTAAGAATTTTCTGTAAAGATATATTTTATATAAGGAAATCCCCCACCACTAATAGCCACAAATGCCCAACAATTTCTCTAAGAAAATATATTCAGGCACTTCAAATGACCATGGACTTGGATAGGTCTTCCTTGGAATATTGTCCCAAATTTTTTGAGACTAAGTTTCTGCAGTGCTAGCTACAGAAATACGCTATAATGATTCTATTTACAAATTAATTAACTTCCAGTAAAAACAGAATGATGATTAACAAGAATAGCACCCCCATTTCTTTATCAATTAAAAAAGCTTACACACTTGAAAGATTCAGTCAAACTCATTCAAGGCAAAGATGTCAATATGGCACCAGATATGTAATAAATAGAATTAACAAAAATTACTTCCCATCCTTGTTTTAACAGCTATTTTATGCTATAGCATTTATCTTCAGTTCCTGTCTTTCTATCACATTTCCTAGCTGTAATGAATAGATGTATAGCTGTATCTTAAAGACTTGTGTCATCACAAAACATTTTCAAATACAGTTTTAAGAGAGGCATTTGGCCTTAACATGCCTTGTCAATACCAGCTACAGTGGAGAGGCTGAAGTTGAAGACTAGTTAAACTTCCAGTAACACACACTGTTCTTGCTGTTGGCAATATGTTACAGCACTGGCTTGGTGAGCAGTAAATTTTAAAAGTCTTATTGAAAAACTGGGAGATCTAATAGCAGATAGGAGTCTTCCCTTACATGAACGGAACTGATAAAAGAAAGCTGAAGTGTGACTTTTTACAAGGGCATGTAGTGGTGGACACAGGGTAATAGCTTTGAACTGAGAGTATGTTTAGATGAGATACTAGGAAGAAATCCTTTACTATGAGGGTGGTGAAGCACAGGAAGAGATTTCTCAGACAAGTGGTGATTGCCCCAGGTTAGGCTGGATGATGCATTGAGCAACCTGGTCCAGTGGAATGTCATACCCGCCTATGACAGAAGGGTTGGAAATAGATGATCTTTAAGGTCCCTTTGAACCCTAATCATTCTGTGATTCTATGATCTAACACAGCAAGTTAAGTATTAGGTGTGCAATATACCTAACCAATATAGAAACTTTCAACAAATATATTTGCATGCCAATCTCCTTCATTGGGGAATGTAAACATCTTTTTAAATATTACTGGTGGGCTATAAGTGTTGCAATAACCTGTGTTTTCTACATAGAAGGGAACTTCACCCAGAAATTTATATTATCATTGCTTCTTCATTCTTAGAAGGTGGAAATGGATGGCATGTCTGTGTGATGTATATTTTGTGCTCATATATGAGAAAGATATAATTGTATATCCATGCCCAGTATCATATTAAAAGAGAAAGATTACAGTTTTAATGAATTGATATTGTGGAATTGAAAAGAATATTTCTTATCCTCTGCTATACAAAAATAAGTTGGGTTACTATGGGAGTTTTTAAAATCTTTTTTTCCAGAGTTAGTGCTAAAACCACACAAGTAAATTCAAATGTACACAGATATTAATAATGAAATTTACATTAATTTCTCTCAGCTGACAAAGATATTTTTGATCACATCAATACTTTGCTGAACACTTGTGAAGAAATTTATGAGATTGAGAGGAAAGATAGAAAGTCAGAATGCAACTAATCCTTTTATACAACCTGAGTTACTTTGCTGTCACAAAGAAAACCAGACATATTTACACCTGTATTTGAGTATGTAAACAGTTGTCTGCATAAATTAGGAAATTAGGACTATATAATTCACATACTTTACTCCCTTTGTGATTCTGTGCTTGATGGTAATGTGGAATTCTAAGCAGAAATGTAAGAATAAAAGGATAGTCATTTGATAAGCCTAAATTACTTCTAAGATATGCATATATTTCCTTACCAAAACATATTATATCCATTCATTAAGAATAACTGAGAAAATGTTGGATGAGTTTTTGTTTAATTTTCTAAGAATTAGCTTTTTCTTCCCCCAAAAGATTTTTCTCCTGATTATATATCAGACATCATTTGTGAACAGAAAATCAGTTCATATTGATAATTCACTTTCCCTCTAGTCTTACTAAATATTTTGACTATTCAGACTCAACTTCCTGAAAACCAGCATGAACTTGAGGATTTATAAACTTATTTTTTGCGTTGAGAAGATTTTCCTGGTGAAGAATCCACTATAATTAGTCAAACACGATCGTGACAGAATGAGTTTACAATGATAAGTATTATCTTTCCATCTCTAAGATTGTATTTGGGGTTTTTTTGAGTATGTATTCGAAGCATTTTCTGCTCGTTTTCTAAACTCATTTTTCAGTACAGAAAATACTCCTCCAGCTATGAAATCCAGAGTTTTAAATGTAAATTTAAATGTAAAATTAAATTTTATTTAGAGACATTGCTTAAAATTGTCATGCCAACTTTGTCTTTTAATCATCATTAGTGTATATGAAAAAAAAAAGAAATTAAGATGTTTGCAAAAAAATAAGGTTTCCTGCTAAAAATATTTACAAAATATTTGGTAGAAACAATGAAAACAAACAACTGATTGATTACAGCTGAGTTAACTCAAACTTTTGGATCAGATTAATAATTTCCTGGAATATGAAAGGAAAGACTGGAGTGCTTTGACATCTAATCACTGTTTTCTTATATAAACCTTGAAACAGGAAGAGGAATCTAGATTCCTCTACTCTCAGTCAGGAGTCCAGGAGACTAGGCTTTTCACGTTACCCATTCGCATTTAGCAGTAACTTTTTTACATTCAACTGCTTAGGATGTGCTTTGATTAAACTAAATTTGTATTCTTTAGAAAATATTTTTGCTATAAAATGCCATCCATCTCACTCAAAGTACTTCTTAGCACATTATGGAGTTGCAGCCAATTGATGACATCAACTCCCTTTTCCTCTTCATCTTGCATGGCCACAACATCAAAAGTATAAACATATTTTCTTGCATTATTAAGAATTTTTTAAAGTTGATTTGCATCTGATATTTTTTTTCCTGTTGGGTCCATGTTCACATTAACTCTCTAGATCTTACATTTTTTAATGCTGATATGACCATAGAACTCTTCCCATGTTGCTTATTGAAAATAAGATTTATGCCTTTTTGTGAAGTGTCCAATGAAATTTTACTTTGTTCTACCTTGTTTTCAAACTCTAACATTTTAGTGTCATAGAGGACCAATGATAGTTGTAAAAAATCTATGTTTTAACTCTTGTAAAATGTCAACTGCCCTATCAACTGAGTGTTTTGGTATTTTATTGATTTGCCATCAATAACACATGCCAAAATTCAATCCAAAGGCTTCATGGCAGAGGGGTTTTTGCACTGTATTTTAATATACAAATGAAGACTGGTGTTAAGTTTTAGTCACACCTTTTAGTACATAACAAAGACTGGGTATCATTGGAAGCAGTGAGAGGATAAACAAGACAAAAAATATTTGGATAGCAAATCATCAATTGCAATTTTAATTCCTGTTCAGGTAGAACTTAGATGTTCATTTCTTTAAAGAGGCCAGGGAGATCACTAGTTTGTTTGATATTTTTCTTAGTTTCATTGATATTAGTAGATATTACAGGCATATATCAGCTCCAAACCTACCCTGGTGTTTGGTTCTATTGATTTGAGAGGTGAGCTTAAATCTTTACGAAGCTAGAAACTTGCATGTTGTTGGCAGGATGCTATAGATAAATGTTCTTTCATCAATTCAGATGAATCATACAGAAGCTTTATAGATTTTTCTGTCTTTTGTAATTATACATAACCCTTTGAGATGACCTTAAAACTGAGAGAATCCTACTGTAACCACTTACTTGACACTGGCATTTAAACAAACACACAACCCTTCAGAAAACCTAAAAGATTCTGTGGATTTCCTTTCAGAGGTGCAATGGGAATTGTGAAATACTCTCATGATTTACATTGACCTTAAACTCTCTTCTCACACTATATGCAAATCCACTTTAGCACATATTCCAATTGGATATTTAGAGGACTTTTAAAATTCTGATATCAGGGATGAAAGTTACAGGCAGAACTAGACCTGAGTGAAAATATTTAATAACTGCAGGCAAACCCACCATGTATATTCAGTCAGAAGCAACAAGTTGTAATATGGTTTCAATGTTAGTTAAAGTCAAGTAAAATAATCTAGTTACTTTTTATCACTGGCTGATTAATTTTTTAAGTGTAATTTCTGTAAAAAAAACCAAAAAACCCCCAAGCAAACCATTCTAAAAGTTTTACTCTTTGAAGCCAGAAGTTGTAGAGCAAAACAGCTACATAGACATAAAACAAGTAAAACACGTAATAGCAAATGGAGATCTGTTTCCTAAAATCACAGATTCAATTTGGAAAAGATTTCTGAGATCATTGAGTCCAGCCTATAACCTAACACCACCTTGTCAACTAGAACATGGTTCAAAATGCCACATCCAGTCTTAAACTAAACACCTCCAGCATTGGTGATTCCACCACCTCTCTGAGCAGCCCATTCCAATGACCAATTACCCTTTCTGTGAAGAACTTCTTCCTAACATCTAACCTAAGCCTCCTCTGGTGCAGCTTAAAACTCTTATCCTGTCATTGGCTGCCTGGGAGAAGAGAGTGACCCCTACCTGGCTACAACCTCTTTTCGGGAAGTCGTAAAGAGTGGTAAGGTCTCCTGTGAACCTCCTCTTCTCCAGGCTAAACAACCCCATCTCTCTCAGCCACTCTTCATAAGGCTTGTGTTCTAGACCCCTCACAAGCCTCGTTGCCCTTCTCTGGACATGCTCCAGCACCTCAATATCCTAAACTGAGGGGCCTAGAACTGGATACAGTACTCAAGGTGAGACCTAACCAGTGCCGAGTACAGGGGAAGAATCACTTCCTTGGTCACAGAATCACAGAATTAACGAGGTTGGAAAAGACCATTGAGATCATCAAGTCCATCCTATGACCTAACATCATCTCATGAACTAAACCATGGTTCAAAATGCCACATCCAGTCTTAAACTAAACACCTCCAGCATTGGTGATTCCACCACCTCTCTGAGCAGCCCATTCCAATGACCAATTACCCTTTCTGTGAAGAACTTCTTCCTAACATCTAACCTAAGCCTCCTCTGGTGCAGCTTAAAACTCTTATCCTGTCATTGGCTGCCTGGGAGAAGAGAGTGACCCCTACCTGGCTACAACCTCTTTTCGGGAAGTCGTAAAGAGTGGTAAGGTCTCCTGTGAACCTCCTCTTCTCCAGGCTAAACAANTCGAAACAAGCTTAACTCTCTCAGACACTCTTCATAGGGATTATGTTCCAAGTCCCTTCATAAGCCTCACTGCACTTCTCTGGACATGTTCGGTCATCTCAATATCTTTCCTAAACTGAAGGCCCCAGAACTGGAAACAGTACTCAAGGTGTGGCCTAACCAGTGCCAAGTTCAGGGGAAGGATCACCTTCCTAGTCCTGCTGGCCACACTATTCCTGATACAGGCCAGGATGCCATTCGTCTTCTTAGCTACCTGGGCACACTGCTGGCTCATGTTCATCCTACCGTCAACCAGTACTCCCAGGTTCCCTTCTGACTGACTGATCTCCAGCCATTTTGTCACCAGCCTATATCGCTGCGTGGGTATGTTTTGTCCAAAGTGCAGAACCTGGCACTAAGACTTGTTAAATCTCAGTTGGATTCTGCCCATCTAGCCAGCCTGTCAATGTTCCTCTGCAGAGCCCTCCTACTGTCTAACACATCGATATTTGCTCTCAACTTGATGTCACTTGCAAACTTACTAATGGTAGGCTCAATCCCCTCGTTCAGATCATAAATAAAACTATTAAACAAGGTTGGTCCCAACACTGATCCCTGGGGAACATCACTAGTGATCACCCACCAACTGGAAGTGGCACCATTCACCGACACTCTCTGGGCCCAGCCATCCAGTCAGTTTTTAACACAACACAAAATGCATCTGCCTAAGCCGTAGGCTACCAGCTTTTCCAGGAATATGATGTGTGGGATGGTGTCAAAGGCTTTGCCAAAGTCCAGGCAGACTACATTCACAGCCTTCTGCACATCCACCAGGTGGGTCACCTGATCATAAAAGGAGATCAGGTTGGTGAGGCAGGACCTGCCCCTGCTAAATCCATATTGGCCTGGTCCCTTGGCTGTCCTGTAGGTACCATGTGATTGCACTCAAGATGATCTATTTGCATAATCTTGCCTGCCACCAAGGTCAGGCTGACAGGCCTGTTGCTCCCCAGATACTCCTTCTGGGTAGGCATCACACTGGCCAGCTTCCAGTTATCTGGGACTTCCCCAGTTAGCCAGGTCTGACAATAAATGGTGGAGACCAGTGAAAATAATAATATTGATATATGGGGAAAGGTAATTTAAAATTATTGTGTAAATATTTAAAGAAAAAATGACCAGGCCATGCTGTCCATGGATTCACAGCTGGTGACTTATTTTCATACGTTAATTCTTCATTTCATGGCACCCACTTACTGCATCTGACTTGGCTACCACAGCCCAGAATATACGCAGAAATGTTTATTGACAGAGTTTCATCCATTAAAACCAAAGAAAAATATCTTAACAAGAAACTTTTTGGTAACAAAATCTGAGAATTCTTCACTGACTGATTCTACATGATTGCAATGTCCATATAAGAGCAAGGGGATTACTATTATCTAAATTGCCATTTTATATATATTCAATTGCTTCTACAGCACCTGAAAAGTACAAGGATGTACTGACTTTTAGCACCTTTTAAAAATTAAATTCATCAGCTGTGATAAGAGCATGACTGGAGATTTGTCACAGACCACTGAAGCATTGAACAGATGCTCCACTAACCTTTCTGCTCCATCTGAACCTGAACAGACTTCTCACAGTGCAATGAATGAAATGAGCCTGCCCATTCCTAATGACTACTGTGGGGATATAAAGTTCTGAGTCCTGGAATATTACAGACACTAAAATATGTGAAGTTTTAGCAGCTATCTGTGAAGACACTTGTGGTATTATCTAAGGTTCCACTTTTCAACCTGTCAAAATTTCTGCTGCAAATTAAGTACTTCAAGTATATTTAAAATCATGTGCTAAACAGATCAATTATGAACTTCAAGATTTTAATTTTCGTGATATAAAAAGAAAGGGATCTAAGATGACTGTAGAAAAAGTTTTTTAAAGGTTTTGTGTAGGCATTAATTAGAACATCTTACAGATGGCAGGTTCAAAATATTTATCAAAAAGATCTCATTAAATTTTTTATTCTATATATTAGAAAGTAATTTGTATACCTTCAGTTCACACAGGTTCACAGGATATTCTGAGTTAGAATGGACACACAAGGATCATCTAGTCCAACTCCCAAGAGAACACTCACCCAACTCCCAAGAGAGCCCACAACCCCGTAGCCATGGACACCACACTCTATTCATCTGAGCCTCCCATTATCTAGACCGTGTCAATTAATTCCTCATACAGTCTATTCTTAAACACCTCCAGGAATGGTGACTTCACCACCTCCCTGGGCAGACCATTCTACTGAGGGATCACTCTCTCTGTGAAAAAACTCTACCTAACATCCAGCCTAAACCTCCCCTGGTGCAGCTTAAGGCTATGTCCACTTGTTCTGATGTCGTCAGCCTGAGAAAAGAGATTTCAACATACCCAACTGCAGCCTCGCCTCAGGTAGTTGTAAAGAGCAATCAGGTCACCTCTGAGACTTCACTTCTCCAGGTTGAAGTACCCTAGCTCCCGCAGTCGCTCCCTACAGGGCTTGTTCTCCAGTCCTTTCACCATCCTTGTTGCCCTTCTCTGGACCCTCTCAAGCAGCTCAACATCCTTCTTACACTCGTCCATATAGTCAATAAAGATGTTGATCAGTGCCGGGCCTAACACTGATCCCTGTGGGACTCCACTAGTGACTGGCTGCCAGCTGAATGTGGCACCATTCACCAACACTCTCTGAGCTCTTCCATCCAACCAGTTNTGGCCCCCCTTGCCATTGAGGGCTGTTTCCCATGGTACCCTCTCAATCAATTTCATAAACGTCCAAAGTCAGCCCTCCGGAAATCCAGCATGTAAGTTTGATTCATGCTCTTTCTTGTCACACTGCCAATTGAAAACTCTATGATCTCCTGGTCACTACCTCCCAGATTACCTCCAACCACAATATCACTGACCAACCCTTCCTTATTTGTAACCAATAGCTCAAGCACAGCCTACCCCCAGTAGGCTTATTCACCTGTTGCATCAAGAATCAGTTGTCAACTATCTCTAGGAACCTTCTAGACTGTCTCCTCTCTGCTGTGTTAAGTTCCCAGATGATGTCAGGCAGATTAAAGTCTCCTGTAAGAACTAGGGCAGCCAATCTTGCAGCTGTCTCTAGTTGCTTAAAGAGCAATAAGTCTGCCCCTTCCACCTGATCTGGCGGTCTGTGACACACTCCGAGCAGAATTTCAGCTCTGTTGTGTATCCCTCTTACCTTGACCATAGGCTCTCTACTTGATTGTCCTTGATGTTTATTTCTATGGTATCTAGGGTTGCTTTAATATATAGGGCCACCCCGCCCTACGTGCTCTCCTATCTCTTCTAAAGAGTGTGTAGCCTTCCAATGTGGCACTCCAATCATGCACTTCTTCCCACCATGTTTCCGTTACAGCGACTATATCGTATCTCTCCTGATGCACCATAACCTACAGTTCTTCCTGTATGCTCATGCATCACACGTCCAGTGATTCAGACATTTTGTGCAATGCTGTGGGTAATAACTGCCCCAGTTTTGAGGAGCTGCCTGTGTCTGTTGGTGTTCTTTCAAGCTGTGAACTAGGTCATGGCTCCTGTGGGACCACTGTGTTAAGAAATCACTAGTCAGAAAGCAAGATATGGTAGAGATAGTGAAAAATAGTCTAAGCATTTAAAAAGGCTAAAAAAACATGCGCAAAGCATTTACCTCAGTAATTCAGATATCAAGCTTTGTGAAAATAACTGGGTTAACCAGTGTCCTGATTCACTTATAAGTTAAGATATAACGATTAATTTTTAGAACATGTTAAATTATTCGTCACTGATGTGATCACCAATTTTAGAAGTGATTAATCATTGCAAAACAAAGCTATACTGATTTCAAATTAAACTTGAAATATAATATAGGTACTCTTGAATAATTTGCAAAATTACGTCATGACAATATCAGATATTAATTTCTTTATTTATGATTATAATTTTTATTAGTTCTTTAAGGTTTGTGAGTTCTATTATACTTTGTAACTTTGTTCCTATTTCAAAATGTCAATAGTATATTTAATAAAGAGGCAAAAATAAGTATGTTGAATTGTAAGAGGCTTCTACATTTATGAAATATAGAATAAATTTAAAAATTACTAGAAAGATGTAGCTCAGTTTTTCTGAACTAAATTATCCTCTAGCTAAACAATAAAATTCATATAAGATCTATTGTACAACTGTTAATTAATATCTTACTATATTAAAAATCCACTTTAGTACAGTGGTGAGTGTCTCCACCTCTCATGCGGGAGACTGGAGTTCGATTCTCACCAGGGAGGCAGTGGTGCTGTTTAAGAGTTGGACTCTATGATCCTTGTAGGTCCCTTCCAATTCGGAATAATCTGTGAGTCTGTGAATCTCAAATCCCTCTCCAATCCGGCCTGGAATATTTCCAGGGATGAAACATCCAAAACTTCTCTGGGCAATCTGTTCCAGTGCTTCACCACCCCCACAGCAAAGGATTTCATCTAAATATTTAACTAAATTTACCCTCTTTTATTTTAAAGCTATTGCCCCATGTTTGTAACTGCCTTTGTAAAAAGTGCCTCCTTAGTTTTTTTATAAACTCCCTTCAGGTACTGGAAGGTTGTTATACAGTCACAGAATCACAGAACCACAGAATCAGTAAAGTTGGAAAAGACCACAGAGGTCATCAAGTCCAACCTAATATGTCATCAAGTCTCCCTGAACATCTCCTTTCTTCATGTTGAACAACCCCAACTCTTTCAGTCTGTCTTCATAGGAGAGGCACTCCAGCCCTCTGGTCATCACCATGGCCCTTCCGTGGACTCACTCTAAATAATCCTATTGATTGTGAAGCCTGTTGTTGATGTAATGATCTTTATCAAGTGTCATTTACAATTTCATTTCTAGTGCTACACAAAACGATATGAAAGTCATTATTTATTTTTCTATTTAATTCTTGTTTTGCTTCATAAAAGTCTCAAGTTTTCTTGCCCTTGAGCTCTCAAAATTTTACCATTGACCTCAATGAGGTGTGAATAAAAATGTGCAAGGAAAAATCTTACATAATTAACAAGAAGTAATCATACCAACAGTCCTGGTTTACTGGTGATGTACCAGAATGACTTAAAATTGGTTAATGTGACACCCATCCACAAGAAGGGCCAGAAAGATGACCTGTGTAATTATAGACCTGTCGGCCTGACCTCAGTCCTGGGAAAAGTCATGGAACAGATAATCCTGAACATTATTAAATTCTTAACCCTGACCAACCTGATCTCCTTTTATGATCTGGTGACTCACCTGGTTGACAATAGAGAGGCCGTGGATGTTGTGTACTTGGATCCTAGCAAAGCTTTTGACACAGTTTCCCATGGCAAGCTTCAGAACAAACTCTCAGAGTGTGGACTGGATAGGAGCATTCTGTGTTGG
>WEKX01024492.1:28453-52553 GCA_013390025.1 Pitta sordida
GGGGAATGAGTGGCTGGGGAGTGGTGAAATGGAGAGGGATTTGGGAGTAATGGTTGTCTGAAAAATTAATATGAGCCTTAACAGTGTGCCCAGATGGCTAAGAAGGCCAATGTCATGCTGGCCTGTATAGGAATGCCATGGTCAGTAGGACCAGAGAAGTTATCCTTCCCCTATACTCGGCACTGATCAGACCACATCTTCAATACTGTGTCCAGTTTTGGGTTCCGCAGTTTAAGAAAGATGTTGAACTACATGACAGAGTACAGAGAAGGGCGACAAGGATGGTGAAAGGACTGGAGAACAAGCCCTGTAGGCAGCGGCTGTTGGAGTTGGGATTGTTCAGCCTGGAGAAGCGGATGCTCAGAGGTGACCTCATTGTTGTCTACAACTACCTGAAGGGAGGTTGCAATTGAGTGGATGTAAATCTCTTCTCTCAGGCTGATGACACCAGAACAAGAGGACATGGCCTTAAGCTGCACCAGTGGAGGTTTAGGCTGGATGTTAGGAAGAGTTTTTTCACAGAGTGAGTGATCCCTCAATAGAATGGTCTGCCCAGGGAGGTGGTGAAGTCGCCATTCCTGGAGGTGTTTAAGAAAAGACTGTATGAGGAATTCATTGACATGGTCTAGATAATAGGAGGCTCAGATGGACAGAGTGTGGCTCCGAGGTTGGGGGAACAATCCCTGTGTGAGAGACGCTTGGGAGTTGGACTAGATGATCCTTGTAGGACCTTTCCAACTCCGAATATCCTGTGAACCTGTGTGAATTGTATATTTATGGTTTATTTGTAGCTTACAGAGAAGCCTGTAGAATGTTTTCCACCAAATAATCTCCATCTTGCAGGAAAAATAAAATATTTGCTGTAACTTAGAATGAGGATGCAAAAGAAGGATAACAGTAATAAAGTGCTCTGTTTAGTAGTGACCATTTTGTTTGGTTTTCAAAATTTAACACCTAAATAGTCATCTGTACTGAGATTTGGCTAAAATTAGATTTGAGAAACAAAAATCCAAGAACTAAAGTGAAGTAGAGCTGGAAATGGACTTTCAAGGGAACCAAAAGTGCATAAAATTCTGTGTGAAGGATTTTTAGTGATTAAGGGATGGGTTCTTTGACTACGTTTGACCATGAAAACAGGCAAGAAGATACCAGTGACAAGGCCTATTGAAAGGTAATAGCTTATCTTTTTCTGTTTTTTCAGCATATAATGACTGGGTAGTTTCATTTTGTCATCAGTATCCTGATAATAAACAACTTCTATTCTTCTTGGGCTTTATGTTATTTTATATCTCTTCTATAAGCACATACTTACATATATACACAGGAATGCACAAACACTTGCTGCCAAATTTTGTGTGAATACATGCATCAGCTATAATGCACTAAAATTGTAATTCTCAATAAGTGTTTAATTCTTCCATGCTCAAGTTCAGATGCTTTCACTGAGCTGCAAATACAAGGTACATTTTTCTTTTGATGCTGTTAAACATAACAGCAATTGTAAGAAAACAAAATGATACTCTAAAGTACTAGCAGAGTATGGTGAATTTTTTTTCTGTCTTTATAACATCAGAAATAACACTCATGGTAGCTATTAAAAGAGCTTAGCAAATTAAGTCTTTGTGTAGTATAACAGGAAAAGGACACAAAACGTTTAACCTCTGCTTTGACTGGATCTGTGTTAAATTATACTCCTTTGTGTTGTTGGTTCTGTTTGGGTTTGTGTGGTTTTGCTTTTTTGTTTTAACAAACTTAGATATGCTGCACTAATAATGTGTCCAGACAAGGGCAACAAGGATGGTGAAGAGTCTGGAGCACAAGCCCTATGAAGAGTGACTGAGAGAGTTGGGCTTCTTTACCCTGGAGAAGAAGAGGTTGAGGGGAGACCTTGTCACTCTCTACAACTACCTGGAAGGAAGCTGTAGCCAGGTGTGGGTCAGTCTCTTCTCTCAGGCTACCGGTGACAGAACAAGAGAACATAGTTTTAAGCTGCATCAGAGGAGATTTAGACCAGATGTTCGGAAACCTTTTTCACAGACAGAGTGATTGCCAATTGGAACAGTTTTCCCAGGGAGCTGTGTTTAAGAAAAAATTGGATGAGGTACTTAATTCCATTATTTAGATTATGAGAATGTGTTAGGTCATAGGTTGGACTTCATGATTTCAGTGGTCTTTTCCAACCTTGTTAATTCTGTGATTCTGTGAATCTTGTCAAAATGAAAAGTTTACTTCTAAAGCAACTAGAACTTATTAATTATTTTCTCCTAATCAGTACTCAAAGGTTAAGGGGCTTTTCAACACAATGGAAAAAAATTAAAAGCAGGCATAAATCTATCATTCCTGCTAAGTGTTGCAATTTATAGGAGCTAATGGATTTATTCTTTTTCTCCACACATAAAATGCATCTTTTCAGAGCTTGGTTACTATTCCCTAATTAAGAATTCACAAATATGCCATGTAAACATACATAATTTATTTCCATCATATTGAAAGTCTGGGAATTTTGCCAGTGAGTGAAATATTGTATTCCATAGGAACAAGAAACAGAATACCTCTGTGTCTAAGAGATTCATTCCTTAAACTGACATAGTCATAAATCTAAATTAGAGCAAACAGCACAGTCATGTCAATAACTAATCAGTCTTTCAGCTCAGGATTTCAGAGGCTTGAAATAGTGATTACCTAATAAGGTAAAGAACATCCAAACCTTTAAAGGCAGATCACAGAATCACAGAATATTCTGAGTTGGAAGGGACCCACAAGGATCATCAAGTCCAACTCTTAACACTGTCTCCCTGGCGGGAATCGAACCCAGGTCTCCCACACTCCAGGTGGGGACACTTACCACTGGACTAAAGTGGATTTTTTATAGATATGAATGAGCTTTGTTGTCAACCTACTTTTGTTTTTGGAAACAGAAGCTGGTGTTGCCACTAATCTCTGCTTTTTTATGTGTCCCAGAAGGCAAGTTTGCAACTTTGATGACTTAAGAGGGTTTTTGTCATGCTGCAATTGCCAACATCTGACAGTGCAGAGCCAGGGAATGAGACAGATGTATGACCAGATGGAGGAGTAATCTCAGGGGGATTGACCTTACAGGAAAAAAAATAAAAATTTCTCAATATCTTTGACTTCTGGCAGTATGACCAGCACATCATACGCCTGTGTCCTTCAAAAAAATCCCATCAAGGTTTCACATACACTTCATGTGTAGTCCATGTTCCAGGCTGTATTAATTTCTACCTGGAGAATGACTGTATGTCACTCTTGTTTATTTCATGATGGCAGAAAAAGCAGTCAGGACATAATCCAGAGTTCTGGCTTCTCACACTTCTGCCTTCTCTGTTTCACATATGCTGTAACAAATTGGCTTTCTGTACTATGCCCCAGTTGTCTCATGTGAAATACAATCAAACTGAAGAAACTCTATGCACTGATGCAACACTCAGAGGCTTATATTTTACAATTATCTTAGTATTTGTAACCTCTTTAACACCAAAGAGATTTTTTTTTCGTCTAGTGGGGAACAAAAACCTATTAGAGATTAATTTAAATTGCTCCTGCTTTATATAATCTTAATCTCTACTAGAATCCTTACTACAATCTTAAAAAAAACTCTCCCTCCTCTCCTGATCTTCCTATTTTGTGAGAATTTGCCGTTAAAATTTTCACCATCATCCCTCTGTCTTACATCCATTGGTATAAACTAACAACATGATTGGTTTTATAGGATAAAATAATGCACACATTTGCCACTGAAACATTCAACTCTACATTTTTATTTTTGCCTTCTGAGGTTAATTTTTCCTAAAAATATAGTTCCAAAAGGAGAAGAGAGGAGGGCAGTGGGATAAAATTCTTGAGATATTCTAAGTTATGACAGAGAAAAACACGTATCTCTGGTCTGAAAATCTGAAGTGTATGATATTACCCCCACAATTTTCCTTTTTCTTGTAAAATGAATTGTACTTTTATAAGTCAGCTCTCGTAGCAGATTCTGAGCAAAGCTGTGCAGCACCACCTCTCAGTTATGAGCAGTCAGTGAGAAACTGACACCATGTAAAGCAAAGCTTCCCCAAAAATGTCAGGTACTCTGTGATAACTCAGCATAATACATCTGAAACCAGCTGTGAGTACACAAGGAAGTTAATCACTTGAACCTGTTTCTGTTAAAGACAATAAGAAATGCTCCTATAAGTACATCAACAGTAAAAAGAGAGGCTGCAATAACCTTCGCTCATTATTGGATGCAAAAGGGAACATAGAATTTAATAGAGGCAATGATGAGGAAAAGGCAGAAATACTTAATACCTTCTTTGCCTCTGTTTTTTACAGTAAGACAGACTGCCTGCAGGACAACTGGACTAGTAGGCTGACGGAAGGAGTCGGGGTGCAATATAACCCCCACTGTGATACAGGAGGAGGTAGTCAGATTTTTGCTGAGTGACTTGGATCCTCATAAATCCATGGGACCAGATGGGATCCATCCGAGGGTGATGAAAGAACTAGCAGATGAGCTTGACAAGCCACTCTCCATAATTTACCAACAGTCCTGGCTTACTGGTGNGGGATTTAACAAGACTAAGTGCCGGGTTCTTCACTTTGGACATAACAACCCCATGCACCGCTATCATCTGGGGGAGCAGTGACTTGAGAGCAGTGAAGTGGAGAGGGACTTAGGTGTAATGATTGACAGGAAACTCAGTATGAGCCAGCAGTGTGCCCAGGTGGAACTTAGTGACATGGTCTAGCTAAGGGGTGTTGGGCTGCATGGTCCTGTGGGTCTCTCCTGGCTTGGAGTGGACTGTGCGCCTCTGAGGGAGCTAGGTTTATGTTTACCACTCTGGGGCGTGCGTTCGGTCTCTGTATTGGCGTTAGATGATGAGTTGGACTAGATGATCCTTGGGGGTCATCATGAGAATACTCATAGTATTCTGTGATTCTGTGAAAAATTCAGTTTAACGCCAAGTATATAAGATACCCGGATTTCTTCAGTATGATCTGAGTTCAGTTACTACCTCTTTCACGTAACACAAAGGAGCTGCTAACAGCTGCAACATAGCCTTACCTGAAGTTTGAAGTTGCTCCTTAAGGAGTCAAGACAATTGTAACGTAGCACAGGACTTAGGATGATCCAGTCTAGAAGATATGTACTGAAAGGAACAAGCCACTAGATGCAACTTCTTGGTGTATAAAAACCCAGTTCACCATAGTGCAATCAAGTGCATGGTTTTCTACACCTCTAGTTTGACAAAGTCAGGGATACAGGAAATTCTAAAAATATAATAAACGTCCTGATAACTAAAAATTTAAAACTACAAAACATTGAAAATAGTTGTCATCAAAATATCAGCAACTTGGTAAGTATCTAATAAGCACATATATCTCATAGCATGACAGGAGAAGGATTTTCTACTGTATACTCACTAGACCTAATATAAACTTGCTTCTCTCGAAGAGATCAGACAAAGTTGTGAGAGCACTGAGGTGGCACTCCTTACACGAGTACTATGTGTTTTGGTACCCAGATATGCTTTTGATATCTTCGGTAGCTGACAATTTTGGTTCTAATGGAACATATTTTTAAATGACTTGATATTTTGAATAACCTGAAATTCTATCATTTAAAACTACATTATGTAAAGGAATACTTAATTACCTAACCTAAAATCATCACTGATTTATAAAAATTTACAATTAAAAATTTGCAAAAGATTACAATAAAAATTACCCTGCCTCTCATTACTTGATATATAAACAAAAGCATCTGGGAAAAAAAATGTGAGAAATAATTTAGTTCGTTTCTATAGGAGTGAACCACACTTTTAAATGCATTTCTTTTCTAGTTCAGGTTAATTTATAATTCAACAAATAAAACATTAAAAAAAGTTAAAATGGAAAGTTTCATCCATTATCAGGTACATATAATTGTTTATATACCCTATTCATACTCCACCAGATGAATGGATGTAAGTATGTTAGAATACATTCAAGTTATTGTAATCTGAGAAAATTTATAAATGGTAAATCCCAGAGTTGTAAAGAACCCATCATATCTGTGTGGTCTCTTTATGCACAAATATTTTGGATGCTGCAATATTAATATGTCTCAGAGACTCCTCTTGTCAAAAAAATCAGATATACGGTATTGTCTGGTGAAAAGCCGGTAGAAAGCTTGTTTATGTTTTCCAATTTAGTTGTTTGCAAAACTGAATCAATATTAATCATACTAGCTGGCAAATAGGTAAGTGAAATCAAGAAAGTCTACAGCAGAAACAGCACTATAGCATTAAATTCATACCACTGCAAGCTTGACAGCAGGCACTACATATCTGAAAATCCATTTTGCCCCCTCTCATATGCATATGGTTACAGCCTGCTTTTCAAATAAATCTGATCAACATTTTGTGGTATTTGAATATTTTCCCATCTGGTGGACTGTTCATAAAACTCATTTTCCCTGATTTAGTGAGGCTAGGAACACACCAGCCTGAATGGTTTTAGAATTGCATTTGGAACTTCTGGGTTTTTGCAATCCCTCATATGTCCCATAACATGTTCCTAATTTTACAACAGATTAATTTATGTTTTAATGCTAATAAGCCAGGTGTCATAGTGTTTGACTATTCTTTGCTGCATTAAAGTATTTTATTGTAAAGGGTCATGCTTATTGAGTCTCTATGTATTTTATATCAGAAGATGAAACTATTTTAATTTTTAGAGGCGTTCTATTACTTTACTCAGTCAGTCTGACTATCCCCCAAAGCATTAATTAGTCCACATGCAACTCTTACTTGCCTTGCACAAAATACTGTTCTCAACTCAAATGGTCCAAACTAAGTGATATTTTTGAATTAAATTACGGCACTAGTATTTCCTGTACTGATTTTTACTTCAACAGTCTTATTGTTTAATGGCTCTTAAAAGCTTGCACAGTGCCACAGTTAAGGCAGCATGGAAATACCTTGATAAATATCTCAACACCACACCTGTAATAAGTTGTGAATATCGCTCTGCCCAATCACTAGAAAGCGTGGTAACACAAAGTGTAGAAAACTGATATATTCGGCTGTCAGTTCAAACCCTAAATCTGTCCACCAGTTTATAGAAAACAGAGAAAAAGATGAAATTTATCATCTAGGAATGGCCACATTTACATGATACAGTTCTGTTTCTGATACTTGAATACAAAATACTTTTTTTAGCCTGCAACCAGTCTGCCCGAGCTGACAGAATGTTTCCCATCATTGTTTTGGTCATCAGTAATTTTCTTCCCGGAAATGTGGGATATTTCTGATTTTCTTTTTGTCTTGACACTGCACAGGGCTGACAATGCTGCCCATGCTGCCATCCTCCCACGTGGTGATTAGAGTAGATCCAAATAGATATTAGTTTCCCTCATTGAATAGCCTACACTAGATGCCACCTTCACATTATTAAAGCATCAATCATAGTAGAACTCTTGTGGAGTGCAGGATTCTGCTGAAGCAGATCAAGTAAAATTAATTTCTCTGTCAAGCCAGTAGAAAACATGTAAGTTTATTTGAATATTTTCCCTTTCCTTCTCAGATGTTACTCAGTTTTTTGGTGCAATTTAAAATGATTTCTTTCACAGAATTCACAGAATTCACAGAATATTATGAGTTGGAAGGGACCCATAAGGATCATCTAGTCCAACGCACCATCTAACGCCCGTACAGTGACCGAGAGCACATCCCGGCAGTAAACACAAACCTAGTTCCCTCACAGTCTAACAGGCCACTCTGAGCCAGAAGGGACACACAGGATCATCCAGCCCTACACCCCCCAGCTAGACCATGTCACTAAGCTCCTCATCAAGCCTTCTCTTAAACATCTTCAGGGACGGCGACTCCACCACCTCCCTGGGCAGTCCATTCCAATGTGCAATCACTCTCTCTGTGAAAAACCGCTTCCTAACATTAAGATTAAACCTCCCCTGGCATAGCTTGAGGCCGTGCCCTCTCGTTCTGGTGTCGTCAGCCTGAAAGAGGAGGTCCACACCCATCTGGCCGCAACCTCCCTGCAGGTAGTTGTAAACAGTAATGAAGTCACCTCTGAGCCTCCTCTTCTCCAGGCTGAGCAACTCCACTTCCTGTAGTCGCTCCCCATAGGGCTTTAATATGTTACCAAAGCTTTTCAGGAGCATGATCCACAGGATGGTCTTCCAGTCTCTGAAGGTTTACCTGGAAGCTGTCTCTCACTGCAGTGTTTGAAGATGATTAACTTGAAGCCTCTTCCTTGGGATGCCGCCCCTCTTTAATTTGGACTTAAAGTGGAATTTAAGTTTGCATCGCACAGGGCGATGATCCTTCACCATCTGTGTCGTCCTTCTCTGGAGCCTCTCAAGCAGCTTACATCCTTCTTAAACTAGGGAGCCCAGAACTGGACACCGTGCTCAAGATGTGGTCTGACCAGCGCCGTGTACAGGGGAAGGACAACCTCCCTGGTCTGACTGACCACACTGTTCCTGATGCAGGTCAGCATGCCATTAGCCTTCTTAGCCACCTGGGCACACTGCTGGCTCATATTGAGTTTCCTGTCAATCATTACACCTAAGTCCCTCTCCACTTCACTAATCTCGAGCCACTCCTCCCCCAGTTGATAGCGGTGCATGGGGTTGTTATGTCTTATTACATTATGCAGTGTTTAAAAACAGCCTCACATAATAATGATGGTAATGTTTGCTTTAAAGAACAATTGCCATTAGACATTTTCATCTACTGTACATCAGGTCTGTGTAAAATACTTCAACATTTTATTATGAAGAATCTATCTCTTGTTATTAGGAAATATTATCTGACTTCTTTCTCTCCAGATCGATGATTACTTGTGTTCCGTATTTTCACCCAATATGCATTCTAGTTTGTTTATGTAGCAGACCACAGCAAATTGGATGTAGAAAATAGAAGCTTCACACAGTGATAAAGGCTTTAGGATGAAAGTCTCTTACTCAATGAAAGACTTCCGGAACCGTTTAATGGCTGTTGGTAAAAAGCATGACTGATAGCACCCCATAGTTTTAAATGAAAATTATAATGGCAACTTGCTCCTCTGTTAATCTGATTGTTGATGGGTCATATAAAATGTGGTGCAAACATAAAACAGATTGAGCTTCACAGACATTGCAGCTGGGAGAGTGGCATAACAAGTGGATCATATACAAACTGCAGTGTCAGGCACTCTTTCTAAGATCAAGCAACCAAAACACGTGCTCCATAAGAAGTATAAATACGTATCTAGGGAATTGAAAAGATTAAAATATCTATGTGTATGGATGCCCTGAAGACTAAGTTTTGAGGCAGATTTTGAATTAGCCTTACGCGTCACTTGGGCATATGCATGTAAGTAATAATTTAGATGTCAATAGTCTTTGTCCTGAAATCTTATTTTTGAGGGGATTTAAGCTTCTAGGAGCAATTACCTTGAAAATCCTACTCTATTGTGTCATTCATTGTATTCTGTGTTCTATTTAAACACCATTTTATTTTTTCAAACTTTAATAGTCTGCTGATTGTAAGGAATACTTTGCTTGAGAACACTTGAAGGACAGCTACATTTAGATCTTAAATCTTGCTTATGAGGCAAGATAAAGCCTTAAAGAAAAGAAATAAACCCCAAAACAGGTAATAAAAGGTAATTTAATTAGAAACCTGGCAACAAAAGTATGAAGTTTATAGCATCATCCACTGATAAATGCTCTTTCACCTTTCCCTGCACTGGAGGTTGCCAGTTTTATGTCCAAGAATTTCTTGGCATCACCGAGCAAAACATTCACACATTTAATACAGACCAAGATTGAAGGCAGTTTAGCAGGATTAAGTATAGCACATCAAAACTTCTTAGAATATATGTCTTCCCTTCATAAAACAAATTAATACATGCAGTCATTATAGAAACAGGTATATTAAAAGAAAATCAAGGCCGTACATCAAACCTTGTTGCAAATCTCAGGGAACATACTTTTACAATAATATATGGCTTGACCTTCAGCTCCAAATCTCCTTTAGACATTTCTAGCTGCCATTCATTCTAAATTAAAAAAGTATACAAAGTCATTTACTCTTCTGAATTGACATGGTCTGGATCATCACCAAAAACACATGACTATCTTATTAAACAGAATCACAGAATCACAGAATCAGAGAATCAGTAAGGTTGGAAAAGACCATAGAGATCATCAAGTCCAACCTATCACCTGTTACCTAATCTAATCTAGTCAAACCTGTTACCTAACCTGTTGCCATCCTACTACCAACACACCATCCTACTTATAACACACTACCCTAATATCTAGGTCATGCCACCAAGAACTTCATCCAACCTTTTCTTAAACACCTCTAGGGACNCCCAGCCTATAGTTCTGCATGGGGTTATTGTAACCGAAGTGTAGGACCCGACACTTAGACTAGTTGAACCCCGTACCATTGGATTCAGCCCATCTATCCAGCCTGTCAAGGTCTCTCTGCAAAGCCCTCCTACCTTCCTCCAGATCTACATTTATCCCCAGCTTGGTGTCATCCGCAAACTTGCTAATAATAGACTCCATCCATTCGTCCAGATCATCAATAAAGATATTGAACAGGACATCTAAGCCACTTTCCTTGGAAATTATTCTTTACATATACATTGCATTTTATATTTTCAAAGAGTTCCACAATATATTATGCACTGTTTCTTTTCTAAATAGAAGGAAAAGTTAGTTTTGGCTTGGGAGATATTGTGCATACAGTGAGAGAGGACAGGCAGCTAGGTTCTAGTAGTGAAAGCTAGTTGTTTCTTAAGATATCTTTTAGAAGATCTTATATTATATAATCCAAGGAACTTGTCCAAATATTATAAGATATGAAATTCATTCAATGCAATTGGTGATAGGCAAATGGCTGATGAGGAACAAATATATCCTGTACACCACTATTTACCTCATGGGGAAGTTTAAAAGAACACAAATTCTGATCTCTCACTTTCTTATTTTGTGGAAGCACAGCTTTGAATCCTTGGGTCAATGGTAGTACCCAGCTTAAGTTCAAAGACAGAACCAAGACAGGACTAAAAAAGTATTTTGGTTTTTTTATAATTGCAACCATTATTTCATTTATTTAGTACAAAATTACCTGGAACTGATCTTTGTTAAGTGAGAAAATGTCACCAACCTTCTTTTCTCCTAGAGACTCCTTGTCTGAAGATGCACTACAAAGGTGTCCATGGATGGAACCTTTATATTCTTATGCATTTCTATGACTAGAACTTGTATTTTAGTACTGTTTCATATTAGCTATTTGTTTTCACCTCTCTTTCACAAGCCCTGTGGAAATTTCTCTAAATTTCTGGATACAGTGGGTTTGTTTGGCACACAGGGGACTTTTTGACAGCTAAACAAAAGTAATATCCAGTTCTTCTAAAGGAATGCTGGATTCACATGCTTTACTTAGAGACATAGCATATGTTGTGTCTAAAAGCTCTGCAGGATAAAACTAAGTATTTAGAGCAGACAGTCATGTATTTTTCCCTCTATGACCCAGAAACCCCGTACTGCTAGTCCCTTCCTCTGTCTAGCCTCCTTGTGGCCACACACCTTAACACTCCTCTCTATTATGACATTTAATTTGGCATTTCTCCACTATTAATTTGTCTGAAAAAAATGTTATTATCAAATCAATGACGTTTAGTGAGGTCAACCTCTTATTGGAGTTGGACAATAACTGAGTATACCAATTACCTAATGCATTTTCAACATTTAATAACTAGGAATCCACTTTAGTACAACGGCGAGTGTCCCCATCTCTCATGCGGGAGACTGGGAGTTCTGTTTCCGCCAGGGAGGTAGTGGTGCCATTTAAGAGTTGGACTCGATGATCCTAGTGGGTCCCTTCCAACTCAGAATATTCTGTGATTCTATGAAAAAACTCCTCAAAGTTCTCGAGCAAAAGCCCCTTGAGAAGAAATTACAGCATTTTATCAGATACGTATTGCACGTCACTCCTAGTCTTCAATTTAATGACACATTAAATCTTCTAATTCTTAGAAAAGTTAGTTATATAACCACTATCTGAATACAGTACAAGAGATACTTGTCTTTATGGTCTAGGACTCAGCTTATGGGAATCTAAATCTAAATCATTGTAAAGTAATAACCATAAAATATTCAGTAGTGTACCATTTTAAGAAGCAGAACCAAACTGACATTCTTCTCTGGCCTCCACTCCCAAAAGGCACAGGAATGTAGATTTGGTCCTTAACTTCTTGTGTATTTTACTGAGGAAATATCAGGTTATGGTGTAATAACACAGGAACTGTGGAACAGTTGTTTGGGATGAGACCAGAGCACTTTTGCCCAGTATTTTCTCTCCCAATGTAGGAGAGTGATTAAATCTTTTCCAATTTATGTGCAGTCCATTTTCATTCTAACATTCTGAAATGACACCTACATATTTTTGCATCTACATATTAAATCATCAGTGCAAATACAGTTGGCCCTTCTGCGTTTCATGCCCCCCATATTGTGGCTTCACATCTTAGCGGCATGATTTTTCAGCAATGAAGGAGGCCCTTTTTTGCAACTGCGTATGTGCGATCTGACAGGCATGAATATTCAATTAAGCAGTCATGAATATTCAAATCAACCCCCATGCTATGCTGCACACTGTTCTGCCCGTGGCGAGCCACGCCAGCCCCGCTCTACCCCTTGGCTCCGGGCCACTCCGTCCCCCCCCCACCTCCCCTCAGGGCTGCTCAGGGCCGGGACAGCAGCGCTGGCGGCTCCCTGTACCAGTGTCCACACCCGAGCAGAAAAGGGTTTTTTCCTGGTGTGGGATGGCTGCAGGCACTGGGAAGCGCTGACACAAACATCAATACACAGCAAGGCAGTGTCAAAACAGTGGAGGGGGGGTGAAGGGGCCATGTTAGGGTGCGGAACAAATTTGCATATTAATGAGCTGCCAATCAACGTGGAAGGGGGGCTTCTCAGGACCTGAATAAGCCCGCGTGGCCGTGATATAGGAGACTCGACTGTAGTTGTTATTGTTATACATCTAGCATAGAATAAAAAAGAGTATATTTTGCTAAACCATAAACTGTTGCTGTGCAATCTTTCAACTATGCAACAAAAGTATAAAACAATAATAAAAGACAATAAATAATCAAATAATTTCTAATATTCAATTAAAGAATTCAGATGAATATCAGTTTGTTATACTGGTAAAATATTTAAAATATAAGAAGGAAAACAATTCTTAATGTTTAGAAAAACAGAGCAGCTGATCAAGAAAAATACCAATTCTAGATAACCACTACAAGAACAGATTGAATCAAGATCACAGAATCACAGAATCAGTAAGGTTGGAAAAGACCATAGAGATCATCAAGTCCAACCTATCACCTGTTACCTAATCTAATCTAGTCAAACCTGTTACCTAACCTGACCTGTTGCCACCTTGCTACCAACACATCATCCTACCTATAACACACTACCCTAATATCTAGGTCATGCCACCAAGAACTTCATCCAACCATGTTTCAGAATATGTGTGCATTTCTACAGTAAAAGTGTTATGGTTCTGTTTATTCGTTTAAGGTGCCAGTCTTGATCAGTAATAACTCTAAGGCTTAGCTAAATACTTGTCAATGAAAATATTTTTCTGGATGATTATCTCTTTAGAACAAGTACTCTATGTCTCCACAGTACAAGAGCAAAAATGTCTATCTGCAGGATGTGCAGGGTGAGAGTAGACATTATCACTAATTACTTCTGAACAGCATTGGAAGTACTTCAAGGTTGTTTGCTGCCTGCAGACTTGTCAGTTTCTCCTAGCAATGTACCACAAGGGAGGGATTTTTTAAGAAATACCAGCATTCAAAAAGGGAAAAAAATCAATATAATGTATGACTGTAATCTCTGCTTTGCAGATGTTAATGCCCTGCACTTGACAGTAAGAGAGAGAAAAAAAGCATAGCTAAAGAAGGCAAAGCTGGTAATTCATAATTCATAATTCAAAAGCAATAATATCAGTATTAAAACTATTACATAACTTGGGCAGATGGAGTGTTTTACACAGCTCCTGTCCCCACCCCCACTCCTTCCCCAAACCAGATGTTTCAAATCTGAAAATTTCCACATGACTTTCTTAGGCTTCTGCAGAAAGTCCAAAGGTTAGGTCATAGGTGATAATTTCAAAAGGCTACATAAAAATAAGTGTTTTCCGTGCTGTACATTGTCGTCTTCTGCCATCCATTCTACCAAGAATCTTCATTTCTGAGGAACTTTTGTTTTAATAAAAAATAAAGCAGCAATGCTTCAGGGAACGAGGCATGGATACAACACCTGAACATTTGAAAAAACCAATTGGTCGACAGCCTTGGGCATATAATTTTGCAGCTCCCTTTCTCTGCATGAAGTAGGGATAACAGCATTCCCGACCAGTTTCACTACATTTTCCCTACTGCACACTCCATGTGAAAAATATATCTAACAGATAAATAAATGAATAAATAATTTTTGAATTATGAAAGTAATAGTTCTTAGTTTTGTTTTAGTATAAAAGGGTTTAGCCCTTTGCTTTTGTTTATAGTTTTAAACAAAAAATGAAAATTTGCATATGCCAATGTGTATATGGACTACACTGAAGAAAGACCACTCATGATTTTTAAAATGTTACAAAACAGCAGAACAAAGTTTTGTCTTCTGTCTTTAACTGGATCAAGAACTTTACTGTGAAAAGGGAAATAAAATGCAAAGGATATAATAAAACATAGAAAATGACAAAAAATTGAACATGACAGACTACTAGTATCACAGTATCACAGCATTAGCAAAGTTGGAAGGGACCTTGGAGATCATCAAGTCCAACCTGNTATTTTACCACTCTGCAGCCACTCATCCTAATACTTTTACTGAGAACACAGAGAGTAAAGGTTAAAGGGGAAATAGAACATGTGCCTTATGTAAGCAGGTAGAATGACGGAAAGCCTTTTTCCCTTCATTAAAGTAATATAAATCTAGAGGTGCGTGACGTATGAAAAAAGCAAAAGAATTGTATGCTACTTGAGACATTTTAATTTCGTCTTTCTTTTTCTTCCCCTCCTCCCCGCCCCTCCAATTCCAGTTTTTATAGAGTCTGAAATATATTTGTAGATATATCAAGCATGGGCAGTTGTTTGACTTACTTCGCATGTAAGGAATCTCACAGTAAGGAAGGAATCCTCACTGTGAGAGAAAATGTTTGCCTGCTCAACATAAAGTTAAAAGCACTTCATCATCAAGACAAATATTCACTGGACACTCACATCCCCAGGTGTGCAAAATGTTAGAAGCTTTGTCAGCTTTCATTGCTTTTTGCATTTCGGAAGTATTATATACAGATTAGACCTCTGGTTTAGTGTCATCATCCCAGGGGTGATTTACAAAACAAATTACTTTATTGCTGAAAATATGTTTGAAAGAAAAAACTGCAATGCCTGTAAAACTTCGGATTTGATAATTTTCTACAGATAAAGAATTTGTGCTCACCAATTGACACTTCAAATTGTACTCATAACATTCTTTAAAATACTGGAACATTTTTCTCCATGTGACAGTCATGGAACATTTCTCTGAGTGCATATTAGCTAGAGTTTTAAAGATTATTTTAACGTGACAAAGGGTATACTAAACTTGGTTATGTGAAATGGATCAAACTAAATTACCAGAACTTGGATAATTACTGGACAATATAAGCAGAGCCTTTCATTTATACTAACTCCTCATGTTTACCTAGACAATTTTCTCCATTTCTGCTTTTAACTATGTACAAATGGGAAAACACAATTTTGGCAGATTGAGTAACATTGTAAGAAGTCAGGGTGCTATCATCAGACCTTAAACAGGGTGGAAAGGGAAGAGGGAGGAGGCATCTACAAAGGACTTACATATTAAATAAAATTTACTATAATGGCATGTGCCTCCAAAACATATTATTGTGTCAAAAAATCACTCATGCATCCTGCAGGTACAGGTAAAGCCTGACACTCTAGTGTCATGAGTGTATTTCTGAATCCTTGACTGCAATACTCTTGCCCTCCAATGCATTTCCACAGTTTGATTTACCTTTCTACTTCTCTTCAGGTTCTTTGAAAACTTTACACATGAAATTAATTGCCAGAAAACAGAAAACTCTTGGGACACAAGAAACTGCGCTATAGTTTGAGCTGCAACTTCCTAACAGAGCTTGCGCAGATGCGGAAGTTCACATTCAACTCCAATTAATTTTGGGCTGCTGACTGAGGGGTTATGTAGCTGAGGGCTGCTGTTAGTGTCAGCAAAAGGAAACAGGAGCTTCCAGGGCACTGTTTAAACCATCAGCTAAAGACAGAGATTACAGCAATCGTACTCTGCTGTGGTTTAACCCCAACCAACATTCAAGCACCTCACAGCCACTTACTCTTCCACGAGTTGGGTCAGGGAGTGAGTAAACAGGGAAAAAGCCAGAAAACTCCTGGGTTAAGATAAAGATATGTTAATAGAAAAAGGAGAAGCCACACATACAGACAAAGTAAAACAAGAAATTAATTCATTATTTCCTATGGGCAGGAAGGTGTTCAAACGTCTCCAGGAGAGCAGGGCCCTATCCTGTAATGATTAACTCTACCTCAGTCAAAACCAGGACAACTCTTCATGTAGATACCTTGGTGGAGATGCATCTTTGCCTTAAAACTCAGGCACCATACTGGTAAGCTTTTGGACCACATCAAGCTCAAGATTTTCTAGACAAATGTAGAGGTTCTGTCAGTGTCATAAAGAAATTATTGGTTTCACAGTGGCCATTCACAACATCCCAAATGCTGGAAAAAGGAGATAGGTAAAGCAGGGGACAGGAAATACTTCAGACAAGGATGTGACTTGAAAAAAAATAATCCTATCCATTCTTTTTCTCAAGCATACTTACCAGGGCTGCAGAGAATTACCTCCTACTAGTAGTGAAACATCTTGACTCCTCCTGAAAATGAGACAACCAAGACTACCCTTATAAAAGTAAGGAAGATCCTTTTTTTTTTTTCCCTTTAAAAATACACCTGAAGCAGAACACAGTGGGAGTAGCTGCCTTTCTGTATTCAGTAGTTTTGCAAATATAATACCCCACCAAGATATGAAGTGCTGGAAGTCACAGTTCCCATTTCCTTGAATGGTGATTTAAATCTCAATCTTTTCAAGAAAGTTCCAGAACCATATGTGATCTGTGCTGTTGGGGAAAAAAAGATGACCAGAATCACAGAATCACACAGAATCACAGAATGTTATGAGTTGGAAGGGACCCACAAGGATCATCTAGTCCAACTCACCATCTAACACCCGTAAGGAGAACGAGAGCACATCGCAGAGCATAACACCAACCTGGATCCCTCACAGTCTAGCAGGCCACTCCGAGCCGGAAGGGGCCCAACGTCATCCAGCCCTACACCGCCCTGCTAGACCATGTCACTAAGCTCCTCGTCCAGTCTTCTCTTAAACACCTCCAGGGATGGTGACTCCACCACCTCTCTGGTTTAAGTTTTGATACTAAAGCTGTTCCACATTCTATGGATTAATTAGATACTTAGAGGGAAAGAGAGACAAAGTTAGAACAAGAAATAATATGACTTTTTAGCCTGATGGACATAAATCTCTCTTGGGACAGTGGAGCTACAGATTATGGTCTCTTCTCATACATAAACAGTTATTGGAGCATGTCACATTTCAGTCAGCAAAATCACCAAGACAGCTGGACATTTTAGAGGGGAGAAAAAAAAAATTTAATCTGTCAAAGTGGAACATCTGGTCATTTTTGATTATATTTTCTGTTACTGGATTAATATCATCACACATTTAATGTGGATGTATTTAAACTGTAATCAAATTAGATGTTGAAAGTATTCTGGTGCCACTTAGCCAAAATGGCAAATTATTCTTTTTGTTTGCATTCATAAGCTGCTGCGTTTACTGATACTGTGCCATTGTACCAATCTCTCCTTCACCAAGGTCCCATCATCCCACAGTAAGCAGCAGGAGAGTTCTAATCCTCTGCACCAGCACTTCAGTTTTCTCATTACAAAAATTGGCTTCATCTTCCTGGCTCAGGAAAACCCACTATTGCTCAGACCTTGGGGGCCACAGATTGGGACCAGTAAGAACAGAAGTGCCAAATGCAACAGCAGACAGATATTTTAGCAACAGCTGTCTGGTTTTGTGTGCTCCTCCTGGATATCAGTTTAAATGCTCTAGTTTAGTCAGCATGAGATGCTTGTTCCCACTTCACATTATAGAGCCAAGTAAAACCAGGATGATCTTCTGAACGAAGCAACAAGCCATATCATAACAACTCTGCAAATTGTTAGCATCTTTATATACTATCAGAAGCACTGAAAGAGTAATCAATCAGTATAATGTTAAAAGAGTAACAGTATAGGTACCCAGTTATAAACCCAAATAATCGTAAAATGCCTTGTGTTTGTACTGAGGCTTATATACAGTGCATGTGAGTCACTGGTTTTAAGTTTTATAGCATATCTGATAAGAAAGCAAATTTCATTAGCTGAATTTTGACAATGAGAAAACTGAAATAGATCAATCTGTCTTTCATGCAATGTAAATGAGCAATCAAATGGCACAATGGGAAAGAGTAGTCAAATCTCCAAGTCTCCTTACTAACAGCTTCATGCTCTAATCACTGCTCTATTCAAGGGACTGAATGGGTCATTTATTCCTAAATTCATTCCATTTTGCTTATTCCACTTCAGTATTCACATACAGCTTTTTGTATAGAAAGAAATTAAAACCAGGAATTCCTATTAAATTCCTTCATTTGTTTAAGTCTAGGAAGGTACAGATCTTCCTTCACCCTGAACTCTATGAATTGAATCACATAATCATAGAATGGGACCTTTAAAGGACATCTGGTCCAACTTCTCTGCAATGAGTGAGGACATAATCAACTAGAGCAGGTTGCTCCAACTGTCATCCTGCTTCACCTTGAATATTTCCAGGGAACATCTATGATGTCTCTGGGTAGCATATTCCAGCATTTCACCGCTACCCTCATTGTATATATCTAAACTAAATTGATTCTCTTTCAGTTTAAAACCATTACCCCTCATCTTGTCACAGCATTCCATGATAAAATGTTTTTTCCTATCATTTTTCCAGGCTCCCTTTAAGTACTGAAAGGTTGCAATAATATCTGCTCAGAACCTCCTACAGACACAACAACCCCAACTCTTTTAGCCTTTCCTCACAGAAGTGCTCCATTCCTCTAACCAACTTTGTGGCCCTCCTCCGAACCCCTCGACCCCCACTCCAACATGTTTTTGTCTTTTCTTGGTAATAATAGTGACACTATAAGTTAGGTAATTCTATTTGATTTCCCTTGGCATCTCTTAGATGTGTAAAATAAGATTGCAATTAAGATGCATAATTACTATTTCTTCTTTGGAATAAAAACTGGAAAAGAGAAGATACATTAATGCATATATATATTAATTAGTTCTATTGTAATGACTTGGTTTTACCTATGCTTAGTTTTTTTTTGTCTTTGGTCAAGTTCAGTTAGCACAGTGAAATATCTTCAACTTTTCACATGGAATCAACCTCAAATTTATTAATTTTGGCAAGGCTTAATGTTGAAGAATCAACTTTCTCCACTAATTTAGAAGTGGAACATAAGTATTCATAATAACCAATTTCACCTCTTCAGAAAAAACATTCTTTCTTAATCTTTTGTTTTTCAAAGCTCTACAAATAACTGTGTTTGTGTTCAGCAGGAACACAGCATAACAGCTGAGTTCTAAGAATTAATATAATATATCTAGTAAAATTTCCCACCCTTTCTAAAGAGGCAAAATATAATTAACCGGCTTGGAATTTCTCCAAGGTCTAATATTAACAATCTCCTTTCATGAGGGCACCAAGAGTAGTGTTTCAGAATTTCAGTTTTATGTCTCCTTTCAAATATGTGATCCCAATAAATTATAGTAATGTCGTGGTTTGACCCTGGCTGGATGCCAGAGATTCACCCACAACATCTTCCGGAGGAAAAATAAATGGAAAAATAACTTGTTAGAGGCAAAGCAAGGCAAACTACAAGTGAAGAATATAAAGGATTTATTNCTCCATTCTATGAGTGACAGCGAGACGCCTGGAAGAATATTTCTACACCTTCTCTGGTCGGCCTTCGCCTGGGCGGGTGGCCTTCATGGCTTTCAGCTTCTTACACAAGTCCTGACCCGGCCATCTACTTTCTGCTACTAAGTAATTTTTTTCTTATCTGACAAATATACTTATTCACAGAGGCATCTTTATCTCTAACCTTGAATTCCATGGCAACAACAGAGGCCCAGGCAAGAGCTGAGCTGTTAATCCCCTCACTGCCAGAGGAGCAAAAAACGTAAACCAGGATAAGTAATGAACTTAATAGTATCACTGATTCTTGAAATTCATCTCTGTAACAGAGATTCTCTCAAAGTACCCTCTGCAAAGCACTTCATCCCTTCCTATGTTTTTTTTAATGGGAATATTCTCTTGAAAAAAATGTCTTAAAGACAGTACAACCTGCACGAAACAGTTGAATGTGCCAAATGATATTCCCTTATGCTAATGGTATGTTACTTGTCTTAATGTCACTACTTTCTTCATGAACTTAGAAGTGTCCTAACCAGAGTTATTGGCTGGAATTGCTCCTGATACCTTAAAAAATTTTTAGTTGCAAATAAATATACTGAAGCTACAAGGAACAATGGCAAAAAATGTCTAGCATTAAAATTGGTGGAAAATGGGAACCTGAGGTACTTGTCGGACTTTACAGTCTCTCAGGAAAGCACTGCTTAATGTAGCTGTCGTGCAATAGTGACAGATGTGTTTGTTCTGTTGTACTTTTTAAAAATGCGTAAATTTAATTTCCCACAACTCTTAATCACATACACCCAGAGAAAAGGTGACCAGTCCTTTAAAAACAGCAACCAACTTTCTTTCTCCCTTTTTTGTTTTACCTATATCATACTTTCAACTGTGAAAGAAAAAAACAAACAGAAAATCTGAATCAAGTATTGATCTCCTGAAAGAGTTTCTACTGACACTGTCATGATCAAAAGGAGTATAATGAAGACACAGCCCTTGAAGAAAACAAAGAGAGAAATACATATATTTATTACATGTTTTCTCGTGTGGATTGACTTCAATTGTAAATTTTCTGAGATGCTGTGAATTTAGAGGCCAGTAGAAGAGAATTCCATGAGAAATACGAGCAGTATATTTAGCCACTTGTTCAAATCAAATTAATAACAAATGAAATTACTTTTATTTTCAAAAGTACCTTTCAATGTTGTTTCTATCAACAAAAAAATATTTACAGGAATTCTGCTTTCCTGAATATATTTTCAGAGCAGAAACCAAAGCCTTTGAGGATAATGACAAAAGATGTGTTCAAAGACACATTACATAATTTCTGATTGAATATCTTGAATTTTTTAATTTTACTCTTTCCAGTTTAAGGGATATAACCAAGAACAAGAACAGTACTGTATTTCCTCGGTGACCAATCCCAGGTGATAAATTAGAAGTTTGAAATCATTTTGAAATCACAATATCACTACGAAACAGCTCACACATAACACCTTTGCTGAAATATAGTCGTACTCAGGGTACACTGAGTAACAATTATGGTGTGTTCAAAAGTTTTTTCTGATGGTAATTCCTCAGCAAAAAATATGGCCTATTAATTTTGATTAATTTTTAATTATAAGATTTCTTCACAAGCCAGAAGTTAACATATATCTCTCTGGATTCATTCAAGAACACGGATATCAAATTATTTTTTCTTCTATCTCACCAATGGAATTCTGTTATTCGGCCTTGTATTCATCTGAGTGGCTCTTTAAAGTCTAAACCAGTCCTATCTCATTAACATATGTGAAGCAATACCACTGCAGAGGTGTAGAAACAGATAATCCCTTTGCATGAAACTTCTAGGGATATAATATCTGTCACTCCTGAATAGCCACCGCCACAGAATTCTTCATAGGTGATGGTGATACCATGTCTCACTTAAGACATTGTCCTTTTCTGGAGATTTGACAAATAAAATTAGGCCGATGCATATGTATCCAAGGCCAGAAATATTTGGCAACGGTATCATCACCCATTCAGTATTCAAGTGATAGCTTTCAAGTGGTTGTGTTCTATGCAGGCAGTTTACAATCCCAACAGTGTTTTTCTTATGCTTTGCAGAAAGCACTTCTGTATGCACTGGTAAATCCACTTTTGCCATGGAGCACAAACAAACAAACAAACAACAATAATTAGGATACACAATTACTCATGTAGAGGGGAAAATCCTTTCCCCTCTCCTATTTTTCACTGTTTTCTACCTGCATTTATAACTACCTGAGGTAATAAGCATGTAAGGAGAGCAAAAGGGGAATATTCATATATGACATGTATATGACATGCTATTGGACATGTACAATCAGGAGTCAGTGGCTATGGGAACTAGGGTTGTTCAGCCTGGAGAAGAGGAGACTCAGAGGTGACCTGAAAGCTGTTTACATCTACCTGAGGGGAGTTGCAGTCAGGTGGGTGTAAGTCTCTTCTCTCAGGCTGACGACACCAGAACAAGAGGACATGGCCTTAAACTACGCCAAGGGAGAATTAGACTGGATGTTAGGAAGAGTTTTTTCACAGAGAGAGTGATCTCTCATTGGAATGGTCTGCCCAGGGAGGTGGTGGAGTCGCCATCCCTGGAGATGTTTAGAGAAAAGACTCGATGAGGACCTCAGTGACATGGTCTAGTTGATGGGAGGCTTGGTGCCTATGGTTCTATGCTTGTGGGCCTGATCCCTGTGTGGGCATTGACTTGGGAGTTGGACTAGATGATCCTGTAAGTCCCTTCTAACTCAGAATAACCTGTGAACCTGTGGTATTCCAACACAGCTAATGAGTAACAGTGCCTGAGACTACCCTTAGTCTTGTCACTGTATTTGTAGCTGCTAGCCTACAAAACATTATGTCTCCACTTATTCTCACTGGGTCATACAGTGATCTTATATTTCCTTCCAGAAATGACTATTCATGGCACAAATATGAAACACTTATTAGCTCATTTTGTAGAGTTTGAAAACTTGTTCTCAGGTTCACAGGTTACTCCAAGCTGGAAAGGGTCCACAAGAATCATCTAGTCCAACTCCCAAGCAACTCCCGCACAGGGATCGTTCCCCCAACCCTGGAGCCATGGGCACCACACTCCGTCCATCCGAGCCTCACATTGTCTAGACCATGTCACTGACTTCCTCATCCAGTCTTTTCTCAAACTCCTCCAGGGATGGTGCCTCCATCACCTCCCTGGGTGGACCATTCCACTGAGGGCTCTCTCTCTCTGTGAAAAATCTCTTCTTAACATCCAGCCTAAACCACCCTTGGCATAGCCTAAGGACATGTCCTCTTGTTCTCGTGCTGGCAGCCTGAGAGAAGAGATTTGCATCCACCCAACTGCAATCTCCCTTCAAGTAGCTGTAAACAACAATGAGGTCACCTCTGAGTCTTCTCTTCTCCAGTCTGAACAATCCAAGTCCTGCAGCCGCTCCTCATAGGGCTTGTTCTCCAGTCCTTCCACCATCCTTGTTGCCCTCCTCTGGACAATCAAAAGCAGTTCTACATCATTGTTAAACTGAGGAGCCCAAAACTGGACACAGTACTCAAGTCTGACCAGTGCCGAGTACAGGGGAAGAATAACTTCCCTCATCTTACTGGCCATACTGTTCCTGATGTAGGCCAGCCTGATACAGCCACCTGGCCACACTGTTACAGCTCATATTAAGTTTTCTGTCAAACTTTACTCCCAAATCCCTCTCCACTTCACTACTCTCCAGCTAGTCATCCCTCACTTGATAGAAACTCAGGGGGTAGTTATGTCCAAAGTGAAGAGCCCGGAATTTGGACTTGTTAAATCTCATACTATTAGAATCTGCACATTTCTCTAGCCTGTTGAGATCCCTCTGAAGGGCCCTTCTACCCTCTGGCAGTTCAACACAAGCCCTGTAGGGAGCGACTGCAGGAGCTAGGGTTATTCAGCATGGAGAAGAGGAG
>WEKX01024493.1:0-39180 GCA_013390025.1 Pitta sordida
TGAGAGTTAATGGGCTATATTCTGATCGCTGTCACTTCTAAGTAAGTTTTCCTTTGACACATTAGTCACATAGAGAAGAGCTGTACAGTATCATCCATAGCTTTGTTCATGCAGGAGTGAACAACTTTCCACATCTTCCCGTGATCAGGATTGATTTTTACATATGCAGGGATCCCTGGGAGAAGTAGAAAAAATTAGTGGGATAAGCAGACACTCAGCCCTCATTTTTAAACAAATTTGGAGATGAAGAACATCCTTTAGCTATTGCCATGGGGTTTTGTAGTTTGCCACAGGAACTCTGGTCTGTCCTGTCAAGGCAAGCATCTCACCATCCCCAGTGGAAGTGGCTCAGAGAACTATATTTTGAGGAATTCCTTGGTTCACAGAAAAGTGTTAGCACAACAGAACAATACCTTTGACATCATTGACTTCAGGGGAGTGGTTTCATAGCAGCACAGTGGCTTCAGATTGGGCCCTAGTTCTGTAGTCATGATTTACATTTAGCTTTCCAGCTTTCTGTTTGTTATAAACATAACAGGAGATTCATGTAGAAGAAGATAGCAGTTTTGAAAGTCTCAGTACATGTATAAGATCCATCCATCCATCCATCCATCCATCCATCCATCCATCCATCCATCCATCCATCCAGTTAAAGCTAATTCTAGATGAACTGTGGGACGTGGTGAGGGAGAACAGAAAAGTCCAGGTATAACTGGATGGCTGCTTCAGCTTCTAGTTATCAGTGTTTGAAGCAATTCCCATTCTTCCTTTGGTCCACCCGTTCATGGCCTTTTGTGATGTCAGGGACTGCATTCATTAACACGTATGGAATCCAACTGGTGAAACTGGTGCATTTTTTTTTTTTTAATTTGCAATTGAAGTTTCCAGTAAAGTTCGGAACAAAACGGAAAAAACATACATAGTGGTTTTGCTATGTGAATATATTTGCCTTAATCCTGTTTCCTGAAATTCTTCAAAAGAAATATGTTTGGTATTGAAGTGAGAAACTCAGTAAAGAGCAAAAAGGAAATCCTTAAGATAAATAGATCTACAAACAAATTCTTAGAATAAAATTAAAGCTAATGATCCAATAATCTCTGACTACTGTAGTATGATAAAATGTGAAACATACCTTCAAAGTATGCAACCTTACGGAGCTCAGGTTGTTATAATAAGTTTGACTGACCAAATTTCTTCCTTTCTTTTAATTCTATGCTTTTTCTTAGTAGTTTTGGAGAGTTGTTGGGTGATTTTCAAATTTCTGTTTTGTTTAAATAGAAGTAAACTCTGAGGTTTTATGATCAATATTGCTAATTATTAACTCGAAGGCCTTGATTTTAAAATGGAAGGGTCACAATCAGATGAAGGCATTAAATAGCAGATTTTTTGTAAAACGTGGAATCTTAATATGAGTTGTCTTCATTGTAACTAAGATCTAGATCTCAGAGAAATTCAGAAATAGAATGTTTTCCCTTACATGTTAATGCATGCATCCACATCTAAACGCGTTTGCTCACTCATGCACACACACACAGATGAAAACTAGAAAGTACTTGCTTTTATGTCATTAAATGTTTGTTTCAAGAACTTGGAACTATTAACATGAACTGCCTATACATTTCAAAACCACTAGGTGCTGCCTATTCACTGCAGCAAATGGTACGGTTGCTTATAGTGAGTGAGAGAAATTTTGTGAATTATTTGTGGTATCAAACTGAATTTGAAGCCTTTTGCTTCCCACTGCAATCTGAACAACTGAGAATAAAGCTGAAAATATTATAGAGGGCTTACACTGTGTAATTAGGAAGCATTTCCGTGGCCACATAGTTTTGAGCCCTCAATTACTGACACGGTGAAGAAAAGGTATCGAGAAAATCCTGCAAAAAGTCTTTCCAGTGTTTTAAGTAAGGATAACAGAAAACGTGCTCTCATATTCTAGTCTGACTGGCATAGGAGGGATTTACTGTCAAGCAATTACTGAAAATTGAAAAATATAATTAAGGTTCACTTAAAAGTTTATAATCTCACTTTAGCTCTGATGCTCATTATCATCTTAAATGCGACATCTATTGTTTTTTTAAAAACATGTTTAGAGCTGGGTCTTTACAGTTAGCACTCAATCCTTCCTAATATATTTCATTACCTGCTAATTCTGTGCATGCAGCTGCAGATTAAAGACAGACAGGAATAGAAGAAAGTTTTTTCTGCATGGTTAGAATAGAAAAAAATAGTACAAATCCCTAGTTTTATACAAATGTGTCCATGATATTTGTAAATATGCTTAAGTGAAATGCCAGCAGCAGTCACAACATGTGGGTCACCTATCTGTAGAGAAATTGAAGCTCATGGCTTCATCAAATTTTGTGCAAACTTTTGTGATTTTGCTGTGCTTGACAAATTTATATTTCTATCTTCTAGAAGATGGACTTCTATATTAAGTGTAGCCTGGAGAAGAGGAGATTGAGGGGAGACATCATTGCAGTCTGCAACTTCCTCATGAGTGGAGGCACTGATCTCTTTGTGGTGACCAGTGGCAGGACCTGAGGGAATGGCCGGAAGTTGTGTCAGGGGAGATTTAGGATGGATATTAGCAAAAGGTTTTTCACCCAAAGGGTGGTTGGGCACTGGAAGTGGCTCCCCTGGGAAGTGATCACAGCACCAAGCCTGACAGAGTTCCAGAAGCATTTGAACGACACTCTCAGGCATATAGTGTGACTCTTGGGATGTCCTGTGTAGGGCCAGGACCCATGAGTCCCTTCAAACTCAGGACATTCTATGATTCTATGACTAGTTGGAAAATAAATATGGGACAAGTAAAAGGCATTCATAATGTGCCTGTATTGTATTATGATAAATGAAGCATTGTAATAAAATCTGCCGTGTACAGAAAGTAGGGCTGTTGCTGCTATGTGTGTTTGATACCACTGTTCTTTCTAATATAGAAGAGATGAAATTTCATTTTTCCTTTGACTCAAATATTTAGGTGATAGAACGCCCAAGGGAGCAAGGTCATAGCAAGAGCACGGGTAAGATTCTGAAGCAAAGTTTAGAAACCATAAAACTCCGCACATTCGGCTTCTATTTTCCCCCTCTCTTTAATTGCAAGAAATGAGCTATATAACCCAGAATGACGTAATGACCTAGGAAATTTAACATGAATCAATACACACTGTTATATTTTTCATTGGGGAAATCTCAAATCCTTCTAAACTATGGAGAGGTTCTATCTTTCACCTCTAATTTCAGTATAGTTAAAATCCATCCGTGTTTAATTTTTAGCACTGGGTAGAAAGTGCAGGCTGCTACCAGTGATGTGAAACTGCCAGAACATTGCTATCCACATTTGTGAAACCCTTGTTTTTCACAGCCTCTACTAGGTTTGGTACCACCAAGTCAGTATTCTCTGCAGCAGATGTTCTCTGCTGTTGCAGAACAACAGATTTGACATCAACTACTCCTACTGACAGCATTGTATGATATTCATTAGATATGGTCAAAACAAAAATGTTACATCCTGCAGGGGGAAAAGTTGAGTTCATCTGGTCTATGTCACTACAAACTTGTATGTACAGGTGGATATTTTCTTTCCCAGCAGTAAAAATGAGAATGACTTAGTGAATACTCTATTTTTTTGCATCATTCCCTTTTCCATGAGATCTTCTAGAAAAACAGATTTCAGTCATATCTGGGGTATGGAAGGGTTACGGTGACAAAGTTATTTAACAGTGTTATTTTCAGTTATGCACAGCATAACTTGACCAAAGGACCTGCTTAGTGAATTTCACTGTTCAGAAATTAGTGTATAAATGCCAGACTTGTGTCTCATTACACAGTTGCCCAAGTCACAAGGTGTAGCCCTTTATTTGTAATGAAGCTGGCTTCTCTATGACAATGGTAGCAAGATCACCGTAACAAACATCTCATTTTCTGGATAAGACAGAACATTTAGTCTACCTAATGAAGGTGGAAAGGAGAATATCTTCTAAAATTAAATATATTTATATCAATAATGCATGTGCTGCTAGAGTTCTACTTGAAATGATATTAAATAACATTAATTTTCAAATTAACTTGGAAACCTGACGACATGCTAGTGTGGATTTCCAGCTTCATTTTAGAGAAAGTGAAGGAAACTTGTCATTATACTTATTTGCTTAAATCTCATACAAAGTCAAAAAAGTTAATTTTGTCAAAAATAAGATCATGAAGTATCCATTAACATAATTTTATGGCAAATAGATCTTTCCAAACAAACTGTCATGTTTATTTTATAGTGAACTGTGGATCTGATGGAACAAGAAAGAATTGTATTGATATGGTAATGTTAAATTTCTCCAGTGGATTTGATATGATACTGCACATTTGGAAAAAAAAATTATATTCTCATGGAACAACCAGCATGTACATATAGACTTAAGGCTGGATTCCTGAGAAGTTTCAAAATGTAGCTGATATCAGGAGGTCAGAGCTGGGTGTTACAAGCAGGTTCCAAAGGGGTCATTAAAGTACTTCAATACTCTTTTAAAAATCAATTGTGTAGATGATGAAACAGAATCTTCGCCTGGATGGTTTAAAGATGACATAAAGATCGACCAGGGAGTATAATGAATACAAGTTGCTTTACAGCGGGGACCTCATTACCTCATTAAGTGCAATTACTTAGTCCAAAGAACTGTGTTTCAGAAGAGCCACATCTATAACTAGAAGTCATTACAGGGCAAAGTCTGAGCCAGCACCATGCACTCTTCAGCAGGGCTACATTGTCTTGGCATGTTGTTTTGGCTATACTGTCCATCCTATCCAAATTAACTCTTTAGGGGCCATCTCAGGTGTGTCTGAATTGGGTTGGATCCAATTGTTTCCATCTGATTTGGATTTTGCTGACTCTTGGCATCTTGGCAGACGAGCGAGTCAAAAAATAGCCAGAAGTTCACTGTATGTAGTCATCTCAAAATTAAACATTAAGGCTGTGTTTTAGGAAGAAGGAGAAAAAGGAAACATAGAAGTAACTTTGTCAGTACACATAACAATAGTAACAGCATTATTAGAATACTATTTTAATTTTTCAAAGCTACGCTATAAAAGGAATGTGAAGATATGATTGAAAGGTGCATAAACATACAGAGCAATGTCAGCATGAGGTCTCTAGATATCCCTAATTCGTTAATTGGCTTCTGTCTTTAAGGGAGTTTGAAAGAAAGCCGAGTACCTTTCCATCAATGGCTCACGTTTGTAGCTTCACTTGCATGGACTGTTCAGTACTTGGTTAGAGAAAGTCTGAGCTAAAAGTATTCACCATTGTTCTGAGAATCACATCCGCCTACTTTCTAGTCTGTGCACTGAAGCAGATTCTCTCTTTAGGCAACTGGTCTAGATCATCACCATAGATCTCTTCCAACTGAAATATTCTAGTCTACTCTAGACTAGTCTGTTCTTCAGGGTTTGTCCTATCATTTGCCCTTTGCTTTGGGCTTTTCCTTGTCCATTCGATTTTAAGTAGTCCATATCTTGTGACCTTCTCTTTATGAAAGCCTATTGCCCACCTAGAACAAATGTCAGACAAGATGAGCAAAGGAGATTAACTAAATAAGCCATGCAGAAGAAATTGCATAACACTGTAGGTTTTCAAAACTTTATACTTGATTGTTTTTTTTTTAGAAAAGATATTAATCATTCTATACTATTCTAAAGACCCCCTATAATTACCTTTTCATTTTCACTGACTTCACTGGTAGCAGAGGGTGGACCAGTAATGATCTTTGGCTACAAAGCACATTCTGCCTTTCAATGAAAGGACAATAGATAATTACAGCTTATTAATGGACAAGAGAACAGTTATATGCATACAAGAAAAAATGTTACGGTCTCATTCAAGGTTGCAGAGCGGAAAATTTCACTGCATAGAATTCTGTTTCACCAAAAGATTTGGTTTTTGTCTTTCCTCCAAACACTGATTCTTCAGTCCAGTGATTTTTGTATACTGAATTATTTTGTTATGTAGTAATGCGCAAGGATTTGCATCTTACAGAAGGAGAAATCTGCAAAATTCAAAGATGTTTCTGATTTGGTTTATTGACTCTAGTTCAATTGTGTCTACCTCTTTAGTTAAAACAGATTTGAAAACAGGATTTTTAAGTCTGATGTCAAATGTCTGTGCCACTGGAAAACTCTTGCAATCCTCCAGCATCCCAGATGACATTTCAATAAGAGCTATTGTTACTTTTAAAGATCAATTTTTTTATATAACTTCAGTAACAAGAAGTGTTATCTGAATTTAAATGGTTTCCAGAATATTTTTTATGTCTTGTGGCTGCAAACCCCCACATATCTCATTAATAAGAAAGCTAGACAGCCTGCCTTGATCAATACATCAGATGTTAGGAAGGGATAAAACTGTGCTATAAATTGTAGCTATTTGTTTGCACTCCAAACCCTTTTAATTCAGGTTGGATTTTTTTGAAAAAGGGAAGAGAAATATGTCCTTTTCCCCAGTCCCTAACAGATAGTTCTATGACTTAGAAGTGCAATTTGAGATTAGGTTATTTCCATTTCAAAAGGAGCTTTGAGAAGAACAGATACATGAAAAATGCAAAACCACCGAAGCCTTTATAGACCACAATTTCTGAACTGTAATAGACTTCTTTTGCATTACATACTTATTGTTAATAAGAAACACCACAAGATGTCTCTCTAACAACAAAAATAGTCATGAAGTCCAGAGCTGGTTTTGAAGATAGTTGTTGAGCTCCGAGTGGGAGCAAGTTCACCAGCACTAACCTGCGTGCGGTGCTATTGTAGCTGAGGAGAAACAGTTTAACTACACGGACAATGTATCCCTGTTTTTTCCCAGCATGTTATTATTTGCTTACAGGAAGCAACTAGAATATAATAGCAGTCTCTTTAATGTTTGACAGTAAAAACCATGGCTACCTGTAACAAGTTAACAATATATTTATTATGTGGCTGCAAGTGAGACAGCAGAAGGACCCAGTGGCATTTTTAGCTAAAAAATAATTTCAAAATAATTTATACCTAACTTTTTGTGAAAAAGTTAAACATTTAATTTGTCCTACAGTCGGCCCTCTTCCACTTTGCGCCCTCCATATTGTGGCTTCACATCTTAGCGGCATGATTTTTCAGTGTTTAAGGTGGCCTTTTTTTGCAACTGCTCATGCGTGACCTGACACGAGTGAATATTCAATTAGGCAGTCATGAATATGCAAATCAAACACAGCAGCACAGCGGGCCGCTGGCACAGCCGCAGCGGTGGCTCCGCTCCGGGTGGGGCGGACGCGGCAGTGGCTCCAATCCCACCACAGCTGGATGCCTGCCCCACTCCAAGAGAGGAGGCTTCATAAAGTTATGAAAGATTTACACACTCTCAGGTTAGATGTGGCATCAGAGACTTTATCGAATAACTCTCCAAGATGTACTCATCTACCCCATCTATGGAGAGACCACGTCTACCCACCTGGAGAGACACTGGGACAGTGGCGTGGGTGGCTCCCCCGCACCATTGTCCCCGGCTGAGTGGAAAATAGGATTTTCCTGGCGTGGGGTGGCTGTGGGCGATGGGAAACACGGACACAAACACCAACACACAGCAGGGGACTGCAAAAACAGCACTGAAGTGCCAGGGAGTGGTGTGAGGGTGTGGGGAAAATTTGCATATTAATGAGCTGCCAATCAATGCGGAAGGCGAGCTTCACGGGAGATGAGTAAGACCGCGGTTCTGTTGTATAAGAGACCTGCCCGCATTTTGTACATTACTATCCTATTGAAATGAAGCTAAGCATCTTTCAAACTTCCATTTATTTACAAAAATCACAGGGCTACTATTTGACTGGTTTGCTTGTTGGAAATAAAAATTTGCATGTGTGAAAAAGTGTGGGAAGACAATATGGACATGGAGAATACATACCCAATAGAAGTATCAACTACAGCTTTTGTGCTGTAGTAGTCTTAAGCAGGTGCACTACAGAAGTCACTACAGGGAAAGGCCATCTTCCAGGAAGTACGCACTGACATTACTGGAGATGGTGAAATGTAGAGGGACTTAGGAGTAATGATTGACAGGAAACTCAGTATGAGCCAGCAGTGTGCCCAGGTGGCTAAGAGGGCCAATGGCATCCTGGCATGCATCAGGAACAGTGTGGTCAGTTGGACTAGGTAAGTTATCCTTCCCCTGTACTCAGCGCTGGTCANTCCTTATACTTTATCTCGAGGTTAATGTCAAACCCTGAGTTCTCCTGCCTCTAGCAAAGTTTATGTAGGTAGGTATTTTAAAGGCATATTTGGAGAGCCATTGGGCAGATGTACACAGTCCCAGCGCAGGACACTTTGTGTCCCAGGCAACCAAAAGACAAAGAGACTAGTCTAACTTGACTAGTCCAGTCCAGTCAAACTTTCCTTGAAGTCTAAGTGCAAGTATCACAACACAGTGAAAGAAACAGGGTCAGCATCTAAGATTGACTCCTCTGGTCTTGCTGAGCAGATCCGAGCACATAGAACTGAGAGGAAAAAGCCAGAAACTGTCCTTAGCTGATCCTCATCTGTCGTGGCTGATAGCTGCAATTCAGTAATTGCTCATGTGAGCATTTTATGAGGACAAAAATCGATTTAAATTCACCTATTTGAATTTTTCTCCAGATGGAGTATAAGTGCCCTTTTCATTAGTTACCAAATCCTAGTAAAGAACTATATTTTATCCAATTCACAGGAAGGCAAAATAACAGATTAGTCTGAACTATCTTCAGCAGCTTGTTAAGATAACGTATCCTGAAATGAAGTACTCCCATAGTCAGGCATAGCAGAGATGTGATGGTAGAATATCTTTTTCCTTCCCTCTCAACTGCTAGCTTCTGCCTCAGATCCATACCTGAGTGTGGAAAGGCTTAGGGAGTACTAATAAATCAAAGGAATGCAGAGATTTAATGTGTTAGTGGCTTTGCTGTGACTGAACTTAGGATAGAGAGCTTAGCCACAACCCAATGTTATTATGGTTCTGATAGAGACTACTTCAGAGAGGCTTGTGTTGCTAGTAATGAAATATAAGAGGATTACTGTTTTGGACAGAGATTTATATCTAGTCTTCCTAGCTCTAATAAGAAATGGTCCTAAGCCACATAAAATGGGATTTAAGACTTTCCTAAAGTTTAGTTGTGTTCTGAATGAGGACTTTCGTTCAGGGGAAGTATTTATAAACTTACGGATCCTGAAGTGTCTGCTATCTGAGTCTCCCTAGCCCTCTCTACAGCTCCCTGTGGAGCAGTTCAGCAAAATTACTGTGATGAAAGTTCTGCCTTGCAGTTCTTCAGCCCTAACCCTGTCCATGTTTCTTACGAAGGGCTCTTGTTGCTGAGCTGGGCTCTTTGGTTACTGCCTTTCAGGTAAATTATCTTTCACAGGGGTGAGCAGACAAGGTCACAGACCTCCTAATTTTTTATGATGTGCCCACTGTTTGATTGCCCATGTGAAATCATGTGATGGACTGTGCCTGTTGATTGACACCAAGTGAGATGATGGATTAGACATGGAAATGGATTAAATTGGAAGTCACAGCTGATTCCTTCCCTACTGCTTTTATAGCACTCTCTTCATTGGAAGAGTAACCTCTGGTTACAATCTGTTGCAGAATTTAATCAGATGAAGATGACACATTTTGGGTGGTAATGGAACAAGAAAGGATCCTTAGATCTGCAGGATGGACCAGACAGATTATATACACAGTTACAGAATCAGAGAAGTGTTGAAGTTAGAAGGGGTCATCCCTAAAAGTTTTTAGGACCAGGTTGCTTGGGGCCCTGAGGAACCTGATCTAACAACTGACATCTCTGTCCAAGGTGGGGGGGCTGGAACTAGGTGATATTTAAGTTCCCATCCAACCCAAGCCACTCTACGGTTCTATGACCTGCAGATCCCAGGACCATGTCTATTCAGATTTTGAATAGCTTCTCAGATGAAGACTCCACAATCTTTCTGGGCAACCCAATCCCGTGTTTGGCCAGCTTTATGGCAAAAAAAGTATTTTATTGTGTTCAGATGGAATTCTGTGTGGTTTACGTTGTGCCCTTTGACTATTTTCCTGTCACTGGGAAACACTAACAGGAACCAGGCTCTGTCTTCTTCACTCCTTCCCATAAATTTATCATATAAATTGATTAGTTATTCTGAGATCTCTCTTCTCCATGCTGAGCAGACCTGTCTTTCTCAGCTTTTCCTCCTATGAGAGATGCTGCAGTCCCTTCATCATCTTAATAGCCCTTAGCTGGACTTGCTCCAGTAAGTCAAAATCTGTCTTGCACTAGGGAGCCCAGGAGTGAAGTCAGTACTCCAGATGTGGTCTCAGCAGTGCTGAATACACAGGAGGAATTACATATCTCCTAGCAACACCCCACCTAATGCAGCCCAGGATACTGTTGGTCTTTTTTTTTTTTTCCCCACAAGGGTGTATTGCTGGCTCAGGATCTGCTTGTTATCTAACAGGAATCCAGGGTCTTTCTTAGCAAAGTTTTCAGTATATTGCTCCCATTGTACGGTGCTGTCTGCAATTATTACTCCCTCTACTTTTCCTTGTTGAACTTCATGGGATTCCTTTCTGCCTAGTTCTCCTGTCAGAGTTCCTCAACAGTGGCACAACCATCTGGTGTGTCAAACACTCCTCTCTCTTTTGTCTTATCTGTGAACTTGCTGAGAATGCGTTCTGCCCCACCAGTGAGTTGCTTAATGAAGGTGTTGAACAGTATTCACTCCAGTATTGAGCCCTGTGACTTGTGCCACTAGTGATTTGCCTCCATCTGGACTTTGGACCACAGATCACAACACTTTGGACCTGGTTATTCAGCTAGCTCTAATCCACCTCACCAGCCACTTTTCTAGCCTGTATTTTGTCAGCTTGTCTCTTATGATGTTACAGGAGTTTTACTTAATTTTTTTTTACTCCCTTTATCCACTAAACTAGTCATATCATTGTAAAAGGCTATCTGGTCAATCAAACGTTCTCCCATTTGTAAATCCTTGCTGACTACTCTCCATAACCCTCTTGTCCTTCATGTACTTGGAAATGCTTTCCATGAAGATTTTCTCCATCACTTTCACAGAAACTGAGGTGAGACTGACTGGCCTGTCGTTCCCTGGATATTTGTTCTTGCTTTATTGAAGATAGGAATGATATTTTCTTCTTTTCTGTCCTCAGTAATCTCTCCCAGTTGCTATGATCATTAAAAGATAATTAAGAATATCCTTGCAATATCAGCCAGCTCCCTCATCAGTCATGAGTTCAGCCTGCCAGGCCCCATGCACTTATGCACATCCAGTTGGTTTAAGTGATCCCTTCACCAGGGTAAGGACATAGCCTTAAACTACGCCAAGGGAGATTTAGACTGGATGTTAGGAAGAGTTTTTTCACAGAGAGAGTGATCTCTCATTGGAATGGTCTGCCCAGGGAGGTGGTGGAGTCACCATCCCTGGAGGTGTTTAAAAAAAGACTTGATGAGGAGCTCACTGACATGGTCTAGATGGCAGGAGGCTTGGATGGATGGAGCGTGATGCCCATGGTTCCACGCTTGCAGGCCTGATCCCTGGGTGGGCGTTTGCTTGGGAGTTGGACTAGATGATCCTGTGGGTCCCTTCCAACTCAGAATAACCTGTGAACCTGTAATCAGTGTTAAAAGAGTATTAAAAGAGGCAAACCTTCTACCCTCTCCATGTGAGGAGTTTATATTCCTAGACAGCTGACAGGACACCAGAGACCTTTATTTTCTCTCTATTAAAGCTGAATCTGTCACCAGGATATGTCCAGTTTTAACTGAAAGGCGTAACTCAAAGCTAATGTCGATGAAGATTTTGGCTTAATGATGCACTGAATGGAAAATTTAGCTTCCCGTGCATGTGGAGCTGGACCTGCATTGGAATCAGTGGTGCCAGTATGTCCTCACACCAAGTTGAAATACTGAAGGTTGGGCTGCCAACACCCTGTTGAGCTGACAAAGCACATGTTCCAAGAAGATGCAGATCAACATCAGGCTGCTCCCAATGTGTAGCAGTGGAATGTGTAGCAGTGCCCTCCTGGTTTTCTCTCTTGCACTCATCCAGCTAGAAGAAATAAAGATGAGCCCTGAGTGAGGCTGATAATATCACTTTGAAGAATATACAGTCGGTCCTCTTCCACTTCGCACCCCTCATATTGTGGCTTCACATTTTAGTGGCATGATTTTTCAACGATGAAGGAGGCCCCTTTTCGCAGCTGCATATGTGCAACCTGACATGCATGAATATTCAATTAGGCAGTTATGAATATTCAAATCAACCCCCACACCGTGCCGCAAGGACCACGGGTGCACTGCTCCTCCCATGGTGAGCCACGCCAGTCCCACTCTGCCCCTCCACTCCGAGATGTGCTGGCTCCTCTCCTCTCCCTTCGGCTCTGCTTCAGGCTGCCCTGGCTCTCCCCTCTCCTCTCAGGGCTGCTCGGGGAGCCCGGAACAGTGGCGTGGGTTGCTCCTGCCACCAGTGTCCCTGGCCGAGAAGAAAAGGGGTTTTTCCCAGCGTGGGGTGGCTGCAGGCATCGAGAAGTGCTGACACAAACACCAATACACAACAACACAGTGCCGAAACAGCGCCGGGGGGCTGGGGGGGCCGTGCGAGGGTGTGGGACCAATTTGCATATTAATGAGCTACCAAAGAATGCGGAAGGCGGGCTATGTGGGACCTGAATAAGACCGCAGTACCGTGGTGGTATGGGAGACCTGACATTATATCAAAAGTCAAGAGGTTGTAGCACCAAATCCCAAAGTTCATCTTCTGGGAAAACAAATGTTTTCCACCAATACCTCATTGGTGAAAGAGCTGCCAGTTTAAGAATTAAGGTTCAAAATTTCCAGGCTTTATCCTGATTTGGCACACAATATTTTGGGTGTTGAATACAATTGTTTTCCTAATTGTAAATTTAAGGACAAGCAGATGTAGTGTTTTAGTGTCCTAAAGTAGTTCCTGACACCTGGTAATGAGTATGTAAGGAAGAGTCTTGCCTGATTCTCTGTTGTTGTGCCAGGCTTTTCAGGTGTCCTTTTAAAATGAGTGCTCTATAAAAATATATTCAGTACAATGAAAGTACAGTAAACCCGCACCACTTTGCAGTTCTTATATTGTGGCTTCACTTCTTCGGGAGACGTTTTCTTCATGAAGATGGAACTCTGTTTCATGGCGCATTCACAACTGAGCATGTGCTAACCGACATCCATGAACATGCAAATTAACCCCACCCACCACACTGCTGCATGGACTACTGGTGCACCATTCTGTCAGGCTGCCCGTGCTGCATGGAGTGGAGGTGCAGCACACTGCCAGGCCACCTGCACCACACGGAGCAGAGGTGCAGCGCTCTGCTAGGCCACCTGTGCTGGCGCTGACAAAGCTGTTGTTGAGGGTTCTTGGGGCATTGGTGGCACCCCTGTTACCATGGGGATGAGCTGCAACAGTATCTGGGAAGCCACTGGCTCCCACTCACTGCCTATTTCCATGAAAACACTGCAATGCACAACAGACACACCCATACACGTGCTCCCTGCTCCCACTCTCCAGTGACACAGGCAAGCACTTCTGCCTTGTCCAGTGTCACAGACAGCACCAAAGACTTCTGAGGGGGCAGGACCCATGCTGCTGCCACATGAGTACGTTTAAACACAGCTGGCAGAGGCGCCAGCGCTTGTGAGGTCCTGGAGGCATGCAGGTCCACCCCCATCGGCACCACGGACGTTAACAGTCTATAAATCATATATAATGGATGGATATCACAAGTGTTTCTGTTCATGGTGAGGCCCCCTGCTCCCGCTGGCCACAGCGTGAGGCTTGGTCCCTTAGTCCCAATGGTGGGACAGCTGGGCTGGTGTCCCGAGTGCGGCCCTGGCATTGCATTGTTTCCATGGAGACAAGCAGTAAGTGGGTGCCAGTGGCTGCCCAGGTACTGTCGCAGCTCATCCCCATGCCCCCCACTTGCAAGTGAAATGAGGTGAGGCGACCATTCACAAGCACAGTGCCAGCTTCATGCTGAAAATTGAGGCTTGAGTTCCCTGCTGGCTGTTAGGCCAGGCATTAGGTGTCTCCCCTGGTGCCAGGAAAGCCAGAGAGGGGCCGAGCGTTGTATGAGCTGTGTTTAAACATGCGCTCATGTGGTCCTGGAGGCCCATGGGTCCCACCGCATCCTGCCTAGGGGTGATTTACACAGTTTTGTAAGATTTACACAGTAAATGTCCAAATTTACTGTCTGAGACCAGACGTCACATCTACTCCAAGAATGGTGAGACCAGGTCTATCTACCTGGAGAGACACCAGGACAGCGGCTCATGCGGGTCCCACACCAGTGTGCACAATCAAGTGGAGAAGAGGGTTTTTTCCTGGCGTGAGCTGCTCTTGGGTGCTGGGAGCCACCAACATACACTGACGCACAGCAGGACGGGGCCGACACACTGCCAGAGTGCGCTGGAGTTGAGGAGGGTGGCATGGTGGGCGGAACTAATTTGCATGCTATCAAGCTACGTATCTTCATGGAGCTAGGGCTTTGGGGGAGGGGGGAGACCCGCAGCCCCACAATAATCAAGGGACAACTCTATTTCGTTGGTTTCTTGTGAAGATGTAGCTATTAGCAGAGGCAGCAATAAATACGTTTCAAAAAAAGATGAAAAATCTATTAATTTAGCAACAGTATCTTTCAGGCTTGTATACTATCACATACAGTCATAGCAGGTGTTCCAGGGTCAGTCCTCTGAGCATGAGATGCATGAGTTTTTTGATACAGATAAATAATCTGTAGCAGAACTAATCCCTTGGAAGAAGATACTCAGATGCTTTAGTACATACAGGGCTCAGCAGTTCTGTATTTGCTTAGTGCAGTTACAAATGTCAAGTTGAACGACGTTTAAGCAGTTAAATTTTTGCTTGAAAGAAATACTGTAGCCCTGTAGTAGATGTCTGTGCATTGGTCCAAGGCAGTGTTTTCTACAAAATTCTGTACTAAATTACAATAATAATACCGTATTTGCTTAATGTTAAGCTATCATCAATCCCATGCAAATTGTTAGCTTTGCAACAAAACACCATGAAATTGTCACTACAATCTTAAGCCTCGGCAATCTTGATTTTCAAAATACTAGTTCATCAATAAACCATTGTAAAGGCTTTAAGCTCCAACAGGAATGCAGTAAAGAAGCTCTTTTCATCTGTGATGTCAATAAGTTGAGATGAAAAAAGAAACTAGATTCATCCAAGTGACAAGCGGATATATATATTTTAACCATAATGAATAAATGACATCTCTATTAATGATTTATTTCTTTTCAACTTTAACAAACAGTTCTAGTGATAATGACTAAACTTTTTTTATGTTAGAAAAGCAAATTGACACATACCTAACATAGTCAATTAGAGCCTAGTTTGATATTCATCAATGCTAGCTTAGTATATGGAAACCAAGTTGGTAATTACAACCAGAACTATTCATTTTCTTTTTAAAGAGTAGATATGTGGGAATGCCATTTAGTCATTACTCAGAATTACTTGTTATCTTTGATGAACTTAGTATGTGCTTTCATCTGGTACCAGACTGCATGCTAATGCCAATCAACAGTGTAAATATGCAAAGAAAAAAAATATTTAGGATGCAAATTTAAAGTAAGCTTGGTTTCATTTTCATTCTGATTCCAGAAACTACAGTGGCAGCACCCTTTTCAAAAATGCTACCACTGGGACAAGAGAGGATATCATTGCACTTAAAGAAATCCATCTATATTCTTGTGACAAGAAATGCACTGCAAATGGGCATTTTTCTTATCCCTCAGTCCATTCCATTTGCTCCTATACTTACACTTATTTTGAGTCACTCACCCGTATCCTGCCCATTAGAACTGGTTAGTATGTGCTGTTCATTTATCATACAGGAAATAGGCTGCTTCACCTGTCGGATCTTTTTTACAGGAAGGTATGCATTTCAGCAAGGCTTTTTCTGAAGGCATGAAAAGCAGAAGACTAGAGCCCCACATCCTATGGCAGCCTTGCCATTGCCAGGGGTCACAGGCGCAGGCACTGGATACTGAAAACTGATGCTTCAGCACAGGTCTGTTTTGTGCAAACAACAGAAACATGTTGTTTTTATCCTTGTACAGAGAAAAAAAGCACAGCACCAACAATGAATGTCACAACATGAAGAGCTGCCACAAGCTAGAAATGTCATCCTCAGGTCAACTTTTGGAGACATTTAGTTTGGAGATCTAACTCAGTGTGTAGAAAACACACACACAGAGGACAGAAAAAAAAGATGATGGAGACGATGTAGCTGTTTTTTTGCAATTGACTTCTTTTTCTTTTACATCCTTATAGTTAAAATATCTATTTTAAATTTTCCTGTAGTGTCTGTCATCGTCTTTAGGTACTACAGAGGAAATTTTGAAACACAAATAAAAATAATAATAATAAATCAGTAATTATGAAGGTCAGGAAGAAAATTACTCCCATTTTTGCCTTTCTCCCACTGAATCATTAAAAGTCCCTAGTGTTTTCTGACCTCAGTACAATTATCTGTAGGGAGATTAATGCTCTTTTGAAGTTATGGGTCATTTTTCAAAGTGTGTGTTTCCTCCCGTTCTCTGTTCATTTTTCTCAAGATGTCTCTGCTCTATGGAGATGCTGGTCAGTACACTAGCTCTTCACCTTTGACAAGTTGGATAAAAGATTTTAGCTTATTACACTAATCTCTTGTAGTTTATTCAGTCATAAACCACAGCACAGTTACCTGAAAAGCAGAAGGAAGCACAGAGTGGAGCTGGAGTAGGAAGCATGGGTAATGTTAGTACAGCTGTCAGGGAAACACTTATTAATTCCAACAGACCTAGTTAAATCTGAGTTAGGCTGTCAGCACTGAGGTCAATGCTTTGTATCACCTAGACCAAGGTGAAATCAGGACTCAACCCCTTTTTTTCTGCGAGTTGCAGATTTGGTGCCTCACTCTAGAAAGACTGTAAGAGTTCCCTCCCCACCTTTGGAGAACAGACATTAACCTTGAAGGATAGTTATTTGCATAGATAAGTTGCAAATACTGGATTTCTGAACACAGGCTTCTGTTAACATATTTCAGTGGAAGCACATTAAAAAAGAAGATGGTTATTTGGAATTGTCACGCATTACAGTGAATACAAATACACTCTTATAAATGAATAAAATGCTAAAGCTTCTTATGTTAGGATCTGTCACTCAGTCTCAGTGGAACTTTATCCTCTTCATAAAGGCTTAAATTTTCTACTGAAATAAATATAAATCAGCACCTCATTCTAAGTCATTGAAATGGCAGTTTTGCTTTGTTTTTCTTGACAAAAATCAGATGGGATCCAGTTGGCAAGATTGCGGTAAATGCCTTAGTGGTCAGACTAATCATCTTTATTCATTTCAAGCCCTGAGCCTTTCTGACATAGAATAGAAAAATTCAGGCATTGCTGTCTGCACCTTCTGGAGAAAAACTGTCTTTGGGCTCAAAGCCCAGTGAAGGCCATGACCTGGGAAAGAGGAGCCAGAAAAAGTAGTAAAGTAAAGCCTAACCTGAGAACGTTCTTTGTGCAAGTGTGGACCCTCACAAGGCTCGGAAGAATGCTTCTTCTATGGCCCTTCAGGCATGCTTCAACCTAACTGTGGAGGCTCAGGGGATGCAGGGGCAAAAATGGTAGGTAGTGCCTCCTGTTGTGGTGTGTGATGGGCTCTGTAGCTAAGCAGAGCAACCCTACTCAGGAGCTTCAGGAAGCAAGATTTGAGAAGCTGGCTGACAGGAAGAAGCAAGTGTGTTGTGATTGAGGGCCCTCAATTTCTTTTCCAATTAGAATCTTTTTTAGAAAGTTATAGCAAATATTGGGCCAGGCATCCGGCAGTTCTGTGGTCTCACTGTCCTCAGATTTCAGAAATAGTGTGCATAGGCCATTTTTTATTTACAGTGGAAATCACAGCTTTCTAGCAGAGACTGAGGAGGTTAAATGAGATTTGTTAAAATCTCTGGAAGTGCTGCTGTGCTGAGGTCCGTGGTTGGCATGCAGGTGTTGATAGTGTCTATATGACAAGTAGGCAGCAGATAGAAATCAAAGTGGTTTTTCAATGTGAATGCGTTTTGTGACCGCGGACTCTGCAGTAGTCATGAACCACCTCTGATCTTGTAATAATAAGATGTAGAAGATGTAGAAATAAATTTCCTTTTGAAAAAACAGTGTTAACAAAGCTTTTAAAGTCAAGCTTCTACCCTTTTGCCCAGATTATTTTAGTTATTGTAAGAGCTGAGAAAGACAGATATTTGCTTCACGTCCTCCCTATTTCATCTCTCCTTTCTCTCTGCTCCTCAAACTCTGCCAGGCTCTGTCTGCTGTGCACTTGAAGCTGACTGGTTCCAAACAACATTTAGGAAAAAACTTCTGGACCAGAATCAGAAAAAAAAAAGAATGGAAAGGAGGGGATAAGGTATATGTTACAGACCATTTGTTTTCAACATTTTCTGTCCCCCACAGCTTCATGCAATCAGATCTTGATTAGCCACACTAAGAGAGACTTAAGATGGCTTGTGTAAAGCAAAAACATAGCTAATACAAATCATATGGCAATTAAACTATTGGAAAATTGAGTGAAAATAATAATGGGGAAGGGAAATAAGGCCATGAAAACTCTCAGAAGTGGAGCATGGCAGTCCCCAAGCTAACACTGAGTTGAGCTGTTAAGTCCACACTGCCCTTTAGAACCTGCTTCCAGATCAGGAAGGGCTGTAGGAATCTTTCTCTAGGAGTGGGTTACTTAGCTACTCCTCAGTCTGCTGAAAAACAATCTCAAGGTCGTGATTTCAAAGAAGCTGTAGGATGTCTTTTCTTCCTGCATTTCATGCGGAACAAGGTCACAATCTCCTGTCCTAAGACTGAGTTAAGTAAAGGACCCTTAATAGTCATGCCCTTCTCTAATTTCTTTGAGTAACATGGTACCAAGTTGTTCTAATCTTCTTACTGGCAAAAATAAAGAAAACTTCACAACCCCTCAGTTTACTCCTCCCTTACCCAGCAGAGGTCAGAGCAAGATCTAAGCCCTAAGCTTGTTTTCTTTTTCCACACGAAGGTTGGGATTGACTCCTGTTCTTTAATGCCAATGTAAAACACAACACTCACCCTTCAACAACTGCATTGCAAACCTACCGTTTGAAAAACCGGGCTTTAAAATTGTTAATCTCACTCTGACTTCTCTGTGGACTCCCAAAATAAAAGAAATCTTTGTCCGTGCCCAGCAACCAAGCAGGTTGTCCATGCTCAGCAGGTTAAGTTGCCTGCTGTCAGCACTGAGGAACAGTACATACAATCACTACAGGTAAACATCAGTTAAAGCTTGGATGTGAAACAGCCCACCTGCTTAATGCCCTGGGTGAGAAATAAAAGTCCTGTGATTAGGAAAGGTTCCTGACTGATGAACTGAAAATTACAGCCTTTGAGCAGTTCATTGTTTAGTTGCCCCACCAGGCTTCAGAGTGTTTTTCTCACCAAGAAGATAAACCTGAAGAAGTTCCTTGACCAAGACAGGTAAGAATAATTTGTTTGCAAGTTTACTGTGTTAGTCCTGTCCTAGTATGCTCCAGTTCTCAGTGGATGGAAAATAGAAATAATCTCTCTTAAAAAGGCTTCTCTCAAAACAAGCTGTCCACTGATAGTTTGAGATACAAAAAGTCTTTGCTGTTTGGGAATGTTGATAGCTTCCCTATGGGATTAAAAGCAAGGACTCCATAGTGCATTGTAAAAGGGATCCTGGGATTTCAGGATGCAGTCAAAACATTTGGGGGACTTAAGATGTAAAGCTATAGGTAGGGAAAGGAGTAATAAACAATCTTACAGTGATAGGACTGAACTCACTGGATTCCCCATGTGCTATAGGGTGTCGTTTGTCTTGCAATCTAGTTTACTTGCTCCCACCATACTGCAGTGAAATAACTGGAAGAATCCTACAACATCTTCCCACCTGCTACGGCTGTCAGAGTGTGTCTTCAAGTGAGTCTAATATCAGACTGTAGTTCAGTAATGGAATACTAAGTGGAAAAGGATTCCATGCACGTCTGGGAGAGAGAAAACCCCAAGGAAAAAAACCTGTGCATGTTTGCAAAGAACAAATCGTACTACCCAAGCTAGATTATTTTTGATAGAATTACTAAATTAATGAATGATGGGAATGAAATTGATTAAGCGGTTCTGAGCTTTCGGTAAGGTATTTGATATAGTGTGTCACAAAATCTGGTGTGAAAAATGAGTAGCCATCTGAGCTGCAAAGAAACTGTCATGGATTGAATCAAGGACTTATAGGAGGGAAAGAAAGTTCAAAAAAATAAATGACAATGACAAACCAGAAGGACGTATTTGCTCTGGGCTCTCCAAAATCCAGTGTTCATTTTACTGGTATTTCATGCCCTATTAGGGAGCTGTTACAAAAGGTGGAGGTGACAATAAATTAGGCAATTCAACCGCATTAGAAATATGAACAGGAATTAGTAGAAAAATTAATTTCCCTTCAGCCTCAGACTCACGCAACATCATTCCCACACACACTCTGGATTGCCCATAGAACTTCAAATCAAACCTCATACCCTGGGAGAAGGGAAGGGAAACAGCAGGACTGAAATATGTGCCTGGAAGGAGTGGCATGGTGAGTCTGGTATAGTGCTTGGTGCAGAGAATGAGAGAAGACCTCTTGGCCAGCTGGCTACTGGTTTAACCCATCTTATCATCCAACTGGAGGCTGTCTGGGCTGTGGGTTCTGATTCTCTCTCAGCTTGCACTGCTTGACAGCTGTGTTCTGCTTAGGAGACTGAGAAGCCAGCAGAGACCCACAGAGATGGGAACTGCAAAAAAAGAAAAATTGGCAATCTAACTCATATGGCAAAGAAAAAGTGTATTTTAAGGAATATGCAGGAATGTTTCATATCATGTTATAAGAAGTTCCTATCTGCACAGTGATGATAAAACTAAGCTTCAGCTTTGCTGATTTTTACTCCCATTTCTATGTCTCTTCAATAATAAATAGTATCTTCTCCTCACTTCTTAGGTAAGCGGCACCTTTTGAAAAGATTACTTCTTAAAAGTAAGCAGACACATATCCCACATCCTCAGATAAGCCAGGCAGAGTGGCAGTGGCCTGCCCTGCTTGGTGCCAAGGAAAGGGAACAAGGAACAATTTCTCTGCCTCACTACATAAAAGGTCTTTGAGTTTCCCTCTCTAGTGTTCACTGTTGCTGAATTAAAGATATCTCATGGCTGTGCACATGACATCAATGCTACCGGCTTCCAAGGAATTTCTAAATGCAGTCGATCCTCTTGCACTTTGCACCCCCCACATTGTGGCTTCACATCTTAGCGGCATGATTTTTTAGCTATGAAGGAGACCCCTTTTCACAGCTGCGGATGAGCAGCCTGCCATGACCCCTGGAGCTGCCGCCGTGCAGTTATGAAAGATTTACGCACTCTCCGGGGTCTGAGACTTTCTTGAATGACTCTCCAAGACATACTCATCTACCCTGAGTATGGAGAGACCAGGTCTACCCACCTCGAGAGACACCGAGACCGTGACATGGGCAGCTCCCAGCAACCCGTGTCCCTGGCCAAGCCAAAAACGGTTTTTTCCCAGCGTGGGGTGGCTGCAGGCACCGTGAAGAGCCTACACAAACACTAATACACAGAAACACAGTGCCGAAACAGCGCCAGGGGGCCATGTGAAGGTGTGGGGCACATTTGCATATTAATGAGCTGCTATTCAACATGGAAGCAGGGCTTTGCAGAACCCAATTAAGACCATGGGTCTGCGATATAGGAGTCCCGACTGTAATGGGGCACCTATGGTCTTTTATTCCTTCATGTCCTACACCTGGAGAATTGGAGGTGACACAACCAAGCTAAGGAACCAGTATGGGTTCGTGATACAGTTTAAGACAGACCCCATAACAACTGAGTACCAACAAAATTTTTTCTTCACTTATTAGAAAAACTTATTTCCCTCCCTCTCCCTTAATATTAGCATTTGCTCTCAAACGTCTTTGGCCAAAACTACTTGTAGATCTGGAAAGTGTCATTTGTTCCTTTTATTTATATGAATTGTAGGAATTTCTATTTTGACGGCCTTGGACCTTCTGTGACTCATTTTTCATGAGTTTTCAGATTTTTGAGCAAGTGAAGTAGCAACTGTGAGTGATAGCAAAACTATGCCACACAGAGAGACTAATTTTGCTGAGTTGCAGAGATTAATGTTATTCTTTTTGGATACTAAAGAAATCTCCTGGCTGATGAACTTTGCTCTTATACTGGGTGGGAATGGCTCCACACTATTGTTCTGTCTCTCCAGAATCGCTTTGCTCAGCAGCTATTTGTAGGATACTGAATAAGCCAAGGAGCTGTGCCAGTTCCTGCTGAGAATCAGTGATGTGCTGGGGAAAAAGACAGTAGGAGCTGAGCTCTTCTGAGGGAAAGCTGCCGTGTTAAAGACCTGTAAGCTCCTGCCAAAACCAACAAGGCGAACAGCCTTCATGGGCAGCCACAAACCTGTGGGGCTAAGAGGTCTTTGCTGATGGCACAGTCCACTGGGTGAAAACACCTGCATTCTGAAGTAGCCAGCAGTCTTTTCTGATTAACAACCTCCTACAAAAAAACATTTTCATCTAATTTACCTCTTTTGGCTTTCAAATGAGCAAGTAATGTCACACCTGCTAAGCAGCTAGAATTATGCGGCCTCATAAATTAAACTTTTTAATTTGCCAAAATTCCTGGCTTATGCCGTTTATCATTCAGAGTCATCCTTCAGACAGGCTGAAGTGTTTCCTGCATGGCTGTATATAAGCGGGGAATCTTTTTTCCTTGTCCTGCAGCACAGGACAAGGCACGGATGACAGTGGACAGTTGGTGCCAAGACCAGGAACTCTCCAGAAGGATGCATCATTAGCAAAGTCATTAACCCAGGACACTTGAGTGACAGTGGTGTGTTTGTCACTATGTGCCTCCACAACTGCTTTAGGCTGAGTGCCTGGTGAGGGTCTGCTGCTTGAGTCCCAACAGCACAGGCCAAAGTCCTCTGTGGTGCAGGTGCCTTACACCAGTGGGGCAACACTGAAGAGGCAGCTGATTTGCTGCTGTCAGGTACTCTGAGAAGTCCTTACAAATGCGAGTGTGATGCTCACATTAGTGATGCTGTTCCAGCTGAGTAGGCTGGCATCAATTCCAAATTCTGCAGCACAGGGAAAGTGTCCTCATGAAGCTGGGTATCTTTGGCTTGCTTCTTGTACCTTGACTCAAGGCTTGAAGCTCTTTAACCAATGCGAAAGGGAATCAGTGAAGAGACTACTTCTGTAAATGCTTTTTGCTGATGGAAGCTGGGCTTTGAAGGTTGTTGTCTCTTGAAAATTATTTAATACACCAAATATCTGTTGGAAAAAATATTGATACGACCGGTTTTTACATAAATGGGAAAGGTGATGCTGCTGCTGCTTAACACAAGCTCCCTGGAAGAGAAATCAGAAATGTGAGCTTGTCCCAGGTCTGGTAGTTGCTGAAAAAATGGGGCGCCTGTACTATCTTTTCCTGTGAAATTTTCCAGTAGATTTTCTCCCAGTGCTTTTCCTTTCAGACCAAATCTGAACCCTTCTTATTGTTTGGAAGTAGTGGTGGATTCTCCTTCCTATAAAGAAATAAAGACTTGTTCATGGACTAGAATAGTTTGGGGTCAAGGAATGTAGAATGGAAATACTATATTGAAAAAGTGATTTTCTTTATAAGAAATATTTGAAGTCACAACAAACTGTTTTTTGAACAAATCTGTGAGGAATTTTCTAGGCACAAACTAATTCAAATTAGCTAAACTTCTCATAAGCATTTGCTCTTTTCTATAAGCAAAAAGTCCATCTCAAAACAGGTATAGATAAATGTGTATGTGCTTAGGGTAAAATAACTGGATATAAAGAACTTAACCCTAAAAAGGTATCATCACACAGTCGAGCAAAAACAAGATGAGAGTGATTTGTTGTACGTTGAAGAGAGAGAGTTTAATTTGTATGCTACTCTTTATTTCTGAGTAACCCACACATAAATGCTGGGAAAACAAATTGGGGAGGGGCCAAGAAGAATAGCAGTGAATGGCATGAACTTGCATAGGGACGACAAAGACCACCAACTGTGTGCAGCAGTTTGGCTTTCCCTCTACTGTTGGATTTGCTCAGAACAGCAACACAGTCCAAGGTCAGAGGACAGAATGTGGGTTTCATCTGCTGTCCTGGCTACTGGGAGCTCACATTAATTATGAATAGCCTTCAGAAGACCTGCAGCTTCTCTTAACATTCTGCTGCTCACTCTACAGCACCACTGTACTGGCAGGAGAGTGTGCCAGGGCTGTGGCCCCTAGGCTCAGAGGAGATGCCTGCAGAGAAGTGTTCCATGTCCTGTGCGCACTGTGCCTGAACCTGAGTGCAGTGCTGGCTGATGCAAGGTCTGTGCTGTAATAAACTAACTCACAGACAGATCTGTCTGGAAAATTATCCAAAAAAAGTTATAGTTCCCAATACTTCAGGAGTGACCTTCAGCAAGGCTGGAGATATTTGCCAAATGCTGTTTGCACTGGTTTTCCTCTGTGTGTCCTCCTGGACAGCCTTCTTCCAGTGGGATCCTGGACTTGTCAAGGGGAGAGTAAAAGAACTGTGAAAACTCAGACATGCAGATGCTTTCATGAAACACAAAAACTGCTCTTTGATATCAAGGAGTCAGAAAAATTAATATTTTACATTGTTGTGGTCTCTTCTTACAGAAGACAAACACTCACAGTATCACAGTATCACAGTGTAGATAAGGCTGGAAAGGGTCTTGAAGATCATCTAGTCCAACCTATAATCCAACTAACCTATCCTCTACATCTAGATCATATCACTCAGCACCTCGTCCAGCCTCCCCTTGAACACGTCCAGGGTTGGCGACTCAACCACCTCTGCGGGCAACCCATTCCACATCTGGATCACTCTTTCAGTAAAAAACCTTTTCCTAATATCAAGTCTAAACTTTCCCTGCTGAAGCTTAAGACTATGACCTCTCGTCCTGTCCCCAGAGACCAAGGAGAAAAGACCAACCCCTGCCTGGCTACAACCTCCTTTTAGATAGTTGTAGNCTGGGGGACACCACTAGTAACCGGTCGCCATCTAGATGAGGCACCATTAACCACCACTCTCTGGGCCCGGAACTCAATCAAGTTACATGTGCACATTGCCTTTGTGATACTGATAAAGAATCTTCTACATTATGTTGCTGCTGTTGGAGATATAATAATTCTTTGTTTAAATCAAGTTTGCATTATTGCTGTTCACATCTAAATCAAAGCATGGAGACCAAGTCTAGAGTAGTTACATAAACGCTTCCCAAAGGACTTAGCCATATTTATTCAGTATAGGGATAGATGTGGGAGGCTCAGGGGCTGTATAAACATATTCATAATATAAACCCCTTTCAATTGGCAATGCAAATTCACTCTATGGGTAGCAGAGTGTGTTTTGCTTCAGTTTACTGCTGGGCCTGGAGCAACAATGCAACTAATTCTGAGTCCAGTGGTGGAACAAATACATTCCCATGTGTCAGCACTGTTAAATGTCTTCTGGAAACCAAATCAAGTAAGTTGGATACCTCATCATAATTTGAAGTCTATTTAGGACTTCACACCTGTGAGTTATAATAAAAAAATATGCTAACATATACACCAATAAGGTGTGATTTGTGATGTTAATGACTTTCCCATCTATACATTTACTGAAAAAATGTATTGCATAATTTATGAAATTGCTTTAATGCTCAGAGCACAAATGTCACCTCTTGATTGGCTCCGTTCAGTGCTGTATATTATACAGAAAATGTATTTATTCTCAATGAAAATGTGAACTGTAAGGAAGACTTGAGTACAATGGTAAAATTATAAATGTGTTTTCTGCCTGTTGAACACAGAAGTGATATTTGTAATCTTATCTTGGTTGTGTTACAACAGTCAGCTTGGCTTTTGTCTTCACCCCTAAAGGTTTTCTTCAAATATTTTCTTACTAGAAATGTTTTTTAAAGCTCTACAACCAGGCAATTAAGTGAGTACAAAGAACACAGGAGCTAGTCCACACAACAAATATCATGTCATGTGTGGTAATGTCTTTCTTCCTGCCAATTTATTTGATCTAGAGATACGTCACACTGACAGACTGGCCTCCAGGTTCATATTCAACTAAGCTATGATCAGTTCTAAGAGAACGTTGCTGTTCATAAAATACATAAATGTACAAAATCTTGAAAGCTGGAAAGAGTTAAAGTGATCTAGGAATTTTTCATTCTCACTGATTGATGAAAGCATTTCAATTTTAAACTCAGCTGCTATAATTTTGTACATGTATATGTATACATAAACTCAATTTCCCCAATTGATTATGTCATATTATCATATAACAAGTTACTTTAAGCAGTAAGTTTGTCCTTTCCGAAAGGATTTAAGTGTAACGTGCAAGAGGAGAGGAGAAGAAAGGAGAGGTAATGGTGGCCCCTGTTATATATATATCGTCATCATCAGTCTGTGGAGTCAGACAGACCTGTTCAAGATGACTCACCCTGTGGTCATGGAGAAGCAGCTTTGGGACAGACCCCTAGCAAGATCCACAGTCAGATGGCCATGATAAGTCAGAGCCTTGGCACATGTGTTTTATTTGAAATACAGATTTCTGACAATCCTGGCAGACATTGGCCAAGTTGGCCAAGTTTTTTTCTTTCCTACATCCTTTCCAGAGAGAAATGAAGATCCCTTTAACTTCTGCCAACTTTGTTAGCTGATGGATGGGCTTGCTGGCCTGGCTGAGCACTGCTCTGGAGGTTAGGATTCCTGAAAGCAGAAGGAGAATCCCCCCATGACCACTCTGGCACTTGTAGAACAAGCAATTTGTCTGACTGGTGGCTGAATGTATTAATATTTGGAGTTAATTTGTCTGCTTGAATAATCTGGTGCCAAATCAAGTAGCCATTTATCAGTTGTAATGGGCAGACACCACTCTTGCCTGACCGCTTCTAGAAAGTAACCACCATAATCTCAGTACATTTGACACAGCTGGTTGTGGAAAATTACTTTGCAATATTGTTCTGACTGCTTGGTTACAAGAAATACTTAGTAGTTTTATGTGCAAGGGTAGATTAAATTATGTGTTCATTGTCCAGAAGTGTAACAAATGAATTTGCAGTTGTACTACGCAGTACCAGTTAGGGGACAGTGTATGATTCTTCCTAAGAGTCTCAGCTAAATGGAAATCTCATGTAACAAATATGTGTATTGAAAGAGAGCATTCTCAGCAGAGCTTTTGGGAAGGGAGGGGATGCTCTATTTAAAAACATGGAAGGTAAGCACCAGCCAAGCCAATCAAACTCAGTCCACCTTCAGTAGATGATGCTCTACCCCAGGCTGCACTGCTGACAGATGTAGTGGAATGGCAGACAGGAGAGCAATGCTGTCAGCATGAATGAGAGCCTTTGATGGAGAACAAACATTAGGCAAAACTGCCTGTCAAAACAGGCACAGGATGGCCACAGACAGATCCTTCAAGTGTAGTCAGACATTCAGAATGCGGGTCAGAGTAATTTGGCAAGAGGGGAGGTTGGCAGTGGAAAGGGAGGAAGGAAGGGAGGAGTGCCAATAGAGAGAGGCTCAATTTGACCAGCAGGGTTTATCATCTGATAAAAAGACAGCATAGTTTTATGTATCAAAAGCTTTCATTTAATGTATCAAAAGCTTTTACTCAAATCAATTACAACAGTTCTTGCTTATGGACCCTTTTAGCTGTCAGGCCAAGGCATAGCTCCATGTGAGGCAGCCTAAAGAAGGCAGAGGACAGACTGATAGCAGTTCATTAATTTATTGTTATTGAAAGAGATACCGATCTGTTCATGTGCTATCTTCTTGCCAGGTCTTGACACAGATTGGTACAGGAAGGCTAGACGAACCAGGATGTGAAGAGTGTCTAGTTTGTGCGATGGCTTGTATTTTGCTCATAACCTGTCAAGAAAAAAACTAGTCTGAATGAAAGGAAGCAAAAGAGTTGCAAGCCATTGCCAGATGTTTTTTTAACAGTGCTCTCTCTCTAGATTTGCTCAAAAGCTGGTTGTTTTCAGATGAGGACTGTAATTGTTCCAAAACACAGGGCTGCAATACACTGCAATCCAGGGCTGCAATTCAGCATGACGGAACCTGTGCTGATCAGCTGTAACAGCAAAGCTACATTTTGTTTTGTGTGGTGTGTAATATTGACTAAATTCCCATACACGGCCAATGAAGGTCACCCCCCTCATCCCTGTGTGTGCAAGAGTTTTCCAGGGGTTCCCACCAAACTGTGCAGACTTGAGGACTTGGAAAAGAGCAGATAATGAAGTATTCAAGGTCCAACATCTTATTTCATCCCACTTCTCATGTGGCAATACAGTAATCTCTCGTTACTTTGTGGCTCACCATTCGCGGCTTCAGTACATTGCAGGGTTGATTTCTGCTGCTTTACCATATTCACCATTTTTACCATATTTACTGTATCTACCCTATTTACTGCTACTTCATGGATTTTACTTATCACAGCATCTTTCTGCAACCAACCTCCTGCAATACTTGAGGGATTACTGTGTATGAAATATGGTAACTGTATTTCACTCCAAAGGCTTTTCATCTCCGAAAGCCTTTATGTTATAGGCTAGTTGTTATATACAACTAGCCCCTGTTACTTGCTGGCTATTGGGTGTGGGCCTCCTCACGCGAGTTGTAGAATCTGCAAAGATAGTGAACCCACCACATAGTCAAGTACGCCATGCCCGTAGCCACACCCCCTCCCCTAATAAGGTCTGGAGGATGGTCCTGAGAGCAGGGCTTGTTTCAGATGTCTGTCTGTGCTCCGCCGGGGTGGGGGCCAGCGCCGTGCAAGCGGCAGGGCCAGGGCTGAGCAGACTGGGGTCGCAGTAGGTTCTGCGCATGCACCAGGTCCCACAACTCGCTGGAAAATCAACAGCGAGTATGCGGATCATGCAAATTACAGATCGCGACTATATGATCACTGTATTGCGTAAAAGAGGATACCGCAACAGGCTAATTGTCTATGCATGCAGCTCAGCTTCTGAAGGCTACAAATGCAGAGAGTAAAGAGATGGCATACATAACACCAGCGTTTCTTCGGAGGCTGTCATTTCTAGCCTGATGTGTTAAATGTGTGATCCAGCATGATGCTCTGTTTTCTGATTTATCTGATATTAATAGTTTTGGGGGGAGCACCTCATCATAGTCAAATGCCACCTCCTTATACAGTGACTGCAATTGTGCAGGCCTGGAGCTCTCAGAGCTGGAGTTCGGAGCTCTCTGCTACTCCTCTAACATTCATTGCTGGCTTAGGAAAACCACTACCAGAGATTTTTTGTTGTAGCAACTGGTGGTGATAGACATAATTTAAATTGGACTGAATAATGTACAGATACAGAGAATGCCAAGTGTCTGCCACAAATTTCCTGCCATACATAATTAAATTCCATTATTTTATAACTGAGTGGGTCAATCTACCCCTACCTATTTAGGTTCATTTTTAAAATGTGCTTTTAATAACATACATCATGTGCCTAATTTTATGCACCTCGGCAATTCTATTCATTTTATGACAAGAAAGATCCTGTTCCAAAATTTTTATTGAAGCACATTTTTGATTGATGGTTGTAGACTTTAGTCCTACAAACACTTTTGTGCTCTGGTGTACTGACCCCAGCCAGCAGCTAAGTCTCCACAGATACACTTACACATTCCTTCCAGCCTTGGTGGGATGGGAAAAGACTAGGAAGAGCAAAAGCATGGTAACTTGTGGGTTAAGATAAAGAGAGTTTAATAAGTGAAGTGGAAGAAGAATGGAGGAAAAAAGCCCCAAATAATGCAACAGCATTCACCCATCACCTCCCATAGACAAACCAGTGCCCAGCCAGTCTCCTAGAAATTGCTTTCCCCCCTCCACCCCTATTTTGTTGCTTATTGTGATGATGGTATGGTGTGGGATACCCTATCTTTGGTCAGTGGAGCTCGTCTGTCCCGGCTGTGTTCCCTGCCCCTCTAGCTGATCTTGATGACCCCCAGGCCACTTGCTGGCATAGAGGCAGAGTGAGAACTAGAGAAAGCCTTGATGCTGTGCAAACACTGGTCAGCAACATCGAAAATGTTGGTGTGCTATCAATACTGTTTTAGTCACATATACAAAACACAGCAACATATGGGCTGCTATGAAGAAAATTAGCTTAATCCCAGGCAGACTCAATAGAGCAGGACAAGCACAAGGACTGATGAACTCATATGCAAAATGTGTGTGAGGATCAGATTGATTTTTTTTGTGCAGGTTGAACTAGACAAGATGATATTAGTGTAAATGTTTGTAGAACAAGGAGTTCTGATTGCATTTGCTCAGGCCTGGCAGCAGTATTAATATATGTCTAGCATGAAAGAGACTTAGGCTTTAATTGGCTTTAATTGTGGCCCCTGAGCACATTGTTAGAAAAAACCAATTACTAGAAATATCCCAACTGTAGAGATACAATTAAAAATCTTCTGGCTGCTACTGAAAACACATCAATACATGAGTTTCGAGAGTAAAAATACCATTGCTTGGGAAAGACTGTCAGTGAACATGAAATATTAATCTCCCCTGATACATTCCCTGAGACAAGCTACAGCAAGCATCACTCTCATTGTCAAAACACACCTTTCCTGTGCCTTTGTACATTGAATTCTATCAGCAATATTAAACAAAGTCATGGTAGGGTGTTTATAGACCTATCTCAAGTCATATTACCCAGAAGGAGCATCACATGCTGTGGTGACAAAACTGGGCAGAAAATGGAAGCACCAGAGCACAGTGCATCTTCCAGGAGGGCCCATGGAGGTATAGAGGCAACAGACTTGCCCTGTGAGTGAGTGAGAACTTGGAGAGACTGACTGGAGGAAGTCAGGGTGGCAGGGGGTGGGTTTCATGCTTGGAGTAGATCAGGTGAATCTAGATGAATAACCAGTACAGGAGCTGCCTTTTCAGCCTTCCATAGAAAAATCTGCTTGAAAATATCCAGCAGGAGTGAGGAAGGCAGTTTGCCATTGCTGTTGCAGTTTGCAAAGGGTTGACAAAGCTTTGGAAAAGTTCCTCCATTAAAGTAGACTAGAATGCTTAAGGGGACTGCTGGCAGCTGAGCGGGGGAGTGCAGAACAAGCCCTCTCATGCCAGTGGTGTACAGAAATCTCCTGCAGGCAGAGCATGTGAATGACTGTGGCAATGCAAATGCACTGACCAGTTTATAATTTCACCATACAAACAAGGTCTAAGCTACAAAAACCAATAAAAGGAGCTTTATTAGGAACAATATTATTTTTCAGATGGTCTGTTGGGTTTTACTGGTAGTGTGCCCCAAAATTGACAGTCATCATTGTCTGCTTTAAGAAGCATCACACAAGAGACCTAGGCTTTAAAATTTTCTTCTGTTCCTAATTTAATTTTTCTTTTAATAAAACCCTGTGTCTTGCATAAGAAATGGGCTGCATGGGATTTTGTGGTTCAAGCTTCCAGGTTGATAAAATAAGTGTAAACCAAAAAATAAATATGAAGTGATATGAAAAATCATTGTGTTACAGTGAGCTACCTACATACCTTGCTGCTTCTGAAGGCAAATATACAACTACTTGAAGAATTTACTTTGGGAGGCAGAGCACTGAAATTGCCTTTGAATCAGAAAACTAATGAGGCTGTAAAACCTCAAGTAAACTTTCAAATTACTTACTTTCCTTTAGTCATCTTTGATATGGAGGAGAGGACAGGGATAGAAGAGATGAGACACAAAACAATCATGAAAGGAGACTCAAAGTCTGCTCTGGTCCTGCTGTGAGTGTTTTGGAGTGAGTAATGCCAAGGGGGTTTAGGTTTGCTACTGCCTCTCGAAAGGAAGATGCCTGGAATACCTGTTTCTCTGTGTCAATTTATCTTCATTGCCACACCTCAAAAAACAAGTCTGTTTCTGACTTTGCTACACATCATAAAAGGAATGAGAAGGAGCATGTACAGTAAAGAGTCAGACCTGGGGAACAGCCACATACAGAGAAATAAAAAGGAAACGTTTCAGAGATATGAAAGATGAGCCCTAAGCCGATGTGCTGGGTTTGTTGTAGGTGTTTTTTTCTGGTAGTGCGGGGGGCCTATGGGGGAGGCTTTTCTTCAAGAAGTTGCTGGAAGCCTTCCTCATAGCTTGAAGAATTAATGCCAGCCAGCCCCTGGCTGGACCCACCGCTGGCCAAGGCCAGGCCAATCAGGAGAGATAGAGACGCCTCTGTGATAACATATTTAAGAAGGGAAGAAAAAAAAAGTAACAGCAGGAAGAAGAAGATGGCTGCCGGAGAAGAGCTATGAGAAGTTGTAACAGCAAATGCAGGCACCAAGGCCAGGGCTGAAGGAGGGGAAGGAGGTGTTCCAGGCATCTCCCTGCAGCTTGGGGTGATGACCATGGTGAAGCAGGCTGTCCCCCTGCAGCCCATGGAATGGAGAGAACACAGGGATGCAAAAGATCCACTGGTAGCCTGTGGAGAGAGGAGCCCACACTGGAGTAGGTGGATGCTGAAGGGAGGCTGCAGCCCATTGGAGCCCACATTGGAGCAGAGTCCCAGGAGAGACCTGTGGCCCATGGAGAGGAGAGTCCACGTGGAAGAGTAGAACTGTACCTGGTAGCATCTGTGTTTTGGGATGGGACCCAAACACACATGGGTGTGTTTGGGATTGGATGTGGGTGTGTTTTGTGTTGCCCCTGGGATTGGACTCTCTCTGGGGAGGGTCATGAAAGACTTTCTCCCATGGGAGGGACCCCATGGAATGCAGCAAAATGGCCTCCTCCCCCGAGTAGTGGCAGAGAAACCCCAACTGCCTGGCTTTCCCCTACTCCTGTCCCCTCCCTGCCTCCTAGAGGAAAGAGGGAATCTGGTAAAAGGCAGAGGGGTGGGGGAGAAGGTTGCCTTGAAGATGATACTTCTCACGTTAAACTCTGATCTTGTTAGAAATAAATCTTTTACATTCCCATTTTGGAGTCTGTTTTGCCTGTGACAGTAAGATTTCTAATAGTCCTCATTCCTGCTGTAGCAAAACCCCTTCAGTTCTTTCAGTTCTTTTTCCTTTTCCTCTCTCTTCCCCTGTTTGTATGAAAGGGGGCGGGGGGGAATGAAGTGAGAGAGTGGCTGTGAGTGAATCTCTGGCATCTATCCAGGGACAAACCACCACAGCAGATGAAGAAGGAACCCAAAATGAAGATGGTCTTGATGCTGCATGGCACCTTCAGGTCAAGTCTTTATGGCACAGACATCCTTTTGAAACTCACTGTGTGTAGCTGGGTAAGAAGCTTTTTCTATACTTCATTTTTTAATCTTAGTGGTTGTAGTCCTTCAGCTAGTTAGTACTCTGTGAAGGTACCTTGCCAGTGACAGACTCATTTTTATGACAAAGAAGCCCATGAAGCTGTCAGGAGCCTTGCTGTTATTTAAGAAACATATTACCTGCACACGATCACCTCTCTCACCATCCTGACTGCTGTACTTTCAGAATATCTTAGCAAAAATCATCTACCTTAATTCCCGGAGAGATGATGAGTTGGGTGATACACATTTAAGGTATCTCTTTGTTAATTTATATACCTCTTATATATTGGAGATTGAAGAAAACATCCCTTCCTCTGTTCCCAGCTAGGACTGATGTCTCCCTAAGTCCTCTGGGCTCTCTGGGCTTGTGTTTGTGTAACTTTCTTCTGAAAATGGAAGCTGGTTTGTGAACACTTACAATGGCTGTCACTGTTGTTTTCTTTATGTTGTGTCTTCTAAAATGACACCTTCCAGATAACCTTCAGAGTTCTTGAATACCAGCCTCCCATGTTAATGTCTTCTTTTTTCTCCTTCCTGATTCCTTATATTTTGTCTATTCCTAATTCCTGAATCATAGAATGGTTTCTGTTGGAATGCACTAGTTCAAACCCACTGCAATGGGCAGGGACACCTTTCACTACATCAGGTTAGTCAGAATCTTACCCAACCTGAACCCTTGAATATTTCCAGGGATGGTGCACCTAGCACCAATCTGGGCAACCTTTTCCAGTGTTTTTTCACCTTTACTGGAAAAAAAAATTCATCCTAATATCTAATCTGAATTGACTCTCTTTCAGTTCAAAATTGAATTACCCCTCATCCTATTGCAACAGGCCTTGCTACAAAGTCTGTCATCATCTTTCCTGTAGACCTCATGTTAATACTGAAAAGCTGCAGTAAGGTCTCCTTGGAGACCTCTCTTCTCCAGGCTGGACAGCTTCATCTCTCTCAGCCTTTCCTCATAGGAGAGTTGCTATAGCCATCTCATTATCTTCATCTGAAGTCCTTATCTGTTGTTTTACCTAAGCCTGGATTTCTCTATCATTTGCATAGATTGATAGCTGTAGTGTGAGAATAGGGGCACAAAGCTGCTTGCTGTGCTTTCTTTATCTGACTTCCAGTTTTACAGCATTGTAGCTCACAGAATGCCTTTTGGAACAACATCAGACACACTGTAACATAAACTCTGTAACTTCTGACTATGCCTATGTCAAAAGAATTCATGAAAAAAAGGTAGTACAGTAATCCCTCTCTATTTCGCAGTTCACCATTTGCGTCTTCAATACATCGTGGTTTTTCCCCCCATCTTACCGCATTTACTGTATTTATAGTCTTTACTGCTACTTCACGGATTTTGGTTATCATGACATCTTTCTGGACCTGCCCCCTGCTATATTAGAGAGATTACTGTGTCAATACAACAGTATGAAACACTGCAGAACTCATTTTTTCTCCTCATCTCCTTCCACCCCTTCTTTCCACCCCTCATCCCTCAAGGCCTACCAGTGCAAAGAATGTCTGCTAGAGTACAGCAGCTGAAATAATGTCTGGCTGAGACTGGCAGTTTCTGTCCTTGGGAGACATCCTCATGATTCTTGCTGCATTTCCATCTCATTCACATTTGGGATCACATTGCCAGCATCACCTTCTGTCCAAAGGTTCCTCTGGCACATTTATCTGTCTCACTTATTCTTTTTGAAACATTGGACATGTCCATGCATATTTCTATGGATAGATCATAGAACTCAACGTTTTATGGTTACATAATTACTACAAAGAAGCGTGCTTGGCTGGGATACCTGATCTGTAAAACTGGTTGTGAGAAATATGATGTTAGAGGTTTGGATTTTGTTTCCTAACACCAGAGTTCTAAAATGAATCTGATCACATTCTGCAACAGGCTTCAGATTTATCCAAGGACTATAATTTTTTCAGGACTGGGGCTGTTTTCCCTAAGTTCTTCAGTACCTCTACGCAATTTATAGCAATGGCTGGAATGTGGCAGCTACATTTTAAAGCAATTTTAAAATAGATGCTTTCCAGCTGCAGAGGAAACCTATCTTATGCCTTTAGATATGAATTTTGGAGTGATTTTGAACTAGGAGTTGACAAGCTGTGAGTAATTCTGTCCGAGCCAGATCTGTTAGAAGTTCTCAAAACACGGTGTCTGATACATTTGTGTAGCTCCTGCCCCCATTCCAGATGGTTATCACATTAAAAGGATCATTTTAAGAGCTGAAATACTGTGCAGTCTGCTACTTCCTTGAATTTGGTTTCTCGTATAGCTTTGGAAGGCTTCAGTATAGAGCAGTTGCTCTGCTTGCGATGTCTCCTTGACACTTCTGGGCAAAAGTTCTGCAGTTCCAGCAGACAGTGCAGTAAGCCATTGCTGGGTCATTCCTTCTTTTTGCTGCTTTGTTGCTGAACCTTCTGCGTCTATAAACATGAGGCAATTCCCAGCATGTTCAGACACCTGCAGATTCTTTTTAGAAACATCACGAAAGGTCAGTACAACCATTCTCAGTTGCTGACAGGCAAGAGCTTTAATGTTACAAACTTGTCCAGTGGCAGTACTGACAACAACTCTAGTAACAGAGCAGTTTCATGAAATTTTCAACAACTTTTCCACCTCAGTCATTCTAATATTGGCATCTCTAACATCTTTAACAGGAGGAATTACGTCACCATCACTGCAGTTATTCTTCCCAAGAACAAGTCCACTATCTCCTCTTTCATAGCAACAGCAGACACAGAACAAATGGCAGGGAGCGCCCAGGGCTGCAGAGGAGTGACAAGACTGAGCACCCGTAGGCCAATATCATCTCTTCTTTGGTGCGGGGTATATTTCAAGTTCTACATTTGTGCATGTGCATCTTTAAACATACAATTCACCTCTTCTATATACTGGCATGGCCCATCTTTACTCTGCTCTGGTGAGAGCCCACCTGGAGTGCTGTGGCCAGCACAGGAAGGACATCAACCTCTTGAAGCAAGCCCAGAGGAGGGCCACCAAGGTTAAGCGCCTCTCCTGTAAGGAAAGAATAAGAGAACTGCATTTGTTCAGCCTGGAAACGAGAAGGCTTCAGGGTGACCTAATTGCGACCTTCCAGTATCTTAAGGGAAACTATGAGAAAGATGGAGAGGGACTTTTTACATGTAGTGACAGGACAAGGGAGAATGGCTTCAGACTGAAAGAAGATAGGTTTAGATTAGATATTAAGAAGAAATTCTTTACTGTGATGGTGGTGAGGCACTAGAACAGGTTGCCCAAAGAAGCTGTGGATCCCCCAACCCTGGAAGTGCTCAAGGCGAGGCTGAATGTGCAGCCTGGTCTGATGAAGGGTGTCCCTACCCATGGTAGGAGCATTGAAAGGAGATGATCTCTAAGGACCTCTTCCAATCCAAACCATTCTATGAGTCATGGCCTTGCTATTGGCTGGATCAATAGCAGATCACACAATAAGCATGCTCTGGAGGTAATTCAGCATTTACTGGATTTAATCTGAAAAGAGGCTTAGTTGAAGGCAGATGCCAAGAGATATTAAATTAAACAAGATTTTATGATGTATGTAATTATTTATTGAGCTGAGAATCCATACAAGGTAAACAAATGTTTACACTCATACAGTAAGCATTTCCAGGGCTTAATAAAAATGATTGTCACTCACTGTGCTTCACAAAAAAAATCATTTTAATGAATAAATAATTTGATGAAATCAAAAAATATTTACAATATAAACAAATGAAAAAGCTTTGGATATATTAATCTGAACATCCCGTGTTTATCAATTTCTAACTGTATTTTAATCAAGATTCTCTCTCTGAAATGGTACAAAGTGGATAGAAATTACAACTCAAAAAAGTTAACATGATTTGGTACATGACTTTCTGTTAGTTCAGATGAGCTACATATGATTCATTTATTATGCACGTGTTAGAATACAAATATAACTAAAATATTATCAAAATGCCAGACAGCATTCTCCACGGAACAGAAATGTACACTAGGCTGTGACATAACTGAGAATCACAGGCAACAAAATATAACAAAAAAGTACAAATTCCTTCATAAGAATATAATTGTGCTCTCTTATTTACCAGAGGACTATGCTGCTTCACCACATCAATGGCTATGTATGAATACGGTGTTCAACAACTGCCACGTGGTTTGGTGTATGTTCATATGGGTGTCAAGCAGCGGCATCATAGTGGAAAATGGGCAGTGCAAGCGGTTTTATAAACATCTTTTGGGGCTCTTAAAAAGAGCCAATTATACAAAGCAGTATAAGCATAACACTGAGAAGTCTTCATCTCATTTACACAGATGTCATGAGGCGACTTGCTTTGTTTGTGGTGGTGAAAGGAGAAACTTTGTCTGCACTGTTTATACAATCAGCCAGAATTCAAGTATTCCAAAGCCACTTCGTAGCAGAATTTGTATTGATCCTGAAAAATCAAAAGAAAACCGCAAAGTCAGTTACTGAAGCGACTTAATTAAGGGGATCAATATTTCTCTTCTGTTGAAATTATTTACTATCAGCTGTTGTCAATGAGAACCAATTTGCAAATCCAACATATATTCAGGTAAGAAAATCTTTATATTAACCAAACAATAGACACTACACATAGTAACTTACAGTACTGCTTATGTTAGATATGTATTTAGCTGCTCTAACACACTTGCATGAGAAAAATTGGCTGCACGTAAGCAAATTGACTTGCAACCCTTCTGTCATCTGTCAAAATGCTCATGTAACACTTTACCATAATTGGAGTTATTGAATTGAGTTATTGAAATTCCTCCCTAGAAATGTTTATCTTAAAATAGACTCTGTGTTTAGTACTTTCCAAATTGTAACTTTTATTTTAATATCATTCATACACTACCTACATTTCAGGACAAGAGCTGCTTTCTGTTGGTTCTTTACATGCAGCCCAGACCCCACCTGAAAGACTGCCTAGTCCCAGCGCAATAGGATTGTGAGATGAGATCTGAGCTAAATGAATTGAATTAATTCCAATTAATTTTTAGCAATTAATGGTGATGCACAACTTAGGGTCTTACAAGCTCTCCTGTTATGCAGGCTAAATATTCTGGTGCCAACCCTGTGCTTCAAACATAGACCTGCTGGTTTTATTTGCAACTGTGTGGAAACAAAGCAAATCCCAGGGAAATTCCCTTCCCGATGGATGCAAACTGGGTCTGTATCCTTCAGGGACAAAGGGTCATTACCTCGCCCCCTTCATATCATCTGCAGGATGTAGAGGCCAAATGCTTTTGTCTGACCTTTGCCCACTATGCAACTTTAAAATGATACAGTAACTGATGACTTCACAGTCTTGTGTGTGCACACATATCCCTCTTATGTTTTCATTTTTGCTACTTGGAATACTTAGCAATACTTAAAAACATTTAAATGAAACAAAAAAGCTGAAAGAAATAGTAGGTGCAGGTTCCCTGGATCTAAGGGCTCATGCTTTTGAAAATTCAGTTCGGAAACATCTGCCAGTTTTATGACTATTTCTGATACTGAAATGCCTCTTTCACTTATATACTTTAATCAATTAATAAAAGATAACTAAGCACATACTTAAATGCTCATTTAGGAACAGCAGACTCAACTAGAAGCACTCAGGTTTTCCCACCCTAACATCACAAGTAAAAAGATTTGCTTCTTTTCCTTGAAGCAAACATTTTACAGGATTAATTCTTTTGGC
>WEKX01024494.1:0-21871 GCA_013390025.1 Pitta sordida
ATGCTAGATTAGAAACATAGTATTTTAAAATATGTCATACAGCAAGGTAAATACATTAGGCATAGACTGAATAAAAAGTTAAGTACATAGTTTTGGGCATAAATATTTGTTTTGGAAAGTATTTGTTACTATATGAAAGAAACTAGTATGCTCGAATTCAGATTTCACTTTGCATGCAGGTCATTAAAAAGTCACATGCTTGTTTTCACATTTATGAGTTCTGGTTATAATGTAGTTTATTTTATCTTCTGTAAGAATTTTGAATGACAGTGCTGGAAAAACTAAACATTAGTGAGAGTTGGAAAACATTCTGTCTTCACATCGTATGTTCACACCCATCTGCTATAGTAAGCACTGTTTACTGAACACGTTAATGGTGATTAGCTGACAATAAAATACAAGCACTTGGATGAAGCAAAACAGTATGTTAAAATCAGGCCAGTGTTTGCTAAAGCAGTGTTCCAAACAAACTGATATAATCTGAGATTCAGCCTTGTCCATTCTGTAATTAATTATGTATTTTTTGTTCTGTTTTTGCAATAGGATAATTGACAGTCTAGATGGAGTTCGCTTGTTATGGTCACTGTTGAAAAATCCTAACCCAGATGTTCAAGCAAGTGCAGCTTGGGCTCTTTGTCCTTGCATTGACAATGCTAAGGTAAGAAAGTATTTAAAGTAACAGTTTTGTTATAAATGTATATGCAGATACAGTTTTTATATTTGGATGATTTTCATCAATACTTTGCTGTTTGCTACTTACTCTCTCCTTATTTCATTCCATTAACTGCTTAAAAATGTATGTATTCACTTTTCAAAAGTGAATAGTCCTCCTTCCAGCACTCATTATATAATGTTTTGCCTTTAGAGTGTTTACTGGATTTGGAAAATATATTTTAATAACTTATCAGGACCTAAACTTATTGTTCCCAAGTAAAACATGCTGAAAACAGAAAGCTTCTACTACAGGCTATGAATAGCACAGGTAGTTCTAGTTGTTCTCCAGCTATGTTCTCAAGAGCAGCATTTGGTTTCAGAGTGTATTTCAGACTCAGTGCCAATGTAATCCTTAGTTTTTCTGCTCAGACTGCCAACAAAAAGTTGTAAATAGTGGTGGTTGTGCAGGTCAGTTGTGCACAGAAGACTGAGCTATTCATGTACTTCATGTCAGTTTCCTAATACAGATAAAATGGTGAGTAAAAGCTGCAAGTCATCTTCTGTGAATCTTTACCACTGACCTGTGGTAAAATAAATGGGCAAGGTGGGGGTTTTTTCCCATTAGAAGTTTCCTAGAATACTAACTTTATTCCTTAATCCTTGTACAGTAATAGATTCCATTTGTAATTTACTCTATAGTTGATGCAACTTTTGCATTTTTTCTACTATACCACAAATATGTATCCTTCTACATATAATTTGAGATCCAGAGGATGTAAAGGGTCAAAATTCCTTCCAAGTGATAGATGCCCTTATCATCCTTTGCAGGCAGTGTTTCCTGTTTGAAATGGAGCACTGTATGGCTGCTAATAGTTTATGTAGATGATTTCATGTAAATACAGATATATGGGTAAAAGTATTGTGAGAATATTTGCTCCTGGTTTTTATAACATAAGCATTTTGTATTTCTTCACAATGATTTCTACAATGGCAGCTTGCCATTTTTCAGAGGTGCTGTTGTTCTGAGTTATCCTTTCATCTTTATTTTTCTAAATGTACACTCTAGTATAATAAAGAGGGGCTTTGTACCTAATGGTGTGGTCTATACATGTCTCTAGCTCTTTCTTTAACAATATAACTAAATGTTAAAATACTACTTGATCTCAGTACTGAGGTAATATTTACTATGTGTAAGACTCTGTGACCTGAAGAGCCAGAGGGGAACTGCACATTGCTAGATTTTTCACTAAAAGCACTTTTTCAGAAACTAAGGGAACAGAGGATGGCTGCTGAAACTGCAGATTACAGGATTTTTTTGCTTGTTTTTTTCTCCAGGGTGTTTGATGAGTGCAAGCTATGTACATCCTTAGTGTAGCTATCCTCCTTTCATCTCTCTTGGCTGCCTGCCCAAATGCTAATCTGTGACCCCCACAAAGAGTTCTTTGTGTGTGACTGAGGCCTAGTGGCACACTGAAACAAACCTACCAATAATACCCTTTCCGCTGACACTGAATAGAAAGAAATATGTATAAAGCAACGATTATAGCCCCACTGTGGAAGTGCAGCAACTATTTCTATCTAAAAACATGGGATTTTTTCTTTGTACAAAGTTAATGTTATTCAACAATTTACATGATCTTATAAGAAGCAGTTTGATTTACGCAGTGCTTGATTCAAAAACAGTAAGTGTATTACTTTAAAGGATTATGTGCATTCTGGCTTTTCCCAGCCTGTACTTGAGACTGCAAACTGTGTTTCAGATAGCTGTGAGCATGGAATCTGGATTTATTTTCTTTTGTGAAAAGTGGTTCTCTTCTCTCTTGTGGAGGCTCATAGATGAAATGGAACTTGTTGATAGCATCAGAAAGAAATTTTACGACAGTGTAGTGCAGCATCCGTTTTTCTGCACAGACGTTTTCCGTACAACCAATTTAAAGATTATTTTCTATATTTATAAAATCTTAGAAGCTAATCAATCATGCTAACAGGACAGTTATTGTCATTGTGTGACTAAGTGTTTCCTTCTCATGCAGTTACTTTCACTATAATCTGTTTAAGACTGGGAAGTCTACCATTGCTGTTTCACTATTAGAGGGAGAAGAGTCACAAAAGTCCAAGATTTGAATTCTCAAGATGTTTAGATATTTTTCAGTTTTGAACTTTGTGTCTAACTAATTTGCCTGCTGTTAGAGAGGCAATTAATTGCAAAAGGAGAAGAATCCAAGTTCCATAGCCTTAGATTATCTGTGTTAGCAGTCACATTGTGGTGTTTCAGAGTACTTCCCGTGCAGTACATTGGTAGCATTACGATATGTGTAGCTAAGTGGGTTTTTTTTTTTGCTACTGCAATATTATGAAGTTTAGTAATATTTGGTCCATGAGCTGTGACAACCCTAATACAGGTTTGATATCAATCATCTCTTCATATACCAGCGTTAGTTCTAAATATGTTTAGCCTGAAGAATTTATTGTAAAGTGAAGATCTTACTGACAGTGCTATAATTTGGTAGAACTCTTGTGAGAAAATTTGCAGAGCACCTGAAAGTGCTACTTGTGAGTTTTAGACAAATACGTCATGATTTTGGATAAATTAGCTCATGCGTTTCTTAAAAATATAAGACATAAAGAGACAAGAATGTAATTTATTTGAAGGAATTTTCTTAATAGAAGCAGATTCTTATTAATTAGTTCCTTACTTCCAAAAGGAAACATTACTACTGCAGGCACATTGGTAGTGACAAAGTGTAAGTGCACTGTCCAAGAAACACAAATGATTATGAAAAATGGCTAAGAGAAGTCTGCTCAACTCTATTGATGTTGGAACAGCAGTATTTGGTTATGATGCTTCTTTGAAAAACAGTATTTGTAATGTTCTCCCAAGATACATCAGCCCAAACAGAAACATTTAGAGAAATTCTACTAATATGTTATTTGGTCTATTATAAAAATCATCCAAAGGCATTGTGCCAATAAGAGGAGCACTGCCAGCTTGAGTTTGTATGAAAATAATTATATCCTCACAGAGTAACCTTCTACTAGATTTTTAAATAAATTAAAAAGTAAAAAAATGGGGGGAAAAATGTTGTAGAGGTTTATTTTCTGTCTTCATATTTCGTAGGGTTTTGGGTGCAAACATTAGAATAGGGATGGTAATGTCAGGCATCGTGTTTTTCTGTCCTTTGTCATGTCAGGTTTCAGCTTTCAGTTTTAGCCTTTTTATAGCAACAACTCTAAGGTTTTCTTAAAGAACTTCAGGAAGACATCTATGTATAGAGTCAGTCAAAGCGATTTAAGTAAACAGTCAGAAACCGGAGGTTTGAGAGACCAGAAAGTCATTCTGTTTTCTTAAAATGTACTTGTAAAATGACATCTCACACTTTTCTAATAAATTGTGATTTCAGCTCTGCAGCAGGATATCATAGGTGTGAGGAAAGATGATCAGCCATCTAAAGTTGTGTGTGCATTTCCTACATAAGGGGCAAGAGAATATTCATATTGACAGAAAAAAACAAAATCAAATCAAACTAGACCAAGTTAAAGAGAGAAGGGTCATGAGATGAGTATGTCTGAAGGTCAATTAGTCTTCAGTCTTGCAACAGTATTATGTACTGTGGAAGTGACTTCTGCAGCCAGTAGTCTGGAGTTAACCTGTGGGTGGAAAATATGCTGCTGCTGACCTATGCTATGTTGGATTCTTACATAGCTTTTGCTTGTTATGGAAATTTTAACATAACCATATGTATAAAACCACAGAGAGCGTTTCTTTACTAAAAGTAACAAAGGAATGTAGTTGAACTTGGAAATTCTTCTAATATTTAACAAATAGTAAAATTATTTGCTGTTTTAAAGAAGTTAAGATGCTTTGTTTACATATTTTTCTGATTTAAAACTGTAGTGTGTAAAGATAATCATGCTCCATACTGCACACTCTTGTTAATTTGTTTTATACTCTTAAAATTTTACTTAAGTAGCACCAGTACATTTTTGTTTATGTACCAGTATATTTTTGTTTGCATACCATTCTTTGATTAAGCCTGTTATGTTAGAATTCCCTACTTGTATATATACAGCCTTTTCCAGTTCCATTGTTTTCCTTACTATGCTTCTTGCGATTCTATACAGAAACTTTGGCAGTTCAAACTTAGTGCTCTTATTGCTCTCTTTGCATTTCATATTTGGTTTCTCTAGACAGTACAATTTTTTACATCAGTCATACTCACTTCTCTATATTTGTTCTCATTTTATGCCATTTTTAATCCCTGATGTCTGTATTTAGACTTTCCAAATTTTAAGAATTTTTTATGAACTAAACTTGAAAAGCCTACTATAAAAGAGACAAAAAGGAATTTTTGATTTGCCTCTCAAGCCTTCCAGAGAACCTGATCCTTGGAGGTTTAGGAAGCTCAGGAAGCCAGACCTGGCTTGGTGAATCCATCACTGTCTACTGAACTTGTAGGGTACATGCAGAGCCAGCCCATCCAGTCATCCTTGACAGACTGCTGAGTTTAGTGAACCAGCTACCAGGAGTTGTTTGGGCCTCCTGCAGATATGTTGGAGAACCCAACTGGACTGACACAAATTGCCCTGACATCCTTCATGACTACAAATACAATGCAGTTTCTGTAAAACGCATAACCTGAGAGCTGGGAAGCAAAGGGAAACCAAGGGTGTAGCCTTTATCTCCCTCACAAAGGAGCCTTGGGTTGTAAGTTCCATGCAGAGCAGTTGCCTGAGAGCTTGGAGACCATGAGAGGCCAAAACCCTAAGGAGCTTCTGGAGACCTGGCTTTCCAGCTGTTTGGCAGCCCATCAGGCAAGAAGTCAGGGGTTCTATGAAAACTAGAAGCCAAACAGCCTGGCAGGCTACTCACCAGCCATCTGGCTGACAAGAGAAAAGATGAAGAGACACATTGGTAATTTAGCCTGCCTTTCTGCCTGGTTTCTGTCAAAACTTTTCAAGAAGTCGTTGTGTTCTTATGGAAGGTTTTGGTTCTATTCCATTAGCATTTTCTGGTGGAATACTGTTCCACTGGAAAATATTTGACCAGCTTTTCTTGTCGCTTAGTTTATAGCAGCTGCACATGCTAGTCAACAGCTTGTCATGTAGCTTCTGTACTTTTAAGTCACTAAATGGATTTAAAAAGATCTAGAAAAGTTTTAAACCCCATCCTCCTTCATTTTTCTTCCTCCCTTGTTTGTTTTCTCTTTTTGTCCATCTCTCTTTTCCTCTCTTTGCCCTCTCACTTGCCACATGGAACTTCCACAGATCTTAAGGCAAGAAAAGAGCACGGAGACCATTGTGTTTCATTTGATGCATAATATAAACCAGAAAATCTCAAGCAATCATTTTATGTAATGCTGGAGATCTGTTTGAACTGAAATTTACTTTATACTTCATGCTGCTTGTTCAGATTTTTTGTGGTCCATAATGGCAAGTGTTTAAATACAACATGATTGCCTTCTTATATATCAGTCTTTCATGGAACCATGCCAGAGTTGCAAAGACACAAAAAATAACTTATAACAGTTTGTTAGTTTGCATTGAGTGTTCAGGCTGTCCTCAGAACATTCCAATATTGCTGTCTTGCACCTCTTCAATATTAAACTACATGTTAGTGATGACTATCTCATAAACATACTAATAATTACAAGAAGTTTTTCTTAGACATATGTTTGATTCAACTCAATCCAAGTCCAGTGGAAACAATGTTTAGTTTTTCCAGCTATTTAATGTTACTGGTTTCTCATAGTTCCATTATTTAAATGGTCTTCAAAATAATCTAAAAAAATTTGTGGCCAACTGTGGCCTCAAAAGACTTTCATATTAGGAGTTTCACTGCTCCTGTGGAAAAAAAAAATAACCTTTTTGGCATTTACCCAGGACTGAACTTCAGGTGTAGTCTGCCAGACTGAAAAGTAAAGAAAATACGCATTCTTGGGCTGTCCACTCGGATAATGGCTTTTACTTTTGTTTGTTGAAACTGTCAGTAGAAATACACTTGCAGAGTATTTAACTGTGTTGTGATCAAATCCCTGAAGAGCCAGGAGTGAGGAATTCTGCTCTTACAGGCTATAGAGTAGCATTGGAACCATGTTAAAGTGACTCTGCTTTGTTGCTTTGGCTTTAGCTGCTTCAGGGAGGTAAGGAGGACAGGAGAATTCATATTGTTGTCTGCTCTTGTTTTCCCAACACATTGCATATTCCCAACACAGCAGAAAAGTTGAGATATAGTGAAGTACTCTCATCTTACAAGATGTTTCTTCGTCTGTTCTGCTACGGTGGAAGCTGTATAAACAGGAATAAACTTAGCCTTTACCTATTGAGTCATTTGATTAATATTAACATTGAGTTATTTAATCAGAAAAAGGAATAGAAACTTACTTATGTAATCTGTTTCCCGTTTTCACTGGGCAATGTCTGTTGCAGTTCTTCATTTTGAACTTTAAATTGGTTTGTGCATTAGGATGAGAAGTTACCCATTTGGCAATAGTGAAATGGACAGCTTACTTCATTAAAGAAAAGGTAGTTTAAAGGTGGCTCTTCATAACTGAAGTTTGTTTGCACAGCCATAACCATCACCTTTTTACCCAAAAGCAGTTCAATTTGACAAATTAACTTTGACATCTTCTTAAGCTTTTTAAGATGTTTGAAAAGTGAAATACTACTTGTTTTTAGTGGAGAAACTTTTATCTTTCAAGTGGAGTATTTTTAAAGATAAACACAATGTGTTTTTGTAATACAATGTTTAGCTTTGAATCTTTCAAATAAAGAAAACAGTATTCACTTTGGAAGAAATAAGAAAGGAATTAAGTTACAAAAGTATTCAGTAGTTCTTTTACAAGAGCTGCATGTCTCAACTTAAGACTGATGAACTTTATTTACTTAGTGAAAATAAACACAAAGAAACATATAATATAATGATGAGGGAACTCAAAAATCCCAAATGTTCTCCTTGTTTAAATACTGCAAAGATCAAGTGATTTTTCCAAGTCTTTCTGCAAATACCATAACAGTTTCTGCTCTTAATTAAAAAAAATGTGCAAAGCTGGTTTGTCTCACAGTATTTTGCCCTCATCCAAAGCCAATATAGAAATAAGTGAAAATGGAAAGTTAACTAAGCTTTTTTAATAGTCACACAGTTCAGCAAGATGAAAATATGTCATTGGAGTAGTGGGGTGAGGCTTTTATTAGCACAGCAGGTAACTGGTGGCCTCAGCATCCATGCCAGATAGACTTTTTTATTTACTGCTTGAGATTGCGAAGTCCTCCCTGTGAACTTGATCTTAAAATAGTAGGTATCATACTTTCTGAGGATTAAAAACTTTGCAATCCACTAGTTAGAAGGTGTGGTCACATGAAGTCATGAGAACATAAATATTATCTCTTCCCGTCTTCTTCAGCTGCTTAAAATGAAATTTAACAATCTGTCTTTTTTATGTGCCACCTCAGGTCAAATGTGGCATTAAAAGGTATAATAATGATGAAGATTTAGAATTAAGTTAATGGAGTAAAGCCTTCTTCCACACTTCAATTCTTCTGGTTTCTTTAAATGTCCTTGCATTTGGCTTCTTACTTTGTTCAGCTCTGGAAATACTACTGTTCAAACTAATATATTCAACCTGTCATTAACACACTCTACTGTATACCATAAAATTATCTATTTTGTTGCTTATGAGTGATTTGACCAATACTAATTTTCTCTAGAAAGACTGCTTCTTGGGCTTTATTCTTACCAAATCATTTTTTTCCTGCCTAATTCTACCTGAGTAACTATATTAGGACAACTGAGAAGTAAGATTTTGTCACAATAGGTAAGGGAGAGGGACACATGAATGAAATGTGCTATGGGTAGACATGGAAGTTTAACACACCTATAGCTGGAACACCTTTGGGCTGTCAGACAAAGTAAGCCGGTTTTCAATTAATGTAGAAGGTGGAATTTAAAGATTGCATTTATTTCTATTTGAAACGCAAAGTAAAAAGCAAACACTTGTTATATATTATTTTTGTTCTCATATGATAATAAAAAAAGGTATAGATAAAAATGCCTGACAGTATTTGGAAACTAAAATCACAGGAGTTACTTTAGACTTTATACTATGAGCAGCTAGCTGATCATTAATACTATCTGCAAAGAACATAGATGCAAAAGAATTAAGTCCAGACTTCTGCAATAATTTCATATAATTTCTTCTTTAAACATATTTGAAGTGTGGCAATTGTATATAATAATTATATTTGAATTTTTAAGAAAAGTAGAAATTTACTGTACAAAGCAAGTGTGTGGTTTTGCTAAATGATATGAAAAGATCATGTTCGTTGTTTAAATTTCTTTGAGAAAAAGTGAAATCATGTACAAAACATAATGAATTTTAAAGCGCTCATTTCAGTCCTTCTTTCTGCTCACTGTTGTTCAAGTTTCTTTCTACTTTGCTGTTCTCTTTGTCTTGCACAGACCACCAGACTACACCCACAATCACATTTGGGAAACTTTCCTGGCATGTGGTTTCTGCAGTTTCTCTCTGCTTTTCATCACTTATAGAAGGTTCTGTCCTTGTGTTTAGCTGGTTTCACAGATGATTATTGAAACTCTTTTCTTTTACTTACTGCTGGATTGTTTATATATATTATTCCATTGCTTCAATTGGACTGTACTCCTTTACAAAATGCAGAAAGTCTAAGCTTGTCAGAAGAGAAATTTAACAAATAGGGTTATAATCACTTGGAAAGAAAATAAGTACAGGTAGGAAAATATAAAATGTCATGTTAGTTCTTTAGAATGAAGTACAGGCTATCTTATCTGTTCATGGAACATCTTTGAAAAGCAGGAATAATAATACCGAACACACAGATATCTGAACCATGGAGAAAAGCAGAATAATTTTCAGGGCCCCTTTCAAATCTTAGACACCGCAGTTTAGCATTTACCTGTAGAACAGAAGTCTTTCTCATCTGTTTATATGCAAGGTACTGCTGCTTCTGTAGTGACTTCCAAGGAATGGAAGTAAATATAAAATATCTCATTTTCTTTCCTTCTCCTGTGTCTGATCAGTTAGGTATGTAACCCTTGAATACACATAGGTAAGAAATTTGTGTAACCCAGTACCTACAACCTTTGGTCAAATTGTGAAATTTCAAGACAAATATGAAAATGATACATACCAAGAAATAGTGTTTTTATTCAGGTGATTGCCTGTGGATGCATTTACATTGTGGTAAATGTAAATGACAGAATAGCAATGACACTAACAATGCACTAGCAATGACAGAATAGCACATATCCTGTCCAGTCTCAAGATTTGTACTGCCAGTGGCAGAAAATATTTCACTCCTGACAGGCCTGTCCACTCCTTTTGCTCTCTGTGAGAAGCAAACAGAACAGGTAAAATTTATGTTTGACATTTAGACCCCAAATTTTAAAAAGACAAGCTGCAGCATCTTCTGAAATCTTTATTTACTAAGTCCATGAGTGTTTTGATGGATTTTCCCAGCAAAGCTAACACAGTACAGTTGGACCCTACTCTTTATCTATTATGTAGTCAATAGTTCATGTTCTTTTCTTAAGGATCTCTGTAGGAACAGAAGACTTAAGTTAGCCGTAAGTAATTTGCTAGTTTCTGTATCTATTGGACAAAGAACTTTAAGAGAATCAGTCATCTTTCCAGATCCACATCTGAAAGGCTGAAAATCCAATAAAAATGTCTGGCTAGATTATATATTGTGCAAAGAAGTTCTAATAAAACACAGGTATCTACGCTTACTAGAGAGGTCTACTCAACTGATGGGCCTTTTCAAGTAAAAGTGATAATTTCTCCAGATTGCATTGCAATACTTCCATTTCCATCCACCCCCTTGTTAATTATTATGTTTACAAAGAAGTTTCTGAAAATGCTCTGCATTTTGCAGTGTTGTCTTTCAGCCTCTGTATAACTAGGCATGATGAGAACCCCTTCTAGATGGTTGTTGGCAATATGTTGTTTAGTGTTACCCGCAGATTGAATAACAATGTTAAAAATCATTCATAGTAGTAGATATTTTCCCACTATGGCATTGGTTCTGTCCTCAAAGAAATTGAAAGACATCTAAAATAATGTAATCTTAAATGGTAGAACATCTTACCAAAGAGGGAGATCTATTTCTTTTCAAGGATCTCAGTTTAATGGAGTGCATTGAGTCTTTGTGTGCAGCATTGGTCAGTGACTATGTAACTTAATTAGTTAGGAATTTGTGCTTAAACAAAATTTATATTTATGTCCCATGTGCTTGTAAGGGTACCTGAGGTACTGCGTGCCGCATGTCCCTTCATCACATACTCTCAGTTCCTCCTTGCTTGAATTCCATACCGGTTGGTTCAGTCTCACAGTGCCAAAGCTACTGGCTTTCTGGTTTACCCATGGCATGTAAAGATGTGCTTGATAATTCGAGTTCACTAATAAACACAAAAACATGAAAACAGGCATCGATGTGTCAGACTAACACAGTATTCTATTCCTCATATTAGGTAGAAAAGGGCAAACTTTTATTTTGGTTCCCTTCCCAGACCATTCTTCCACCTTCAAGAAATCTGTGGCTCTGGAAGTTTCTAGATCAGAAGGAATACTTGACATTGAATAACCCTTCTCAGATCTTTTTTTTTTTTTTCTTTTCCTGGAAATTTGTCAAATATGTAAACGCCTACAAACCATTGCTGTCCTGCTCCCAGGATTTCCAACATCTCAACTCTGCTTTTTTTAATCTAAATATGCCACCTGCTAATTTCATCTGATGCTCCCAGTTCTCCAAGAAGAGAGTTCCCAGTGTGCCCTCTCCATTCTACTCAAGATTCTGTATACCTGTCATACTGCTTCTCCTTTTTCTCTTTTATTGCCTTGAATGCCCTAGTTGATTACTCATTCCTTCTACAGAGCAGTTCGTACCTCGATTATTTTTATCTTTCTCTAAACCTTATCTAATTTTATTATAACTTTTTCAAGATGGTAAGAAATGGACCAGATCTGACCACTGTATTCCAGATCAAGACACACTGTTTTCTATTCCTAAGGACACAGACATTTTTCCAATGTAATTTTTGTGTCCTTTAGTCACCTTTTACATTGATTTTTCATAGTCTGAGGTGCACCATGGTTTTCCCACAGTTGCTGTCATGACTTGGGTAACTTCCCATCTCAAGTATTTCTAAATACTAATTTGCATTGATACAAGAAAATAATATTACCACTTCTTTGTCTTAGCTGTCAGACTTAATGTAGGAAATAGAAGACACTCCGAGAGCCTAAACACGAGTGTCTGTTGCTGTGTTGGATGCCCTAAGGTATGTGCCCTAAGGCACCTGTCTGGCCAATATGAGAAGCAATAAGGGAGACTTGTGCCTTTCTGAAGTGACATATAGAATACCTTGTGATCTAAAAAAATGATAGATATCTTTATTTAGGCATTGAATTTCTGCCTAGATGGTATGTAAAACAGTCTAACTCTCATATGTCAATCACAAGATCATTGAGTTCCAAATTAGCCATATTTCTTGGTGAAAGCAACACAGCAATAACTGCAGTTTTGAATAAATGTCATGCCAATATTTTTTTAAACACTTGCATATAAATACAGATTGAGTATTTAAATCACAGAATCACAGAATATTATGAGTTGGAAGGGACCCACAAGGATCATCTAGTTCAACTCACCATCTAACACCCGTACAGAGACCGAAAGCACATCCCAGAGCGGTAACACAAACTTAGTTCCCTCACAGTCTAGCAGGCCACTCCGAGCCGGAAGGGACCCAGGATTATCCAGCCCTACACCCCCCAGCTAGACCATGTCACTAAGCTCCTCGTCCAGTCTTCTCTTAAACACCTCCAGGGACGGTGACTCCACCACCTCCCTGGGCAGTCCATTCCAATGTGCAATCACTCTCTCTGTGAAAAACCACTTCCTAACATTGCAACATTTGTTTTGATTCTCATTTAGGATTCTGGGGAAATGGTCCGATCCTTTGTTGGTGGTTTGGAATTGATAGTCAATCTGCTAAAATCAAAGAATAAAGAAGTTTTAACAAGTGTATGTGCAGCCATTGCTAATATAGCTAAAGATGAAGAAAACTTGGCTGTTATGACAGATCATGGAGTTGTCCCTCTGCTGTCCAAACTAGCAAATACAGTAAGTAACAGCTAAACATACTATATGAAGTATTGTGATTTTTGTATCAGGCCACATTATGCCCAACTAAAAAGTTATGACAAGAGCAGTAGATTTTGCAGCAGCTACCAGGATGAGCTGTAGAATCCTTCCTCTATGAGCTGTGTATTGGACATGAAAACACTATGTCTAGTACTAAAATTGCCTTGGAAGATGAGGTTAATTTCAATAGTTACTGTTGTGGAATATTGCTTTTAAGGGTTGCAGCTGCCGTATGAAAAAAGTGGAAAGGGTTGAGAAAACAATAAATCTAAACATGAAGAGAATCTCAATGATGGGGCTGTATTTTACATTTTAATGCTATCTTATCTAATTTCCAGTCAGTCCAAAAGTACACATAGCTCTATGCCTTACAGCTCTTTCCAGTTTTAAGTGTACTGCAGTTAAATTGAGATGTCTTGGAGATGTTTGAGAATACAATTCTGCTTTCCTGTGATTTTTTTGTCGAATTATGTTGTCTTTAATTATTATGTTTTTACCTTCTTCAGAACGATAACAAGTTAAAACGTCACTTAGCAGAGGCCATTGCTCACTGTTGCATGTGGGGCAGCAATAGAGTTGCCTTTGGAGAGGCCAAGGCTGTAGCTCCTTTAGTACGTTACTTGAAGTCAAATGATCCATCAATTCATAGAGCTACAGCTCAGGCTTTGTATCAACTTTCAGAGGAGCCCAACAACTGCATCACCATGCATGAAAATGGAGTGGTGAAGGTGAGGTTTTTCTTATTTGGGGTTCAAATTATTGAAGGGGCTTGGCAAGGTCAAAAAAGATATCTTTAATTTGAAATAGTTCCTCAGTATTGCTGTGTGCTTCAGACTTTCTAAACTTTTTCCTAAAAATGTATGGTTAATTAGTGAATTAGGAAACAGGATTTCAGAGTTAAAGATACTACAGCTAGATTGTTGTTGGGAATGGAAGTATGATGTGGACATTCACCTTCAGAGTACTTAATTGTGACCTAGGCTGGTAGCAACATCACATTAGATAGCTCAGCTGGTAGAGTGGAGGACTGTAGAGGCGCAGCTTGCAGGAATCCTTAGGTCGCTGGTTCCATTCCGGCTCGAAGGAGGCACTCGGTTTTTGGGAGGCTTGGATGGATGGAGTGTGGTGCCTGTGGTTCCACGCTTGTGGGCCTGATCCCTGGGTGAGTGTTCACTTGGGAGTCGGACTAGATGATCCTGTGGGTCCCTTCCAACTCAGAATAACCTGTGAACATTAGCATTTCATCATTCTCAAGTGACATTTGCAAAAAAAGTTGAGTTGTCTTAATGGATAATTTCCTAATACAGCATAAAATCACCTAGAAACTGAGTGTAACTGAATTTGAGGACAAATTAAGATAGAATTATACAGACTTAATTCACCTGGAGCTGTTTCAGTGTATTCTGCATCCACTTATACAAATTTTTATTTTAGGAGTTAAGAATGAGCACATTCTGCAAAGACTTTACCCTAGAAAGAACTTCTGTCTCAAACAGATTTTTCTAGCAAAGTTTTATCTCACTAGTTGAAGCCAGAAGAGTTGTTCCTTTGGCAGAGGAGAAATGAGCATTATAGCTGTAGAGATGGAGATAGTAGGAGTTCTCAATTTTCATAAATTCCTTGAAATATTCACTGTATGAAGGCTTTTCATTTTATTTGATATTCAGGTAAATTGATGGTAAGAGTTGACTTACGATGCAGTATTATTATTAATGTTGATTTTATGCCTGCACTTATGATAGTGCACTTTATTGTGAGCAGTTTCAATTCTGGCACAGTTCATGGTCCTGCATTCTCAGACATTTATCCTTAGTTGGCTTTAAAGGATCCACTGGTCAAAAATATTTAAAGACTCAGTTTAAATGCCAGTGCTTGAACTTTCTCAAATCCAAGCTACCCTTTCAGTGCTGGAAAGTAACACCTTCCTTCACAGTTGTATTATACTGCCTATACAGCACAAGGCATTTATACTGTACTACAGTAGTAGCACTTGTTGACTTTTTAATGTATTGCTTCTCTCCATTCATCACACAACCCATTTTCTGACCTCCTCTGATCTGTTGTTTTCTTTCATTTTATTATGCAGATTTTAGTGCTTCTTCTCTTATAACTGAATATATGACCCAATCTCATCATGAGTGCCAGCACACACATGTATTTGTGTCATACAAGCAGATTTTCGTTAGTAGGATGACAGGAAGCAGTTGCATTTTGGTCTGTGTTGAGACTACCAGCCACGGTAGCAGTTCTACTGAAAAGCCTGTGGAGTGAGTTGATCATGAGCCCAGTGCCCTGGGAGAGGTGAAGGCTTAAAGATTCCTGAGCTGTGTTTGAGGGAGCATAGCCGGTAGGCCAGGAGTTCAAAGACTCATGTTAATAAACCTTGAAAAACCTAGACTGTGATCTCTTCTCCCTTGGCCATAAAGTGATGAAGGTGCAGTGAGAGGTCATCAGAACTCCTGGGCCATCTTGAGCTTTCTTACCTGTCTAGCTTTGGTAGCAAGGAGATCAGTGTCAGGTGATTTGGCTTATTCTAGTACTATGACTGCAGCATAGGCATCTCCATTTTTTAGAAAAGTTGTAGTTTGGGTTTGCCCTTATTTTTCAGGGTATGTAATTCTGTCCAAAAGAGGACAATACCGATGGTCATCTGGAATTTCTAACCCTAAATAAAGTCTGATTTAATTAGTGCTGTGAGGTTTCCAAACAATTTCTGATGCTTATGTATTGTGTTATACCTAGAAAGGCAGAACAAAGTGAAGGAATAGATAGGCCTTTTTGGAAGATACATATCAGAACAATGAGACATAGTGTTTCCTATCCAGTGAGGATAAATAAGTGAAACATGGTGGACAGTCTGAGAAACTATGTTCTGTTGGACTTTTGATAGTTTCTTCAGATGTGCTAGTCCAAGTTTTGTTCCATGTTGCCAGAGCTGAGTAGATCATGAAGCAAATCATGTGCACTATGACAGCTCAGGGTGCAGATGGCCAATCCTCTAACACTTATGAGCTTGATTTCTGTGCTAGCACATGTTGGAATTGCCATCAAGAATAAGTTACAGGTGTTTCAGAAAGGCTAGAGAGGCATTCCCAGATGGCAAGGAGGTCAAATGCAAGAGTTAGTACAGTGCTGAATCTTGCCTGGTCTGTTCAGTTGGTCTATCCAGCGCAGGGGGAATAGTAGTTGCAGCACTGTCTGTGCTGTTGGATATTTTTCTCCATGCTTCTCAGTAACAACAGAATATCCCTCTCCCGTGAATAGTTGACTGAAAGCATACTTTGTATTTATATAGGGGTTGTTATGTACAGATTTTTTCAGGCCCAGTCATTTTTGCTGGGAAGTTTGTTTGAGTTCCTTTGATATTTTTTCATCCTTTTACTAGATGTCTGGTATTTCAGTAATCATGCCCAGTTGGATTAATGTCACAGCTGCTGTCGTTCTGACTGGATTGCAACACATACTCAATCCCAAGTGTTCTTCACATGTTCATGCACAGAAAGTCTGATGCTTCAGGGAAACATTTACCCTGTGTGAGTGACACAGTTGCTGAGTGCTGGAACAGTTGGTCAGAGACTTTCTCAAAGCATAAAGCTTTCTGACCTTTCCCTATCCAATGTGTATATACAGTACATAGAATCACAGATATCACAGAATATTCTGAGTTGGAAGGGACCCACAAGGATCATCGAGTCCAACTCTTGACGAGCAGCACTGCCTCCCTGGCGGGAATAGAACCCCAGTCTCCCGCGTGAGATGTGGGGACACTCACCACTGTGCTAAAGTGGATTTCACATGTTTTTGCCCAGGAAACCAGGAATAAAATTATATGGGGAAAGTAATTTCAACCAGATTCTCATATTTCACATTTTGCCACTGATTGAAACAGTATTTGCTAATCACAAAAGAACAGGTGTATGCTCAGAATTGTGAGAGAAAACCTGTGTTCTGAGTTTTCACCTATTTGTAACTGCACCCAAAATATATTCCATTTTCTCAAGTTAGTCTATATGATAAAAAGCTTGGAAAATAACTGGTGTATGTCAGCTGCCATGTGAAGTTGTCAGTAGACAAACAAGGTGATTTTGGAAGAAGTTTAGAAAGGCAGTTTATTAAGTTTTTCTGTTATGTTCAGTTCCACATTCAATGTTCTTATGACTGGGAATGGAACAATGGTTATGACCTGTAACAGATGAATGAATGCTTCCTTTCTACCAAACACTAGAAAATATTTCCTCTTTCTGAAGTAAAAATTCATGGCTGTGCTGGAAAACAGATTTGTATTTTCGAAGTCCCAGTAATGACACATGGGTCACTAGGCAGCAGGAGAAATTGTTAAACATTAGACTAAGGAGCGGATGTCAATCTGAATTCAAGATTGGAGATAGCTGAACACAAACCAAGGCAGTAGAGAAATCCAGTGATGGGTTTGGCAGTTTATAACCAATATAAGCAGGAATAGAAGGCATCATTCTTGCAGTCTATCACAATTATAGGGAAGAGAAATGGAAACAGGAAGCTGCACGGAGCCGTCATCACTTTCTTTGTGGAAACAGAACAAAATCTCCCTTAAAGCTATTGCAGAGGAACAAGGATGTCTTCCTGCTGCTGAAACCTTAGAACAATCAAGCTTGTTCATGAAAAGATCCCTTAACTGTCCACAAAAGATTACAAGATTTTTATAGGGCTGCTCTTTTAAGATGAATTGTAGAAAGACTGTGGAGGAAATGATAGACTGAGGAAGTGCAGCTACTTTAGTAGTGAAAAGATGAGCCTAAACACTTTGAAGGGAAGAATTAGAGTCATTTGAAGATACTAAAAAAATATTTAAATCAGTATCCTAGAGACCATGTCAAACTAATACTGTGCTACTCTGTGCTACAGTCACTTTCTCTTGGTTATGTTGGCAAGCTTTAGATTGGGAAGACTTCTGAAGTGAGTAAGTGAGGATGCTGGTGTGTGGGGGGTAAGCACTTATGCAACTGCTCATAATATACCTTCTAAAAGGCTTCAAATATTAAAAAATATTCAAATATCAGGGGGAAGTTAATTTCTGACTTTGTAAGTGATATAAAGGATTTGGTTATGTGGAATATCATTATTGTATCTGTGTAAAGAAGGCCTAGCAAGTTTGAGTGGCCTCATCACCTACCGAGTTGAGCCAATCTTTTACTATGAGCGTAATGAGACCTGTGAGGAAATTATTATAGTCATTAAAAAAGTAAGAGCAAGGGAAAACAAGCAGCTAAAGCCAGGCTGTGGAAGAACAAAATCCATCAAATTAATAGTTCATCTTAACTTTAAATGTTTACATTGTGCACATGTCAAACTGAAATAGGCATCCCAGTTCTTATAATATTCAAAGAAGAGGAATAGGTTCTTTACTGTGTTTCATCTCTCATAACTTGGGCGTTTATCTAAGATAAGGCACCTCAGTTTCTACTGCAGTTATTTCTGGTCTCCTTTGGGTACAATGCGAGTGCAGGTTTAAGGGTCAGATATGCACTTTTACGCTGTAGGTATCTTATGTTTAATGGGGTGAATGCCACCCCAAGGCAGTGGAGAGCTTTTTAACATGATTGTATCATCCAGTTCTCTATTAAATAGGAATGACAGGATTCTGAAAAATAGTGCAAAAAGAAAAAGCTATTAAAAAAATTAGTTTTTCTTCCCCTAGATCAATACAGATGAGTTGAATTTATATGCTGTGATGGTGATGAAACTCAATCTGCACAGCAGTAACTGAAGCACACTTTGAATATGATCTAATAATGCCAGATGTTTTAAATTAGTGGGTCTAACTAACTTGAATCCAAGGATTTTTTAAAGAGATCTTTGGAGAATTAAGGATGGATTCCTTTCATCTAACTTTGGCCACTTTTAGGTATGAAGTATAGAGCAGTCTAAGCTAAGACACCTTTTGTAGTCAGTGGAAAGAGAGAGACACCTCCAGATTTGTCCTAGCTGTAAATAGATGTGCAAGATATCTGCAAGGAATAGACTCATGAAAGTGCCTAATTTTCTCCACTGACTATAGAAAGGAGCTAGGTGACTAGCTCAGACTAAACAGCTTGCTTTCAGACAGCTGAATTTAAATTAATATCCTTCTGAATGTTGATTTTCAACAAGCTTGTGGTGCAAGGGAAGTTGAAGTGCTGGAAGAACGGTAATGTGCCAATATTTAAAGAACCCAAATAAGATTATAGTCTAGTAAACTGGACATTATTCTCATGTTAAGTAATCATAGGTAGCTACATTATAATCCTAGAGGGATGGTTTTAATGTCCTGCTCATGCAAACTAGAGACATTGCTTCATTTTTTTCTGTTTGGAATAGAGTATATCTTTTAGAAAAACACTGACTCTTTACTTTAAAAATTCCAGCTATGGAAAATCCACCAGAGACATCATAACTTGTTCCAGTAGTTAAATACCTTCCCCATAAAAACATTTGCACCTTATTTGTAGCCTAAGGTTTGTGTAGCTTTATCTTATGCAATTGCATGTATGATACTGTTGCTTGGTAAACTGAAAAGCCTTATATTTCACATGATTTCTTATTAAAAAAGATCCAATTGCTTGTCTCACTATCATATTTTTAATTAGCTAAGCAAGTGTAATTGCTGACAAAATTTCTATCTTTTTTAATTCTTTAATTATATTCGTGTGTCAGTTCTGAATTTTTTATTTTTCAACTTCCTTTTTGAACTGAACTGCAACATAATTCAGAATTGAACTCAGTATTCCAATAATATCTGTATGAATACTTAAAACAGGTAGAGTAACTTCCCTGTTTCTATGTAAACCCTATTTGAACATCAGAGATTTTCATTATTCTGTTTGGCGATAGTATTGTCCTCAATACATATTTGGCCAAATTTCTACCTTTATTTCCACATCTTTTGGGAAACTGTTCCCCAGGTTAAATGTTTGCATGCTATAATTTTGGCCTTCCTGCACAGGAGTAAAAACCACAAGTGAATTTAGACCTTGTGATATAAGCTGATTTTTTTTTTTATCAGGGGATTAAATCAGATTTTAGTTTTGTCAGTACACTTTGTAAATGTCAGATGACTTAGCTCTCATTTTTGTAAGAATAATTCTCAATTTAAAAAGAGCCACAAAATGTATTCAAGCATTTTATTGTTTTAGAGAGGAAAATTTTAAGAGACCAACATACTGACTCTTTTTTTCATGCCATTAAAACAAAATATTGCCTTTCCACAGTACAGGATTTCAGGCTTGGCAGAAATAAAACTCATTAGAAAACTGAAGGAGTTCACTGGCTGAGAAAGTGGTAAATGCTTTTGAATTATGTAGACACAAGTGGATTAAGGCCTGTGAAAAGAATACCAGTGGCTTTGATTGTAAAGTGTGAAGCTAAAAAATGCCTGTTCTGCCTGCCAGTGAAATCTTACCTTTGCAAGCACACAATCAGATGGTACATAAATATTCCAAAACATTTAGGGAGATCTTCCCAGTGAGGTGATCTCCACTGTCTCTTACAAGGATCTCTTGATGTTTTGACTTAAAGTTTCTGTTTGAATTCGGTACTAATTAACTAAGAAATACTAAAGATACTAATTTTTCTATTTAGCATTTATTTCTGTGTATTGTGATGGTGCTTAAAGGCATTGGTCACAGATAAGTAGTTCACTTTGTTATGGAGTGTTGTGTACCTACATCAGGAGAAGACAATCCCAAAAACCGTTTGATTTAAATGTAACACATAATGAGGTAGAGATGAACAAACAGATAGGAATGGATTGGTAGGGGAAAAAAAGTAAAAATATTTGTATGATCATATTTTATAGTTCAAGCAAATCATGAGACAATTCATAGCTGCAACTCAGTTATCTAAAGTAAGAAATAAATACCAAATACTGACTGTGTTTGTAGAAACCTAGAACCACTGGATAGTAGCCAGTCACCCAGACTTTAAGGCACTTATAACATATGGGAACCATAAGTGGTGCTGTTGGCAGGTTTTGCATGTGTGTGTCTGTGCTGAGGTTACATGAAGTCAAAGTAAATTAGTCTCTGTTGAGCTTTGCATTGTTCTGAGCTGCTTTTATTTCCCAAACACATTTATTTAAAGATAGTATTCTGTGCTGCACTATGAGCAAGTCCATTTTCTCCTCTTCGTATTCCTTTGTACATACAGAACTATTTTGGGGCTAGAAGAACCATTAACTTAATGATTAGGGTACATACCTGAAATGGAGATCAGACTTTCCGTTCATGTTCTGATTTTTATTATTGAAAGTATATCCAACATATCCATGCCTAGAACCAATCTTTAGCCTTACTCTGTGGTCTGGTTTGTGGTGTTATTTGCCCAACACAGATGTGCTCTCTTTTCTTAATACAGTGATCCCCGCATATTCGCGGCTCGCATATCCGCAGATTCAATTAATTGCGTTTGGATTTTCAGTGAGTTGTGAGACCGCGCATGTGCGCAGAATGTCCTGGACCCTGGACTTCATGGCTGGGAAGCACCAAAGGGCGCCTCCTCCACTTTAATGAGGTGCTACAGTGTGAGCCACACTCCCAGGACCGCCCCTTCACACCTTATTAGTGGAGGGTGCATTGCAACAGGCGAGGAGTAGTTGAATATTCATGGGTTTGGTATCGTCATGGATTTCATAACTCGCGGGACCTGCCCAGACCCAACCTTCAGTGAATTCCGGGGGATCACTGTATTACGAAATAATAATACAGTCGGGTCACCTATATCGCACACCCGCGGTCTTATTTGGGACCCGCGCAACCCAACCTCTACGTTGAATGGCAGCTGCGCCACTGCTGCCGCCACTGCTGGCCCCGCAGCCGCTGTGGCCTTCGCTGCCGCCCCCGCCACCGTCACCCACGCCGCAGCCACCGCCCACGCTGCCCCTGCTGCTGCCTGCGCCCCCACCGCCACCTGTTCTGGCACCCAGGTCATGGCCACTGCCGCTGCCGTCGCCGCTTCAGCGGCAAATCATGCATGCACAGTTGCATCTCCTACATCGCTAAAAAATCATGCCGCTAAGATCTGAAGC
>WEKX01024494.1:35938-59942 GCA_013390025.1 Pitta sordida
TAACACAAATACTTCCTCAAGTACAAAATGCTTTGATCTCTCTCAGCAAATGCCATATGTGTGCAGCTGTGGCCCATGCCTCACGACTGCTGGAAGGTTAGAAAAAGGTAGCATATGAATTTGATGTCTGCATTCAATTTATGCCTTTATATTTAGCAGTTCATAATTTAGTATAATATTTTAGCTGTATGAAAAATATGCACCAGAGTTGAGTGATAACAGATTTCTCTGTGGTTTGACTCAACATTGTTTGGGTGAATACAGATTCCTAAGTATTGCAGACTGAAAATATAGGTTTTAATTAGACTTGTCTGAGCTTCAAAATACCTGAATGCACATTAAGCCTGGCAAATTTTCAGAAGTCTGGGGGTTGCATGGAGCTGATTTAAGCTAAGTAAGTCTTCTCTTTTCCAGCTATATTGCATTTGCAGTTGCATCACTGGGTTGCAACACACTGAAGTGAGATCCAAACCCATTATTAATGTTTTTCTGATATGTAAAAATGTTTTATCATCAAGGCCTGCCTTGTGTCATGCTCATGTTGAACAGTATCTTACTCCCAGGGAATTTCCACTGAACATTTGGAATGACTTCCAGAGTAGAGGATTTATCCACATGACTGAAAAGCTGAATCAACTCCAAAAGTTTGGTGCCTTTCTTGAGCTTTTGTTTTTCACTTTTACTTGTAAATGTTTAAGACTGATATGCCCAGATCCATATCCCTTAAGCAGTTTAACATGAGTGGTTTGCTGTAACAATAAAGAAACATACTGCAGTCCATGGGACACAAGGGTCCATTCACATGGATCCAGTTTTGTGATCAAGACCCCCCCCCCAAAAAAAAAAGTATGGCCTTGTTTATTAAAAATCTAGAGCATGTACAATTATACTGTTATACCTTGGAGGGAAACGCGCAGTTCAAATAAAACATATGCGATTTTTACTTAAAATAAAACAAATCCAAATTACAAGCAATAGACAGACATGGTACAATAACCAGAAAATAAGACATGAAAATGTCAATTCACAGGTACAATTATGATAAAATATAAGGCATTGCACCCTTATGTGAATGTTACTATGTGTCTACAAAAGTATATGTGTGGTAGTACATATACATACATATATAATACAGTGTGGTTACTATGATTGTTAATATTTTATTTATTATGTGTGTGGGTAAATTCATGCAGTTGTTCTAGATGTTATTTAAACGTTATTGAAATAACAGCACACTTATTTGTTTTTCTTACACTGTTTCTCTTGTGTTTTTGCTAGCTCCTACTGGCTATGGTAGGCTCTACAGATGATGCTCTGCAGGAGGCAGCAGCTGGTTGCATAGCAAACATTCGCAGATTGGCTCTAGCAACAGAAAAAGCAAAGTATGGCTGATGCTGCAGCAGCTTTTACCGACACACTTGTTTAGCAATACAGCTACACTTAAATACGATTGCTTCTTCTAGCCTCTATATTTCATAGCAGAGCTCATCTATATGAGGATAATATAATAAAAACAAATCTGTGGAAATTTATGTTTGCTTCTACATTATTGGTTTGTCACACCTAGGTTTGATAAAACACTCAGACCTGATTTTGTGTGTCTGTTAGCATTACATCTTTTGAAAGACTATCAGTAAAGATACATCAAAGACATTTTCTACAACTAATTTGCTTGTATTTTGATTCACTGTAGATATAAATGTTGTTGCTTATCTGTGACATTGCAATAAATTTGCCTTCACTGTACGGGTGATTGTACATCAATTTATGAATGTCTTGAACAATTACCTGCGTTATAAACTTGTCCAGTCATCCTCTCTTTATGTTTTTGCATGTTTGGTCACCTATGAGTCACAGGACAGCACAAAATGCAGATAGATCTATCTCACATCTGTTGTTGTATAAGGACTGCAAACAGCTGTAGTGATAGACATCTCGCTAGATTTCCTGTTTCTACCAACATCAAACAAAATGGTGCTTAATTTTTCTAAGTAGCTGGTGAAATGTGGTTTAATTAACACATGGCTTATCTCAGATTAAAATTTACCAGCCCTCAATAAAGAGAAGGATATTAAATTTATGTTTTCACATTATCTTTCTGTGGATTTTAATTTTGAAATGAAGATAACATTGTATTTATGTAGTTGCTTTATTTTTCTGCATAGGATTATGTTCAGAATTAGAGTTGCTTTCAAAAAACCACAGAAATTATTATTGATACTGTAAATTACAGACCCACTGTACATACCATGCTCAACAAATAATACTAAAGCATTTCTTTGAGAGCAGTAATGTTTTAATTCTGAAATGGGAGAATTGCATTGGGCCCGTAGGGAAGGTGTAGAGACTATTTTAAATAAAATCAACTATGGACAGGTGCTAATAGTGTGGAGACCAAAATATTAATCCAAGTAGTATTTTTTGATCAGCGCAAACAGCGACATAATCATGAGGTTGTCACAAGTTCCATCAGCAACCAGTGACCAAGCAGATGCTGTTTAAATATTTTCCAACTCTGCCCCACGGGCCTGGTAGGTTATTTTGAATAAATGTGTATATATGATTATACTAATGTCACAGCTGTAGTAGCATCATATGCTTCATCACTATACCTAAAAACACTTCTAAAATAAATGCTAATTGCCAGATTCATTTGCAAGAGGAGAGGCTTGGTTTTATTTTTGTCTTTCTGTAAGAGAAGCTGTAGATACAAATAGTTTATCCCAGTATCACTTATGAATAACACATAAAATGGTGGCTTATTTTTCTAACTGTTGAGGGGGAAAAAACTCCCTGAAAATAACTGCTGTCCTTAACATGACCTCTCAAGGCACACTTGACCGTTTAGCATGGATTTCAAATAGAATAAGTTCTTAAGTTTAATATTATGATACAGGTGTCAGGGCAATAAATGTCATGTTCCTGATAATGAAGTGGCCTTAGCTTGCCACTCTCACTCACATTGGTAGCCCTTATGCCTCCAAGTATTTAATCTGAAACCTTTATTTTAAGACTTCAGACAGTTAATCCCAGAATTAAACTGACTTACTTGTGCTGTTTTCTTTTCCTTTACCATGCCTGCAGGTTTTAAGTTCTGTACAAGGAGGATTGTTGAAATCAATACAGATCGCCACACAGGCAAAAGATCAGTATTAAAAAAAACACAACTTTTTTGGCCAAAACTGGTGGATTCCATGTAATTAATATAAAGAGATTTAGTTGTTGGAAAATGGATAAATGAATGTGATCCCTGGCCCCTCTAAGTGGTGCAGTACAACGTGTACATTTGAAAAGCTTCCATTTTGTCCACAGAGCTGCACTGGGTTTCACAGCACTGCAGCCCTCTGAAAAGGGATCCTCACAAAGCTGGGTCCCACTTGCTGCTCACACAGCCCTCCTGGCAGTGCTCTCCAGCCTATTCAAGCCCTGGCACCAACCCAAGCAGCCACCACCACCCAGGCCCAGAATTCCCACTGTGTATAACCAGGCACCAGCCAGCTTCCACTCTGGGCTCCCGTGCCTGGAAGGGAAATGCCTTCACTCCTTGCTCTTTCCACCAGTTGCTACTTGTCCATATAAACCTGTAGCCTGTGAGGAAATATGGTTATACTGAGTATGGGAGGTCAATATTATCTTCAGCACTGAGCACTTTGATGTACAAATTGCTTTAGTTTTAAAAATGTAGCGATTTAAAAGGAGGAGTCAGCCTTTCTCCTGTTCATTTGCTGTTTTCTGCTCAGTCTGCTCCCTCTTTGTTTTCTCTATGCAATTCCTGTATTTTCACAGTCTTGTAATATGGGGTTTATTCCAGTTTATTTACATTGGTGTTACTGTCAGCAGGGAGCATCCATCAATTTTCACAATTTCAGGAGCCAGCTCCCAGCTCTGCACAGAGCACCATGCTCCAGCTAGCAGCCAGAAAGCCAGGCCTGCTCTTGACTGGCTGCTCATTGTCAGCTTTGTTCCTCAATTACATTAAAATGTCAGAAAACATAAGAGTCCAAGTAAGAAAAGTTGTCATGAGAAAGTGCTGTTTTGAGTATGGAAATTCTAGAGTTGATGAGAAAAAGAAGCAAGAGAAGAAATCTTTCACCTTTATGTAATTATTTCTGGAACCTTAAAGGCCTACCACATCTTTCAGTCTACACATCTGTCAGCAGCTAGATAGCTTTTCTACCACTCCATGACTTTATGATTTATTGCTTGGTGACAGATAACCATTATCAATAATTTAATTGTCCCAGGATGTTCAAACTACACTTTTGAATCTGGGATTTATATTCATTTCCTCTTAGTGTTCATGCTAATGACAAGTGCATGTGCTCTGACACACGATATTGTCTCCAAGTTGTTAGAGGAATATAAACTTCACAGCCTGGGTGCAAGGAGTCTGAGATATATTAGGGGCTTTGTTATTCTGCTCCATCACCAAAACTTTGCTTTGACAAGTAAATGAACTTGAGACTCATAAGGCTGTCTTGAGATTTGACTCACTAATTTGCTTTAGGCTAACTGATCACTTTGTGTGAAAGCGTGGTACCTCTTTCATTCCACGTCTCCTAAAATGAGTTGAGTGAGCTGCTGACTACTGGGGGTCAGATGTGAATCATCCCAGAAGGCTGAAATAGATATGTTAGCTTAAGAATCTCATCTCAAATTAAATGGTTGTTCCTTGCACATTTCCGCCTAAATAAACTTTGTTTTACACATGACAGCAGGTTGACTGTGATGGAAACATGTTATGTGTTTCTTCAGCAGTGGAATTCAAGCTTCTATGCAGTCTGTTTGCAGAGCTTAACTGCAAATTTTGGGTTGTCTCTTCTTTAGCTTTGCCATACGCTGCTCAGGATCCAGAACAACAGAAAGAGGCAGTGCTGCATCTTGACCACTCCTCAATTCAGACAGCCTAATCATGGACTGTGGTGCACAGGCCAGGACCAGCATGTTTGCAGTCATAGACACTGCAGTGGCAAGTTGCATTGTACTGTTTCTGAAGGAATTAATTTTATCAATTACTGTTCCCTCCCCTGCTTAAAGAGTGATGTTTCTCAGTGTTTAATATCTTGCTGCTTTGGCTATTGAAGCCAGCCAAAAGCCACCCATTTTCATGAACCTTTCCCTTGGGTGCAATTTTCATTGTACTGTGCTTTGCCTAGTTACCAGTTCAGTAATACAACATGCTGGGAAGTATTTCCATGGATGGCATCACCATGGCTTGTGTTTATCCTCTTGACTTGCTTCTGTGTTATCTGCCAGACACCTTTCAGTTGGCAAGCTCCTTTCTCTTTTCTGCCTGTTGTCATTGGCAAGTTCCGTGTTTTTATCCTGGTCTACATGGAGCACAGTACGCTTCAGTTGCTTGATCTTTTACAACTGCAATCAATTCTACTTTGAACACAAATGTTTTCTTTGTGACAGGTTCATCAGTTCATGTAAGGAAGCATTGACTTTCGCTGCCATATAATATGATGTGGCCTAATCCTGCCACTTTTGTAGTTCTGCAGTGACACAAAGCCATCTTCACTAATTTCACGTTTTCTTCCATCATTTGGGAATCCTGAAATGGTGACAGGATAGTAGTTGGCCTGTGAAAACCTTTGCTTGTTGTTACTTTGAGTGTGTGCTGGAGAAGAGCCAGAAGAATGGCAGTATACTAATGTTGAACCAGGAAGCAAAAGGTCATAATCAGCAGTTTTCAGTCAACTCCCCATTGCACCAGGATCCTGAGTGCTTTTAAAGCTGCTCCATTCTTCATTAGGTGAGAAACTGCCAAGAAGCTTTTGAGGGTCACAGTTGCTTTTTGCAGTTGGTAATGGTGGTAGGTTTTTGTCCAGCCATGAGGTGTCGCACCCCATTTCTCCAAGGAGCTTGATAAGGGCAGGAAAGCAACCTTGAGCACCTGTGGTCCAGTGGCTGCATCTGGCATCAGAGTTATACTTCATTGGCTGAGCCTTGAATTGCACCTTCTAATACCTAGATTAAATAGCTAGGGATTTGTGTCTTGCTTCTGATTTGGGAAAAAAAAAATTAATAAAAATGGTAATTAAAAAAATACAGATTCTCATAAAATTAAAAACATATGATATACAGTTGAAATGATTTAGTGTTGAAAAATGTTGGTTGATTCAGTAGTAGTTAAACTTCCAAATAACTTGCCTTGAACAAGCAAATAGTTTTAAGTATTTGGCTACGTGTCCTATTTTATGAAAAAAGTGAACACGTATCATGTTGCTAGTTCCCTCCACCACTAACTGGTAAGGGCTGCGCTATAAAATTAGTGCAGTAAACCACTCATCTTTCCAGTTGCCGCATTCTCTTCCCCAGTTGACAGCCTTTTGGGGCCTCCTTGGCTCCTCAGCTCAAAGCACCAAGTGCAGTTCTGTTGGTCTAATGAAAACATAACAACAACGTCTGGGAAGCCATAGAATGATGCAATGAGTGTACTGCTCTGCTTCCTTTAATGTGATGAAGCTTGCATATTTGCCTGGCTCCAGTGTTTTCCTCCTGCCAGTATTGTACTGTAAAGAGACTTGGCAGAACACGTTCAAAGGCTGTTCGTGGTTTTTCACTCAGCATTAAACCTTCCAATGACGGAAGGGTGGGGGAACACATATTGGGACAAACAGACACTCAGAGAGTCAAAAAGAAAGAAGAGAAGGAGGTTGGTGGTGGATGGTCAGCAGTTATGTAAACCTTGGTTATGGGACTGGGGTTGATTAGTGCTGAGCTGAGACCCACTGAAGGGCAACATCATGTATTAAACCAGTGGGTCTTCTCTGCCCACATTTCCAGAGGATGATCAGCCTGAAAGAAAAACAGCTCCTAATGTTGTGAGGGAAGAGAGTGTTGCTTCACTCTCATAATCAAAGTCACTCTGTCCATTATAACTGCTGCAGACATGAGTGCAACAATTAGAGGCTCTAACTTGCCATTTTTTTGTGGTATGTTTGCCCAGTATAGGGAAAATCCCTGTCCCCATGGCTGCCAGTCTTTCTCTGCAGACCTTCATTGAACTCACAGCTGACTGTTTTTTCTAATTGCACCATTTGAATAGCAGACTACCTAGCCTTTACCCCTGTATGAGGTTAGCAGGAAAATATTCAAAGTGGAGCTGGAGCAACTCTTAGAGCGATATATTTCGTATGCACTTAAAGATGAGGGGTAAAATATGTTTGTTCAGAAACAGAAGTTATGGTCAGATTGATGCCTCCTTCCAATACGTTCCACAACTGTCTGTGGTGGGGTGTCGTGTAAAAGGAAAAATATTTGGAAAAGCGGACATCTGTGGGCCAGCCTTGGTATGCTTCCCAGAATGTAATGACTAGGTGAATGTTTTTCAGCACAGCAACTAAGGACTATAGGTGGCTGCCAAGCACTGGTTCTGATGTGGCGTGAAGAGGTACAAAACAAAGAGGAGTGATTTGTCTGAAGAAACTGAGGCCTAATTATTTCTGAACATAGCATTAAAAAAAAGGTGATAAACTAAAACAGAACTCTTTGCAGTCGGCTCACAATGCTTTTCAGATTTTTGCATATCTTTTAAGATGCGTCCATTGTGTGGACATACTCTTTTCACCACAGAATCACAGATTCACAGAATATTCTGAGTTGGAAGGGACCCACAAGGATCATCAAGTCCAAATCCCAAGTGAATGCCCATACAGGGATTGAACCTAGAACCCCACAGCTGTGGACATAACCTAATTCCTTGCCCCATCCTCCCATTTTCTAGACCATGTCACTAAGTACATCATCCAGTCATTTCCTAAACACCTCCAGGGATGGCGACTCCACCACCTCCCTGGGCAGATCATTCCACTGAGAGATCACTCTCTCTGTGAAAAAACTCTTCCTAACATCCAGTCTAAACGTCCCCTGGTATAGCTTAAGACCACATCCTCTTGTTCTGGTGTCGTCAGCCTGAGAGAAGAGATTTACATCCATCCAACTGCAACCTCCCTTCAGGTAGTTGTAAACAGCAATGAGGTCACCCCTGAGCCTCCTCTTCTCCAGGCTGAACAATCCCAGCTCTCGCAGTCGCTCCCCACAGGGCTTGTTCTCAAGTCCTTTCACCATCCTTGTCGCCCTTCTCTGGACCCTCTCAAGCAGTTCAACGTCTTTCTTAAACTGGGGAGCCCAGAACTGGACACAGTACTCAAGATGTGGTCTGACCAGTGCCAAGTACAGGGGAAGGAGAACTTCCCTAGTCTGACTGATCACACTGTTCCTGATGCAGGCCAGGATGCCATTTGCCCTCTTAGCCACCTGGGCACCCTGCTGGCTCATACTAAGTTTCCTGTCAATCATTACTCCTAAATCCCTCTCCATTTCACCACCCTCCAGCCACTCGTCCCCCAGCCAATATTGGTGCATGGGATTATTGTGTCCAAAGTGAAAAACCCAGCACTTGGACTTGTTAAATCTCACACTGTTAGAATCTTCCCATCTCTCTAGCCTGTCAAGGTCCCCCTGAAGGGCCCTTGTACCCTCTGGCAGTTAAACATTTAATTTCAACATGATATCATCTGCAAACTTGCTAATGGTGGACTCAATTCCCCCGTCCATATCATCAATAAAGACATTAAACAGTACCAGGCCAAGCACTGATCCCTGTGGGACTCCACTAATGACCAGCCGCCAGCTGGATGTGGCACCATTCACCAACACTCTCTGGGCTCATCCATCCAGCCAATTCCTAACCCAGCACAGAATGTTCCTATCCAATCCAGTCTCAGGGCTTTACAAGTATGGGTGTAGACTTATTATTGTGGACATTTCTAAATCAACAGTTACTAAGATCTATGTTATGATTTTAGTTCCACTGGCAATGACTGATATCTAATTACCACTTAATCTGTTCTGAACTTTGTAGGAATGTGTAATAGAAACCACTACGTATAACTTTTGCTAGAACTGAATTTTTATCATGTGTCTCCTCTCCTACATGACTGCCACATCTACACTCACCATCCCAAGGAGCTGAAAGGCGTTTCAGCTTTAAGAGGGAAATACTCTGTACTTTACCACGTATGTTCTTGTTCTAGGAGATGAGAAATGCAGACTCGAGTGCCCCACCTCTCCTTGGTATCGATCACATGTCTCAGAGAGTTTCCATCAGAGAAAGAGAACATGAGAGAGGATGCTCACGGCCTTGGAACATCTATTCCATGTCATGGACAACCATTACAACTAGGACAAAACACCACTGTGATGCTGTGACCTCAGAATATGCTGACCAAAATGCTGAACTCCAAAAGCAGCTTTAGGGATGTGAAGTGTCTTTTTGCAGCCTCAAGTAAGCATGTAAGTCCTGAGAGGGCTGAGATGAAGCACAGAGCCTCTCTGTGGGGTTTCCCAGTACCACTGGCCCCAATGGAGATGTTCACACCCTGCAGCACTGGGCAGGGGCTTGATAAGCAGCTTCCACTGTGCATCTGGCGGGGTGTGCACTGCATGCAGAGGCATATATTTTCATAGAAAATCTAAGTGGCAGTTTAGAGAAGCCGACTCAGCCAAAGAAAACCTTGGAAAACCCCACAGAATGAATCAATAAAACTGTCTAAGAATTTAATCCAATGAGAAAGTTAGCAATTGTCAGAAGTTCATGAGATTTACATTTCTAAATTAAACAGGCCAACGAAGTAACACGATTTTGCTTCTATAATCAACTAGTAGCAGTTTTACAAAGTAGTAAGAATGTGGAGAGAATTCAGTTACAAAATGTGGCTGCCACCTGCAGATACCCCTCCAGGAGTTCAATCAGTAAAGTATGTGCAAAAATAGCTGAAATCTCACTTAGCCAAGACAGGTAACATTTTACCTTGGCCAGTAGCAAGTGTGATTTGGGCAAATACATCTTGAATAACTGCAAATTAAATGATGGCAGAACAGTTGAGTGAGAGCTGAAGGGGGCTGCAGGCTACCCTTGGAGACCTCCCATCAGCTGAGGATGTCCTGTAAACCCAGCCTGCTGTGATGAGGAGCACTGTCCCTGGGCAGCTCTGGGCAATATGTAACAGCACAGAAATTGCAAATATGAATTGTAGGATATCACTCCTGCCCGAGGATGATTTAAGGGCAGGGATGGAGAAGTCACTTTCAGTGATTTGCACTGATGTGCAAGTACCCAATGTGCTCCTGCCCTGGCAACACTGGGGCAGCATGACTGCACTCACATCTTTACTTTTCACTTTGGTCTTTGCTGCAGGCTCCAGGTGATTGCAGCTGCATCCTCAACTGCAGGGGAAGGTGCTGGTCAGTCACATCACTGTGTGGAAAGAGGTAAGGTGGAAAGAAAGGTTTTATTAAGGTTTTAGTAAGAAGCAAAGAAAGATTTAGTTTCTTAGCTCGATAAACATAGATTTGGGGTTCCTGCACCATGGAATGGCAACCCAGGCTTACAGGATCCAAAGCCAGCCGCTTTTTTGGGAAATCTTTCTAGACAGCCAGGGGTATCAAATAGTGCTACATCTACTTGGAAAAGATGTGTGCCCTGTACTACCCTCATGCTATTCCCCTTTACATAAATGCTCACAAGTACACAATGCTCTGCTGTGAGAAGAGAGCTGCAAAAAACCTTAAAGAAATTTTTCTTGCAATGAGGATCCCACAATTATTTGTTATCCAAATGCCCCCTCTGTGCTACAGCAGTAACTGAATTTTATGGGGATGCATCTCAGGAGGACATTCCTCCAGTCTGTCCAGATTCTGCTGCAGTGAGACCTTGACTTTGACAGCCCTGACAAGCAGCTGAGACACAGGGAAAACAAGAGGACTTGAAGAATGAATATGTGCACAGGCTGTCCTGCCTCCAGCTCAGACTATTTCCTTCTGTCTCAGTCTGATAACTGTACAGTCTCCCAAAACCTTCTCAGATGGCTGCTGTCCGGCAGATCCCAACAGAAGCAGGGTGAAAGAAAGCTCACAAAAGGCTTGGTATCTCTCCGAGCAGTCTCGGTCTCTGGTAGATTAGCAATGCAAACAAATGAAAGCGTATTGGAACTAGCCAGGGACTTTTGGCAAACCCACGTGTTTGTGACTGCTACCTTCATTGGAGACGATTGACATGACTGTGTCCTTTCCAGGCATTTCAAGCATTTCTGTATTATCAGCTGCCTGGTCCAGGGCTGCAGAGTCCATCTAAGGGAGGACTGAGCTATGAGGACTGCTTGAAGCAGCTCCATGGGTAAAAGCCTTAAAAAGCTGGATCTTTTGTGCAAGAAATCATATTCTTGGACGGTTTGTAAATGTTCATTGCAAACTATCTAGTGCTGCTGCCAGACAGAATTACCTTAACTGGAACTTTATGGCTCAATCCATGGAGAGTCTCCCACATAAACACAGGCACAAATCAAAGTGCCTTTTTTATTTGGAGAGAGCACTCCAAGTGGGCCCAGGCATCTCAGTCATAGTCTTTTAAAGGACAGTGGCTGTGACAACATTGAAAAAATTCTCAGAGTTGAGTTCTCTGAACTACAGAGGCCCAGTGGGTATCTTCCTCAAAGGCTTCTTCAATAAAATCATCAGTGTGTTGCTTGTGTACTGTGAAAGGCCATCTGTTCCTCCCTAGATATCTGCATCCCAGCCACTGGAGACAGTTATTATAGAACACTGAAAGAGAATCAACAAATGTTGAGAAGGAAATCAACTTTTAATTCAAATACTTTATAGTCAGGTTAATCCTGTTATAGTCTATAGAAAGGTGAACAGCAAAACCCTCTCCTAGGATCTGACTGCTCCTAAAGTGACCTATTGATTTGAGATAATGGGATTCATAATCCCAGGGCTAGATCTGCAAACCCTGAACTACATCCTGTAAATGGCCTGACAGTTCTTGGCTTGCCAGGCAGGTATTTTCATGCTCTGATTCACCCATCTGGAGTAAGACACTGATATCTCAGCTGTCCTTGGGGAGAGTGTCAGCAAAATGTAAAGGTCTCCTCTCTATGTGTTACCATGATTTGACCCTCTCCAGCCAGGCCCTGAAGAGGTGACAATTTTCCTAAGGAGACCAAGTGTTTGAGCCAACTACTTGGTGCGATCTGGGGATCTGAAACTTGCAGCTGGTGAACAGATCAGTTGAGCGGATCTGGGCCTTCACTGCAGCCCTGGGCAGTTCAGAATTCTGTTCATTTTCCCTTGAGCTGGAGACTAGTTCACAGGCAAGGTGCCTGGCTCCTCATCAGGACAAGCCTGCCAATGGCAACAAGGTGTCCCTGTAGATGCTGCATAGAAAAACTGCTCACCACATTTCTTACTGAACTGGTGAAGAGAAAGCATAGGCAAGTAAGGGATGCCCAGGTCTATTAAAACAGGCTGGAATATGCCTGATGGAGAAGGTAATGTCCAAACAGGCTTAGCTGACCTCCTCTGCTCCCTGGGATGCACGCACATTCAGACATCTGGAAAGCCTTGATTTTCAGCGAGGTGCATAATTCCGCCTGATGCTACCATGACTCCTTGCTGCAGGAGAGGCCAAACTGCTGTCTGGGCAGAGCACATGTTTATCTTACCACTCTGAAAAGGGGCAGGAGCAAGTACTGTACAGGCACTGCCAGGATGGGGCAGGCACAACACCAAGATCTGCCCCGTCCCTGCCAAGTCTGTCAGCACAGTGCACATCCCGCACTGCAGGAGCCCACGGGAGCAGGCCATGACCCTGCTTTGTGCTTGCACTTATTCCCAGTGTTTACCCTGGCAGCTGAAGCAGGTAACTTTATATGGTTTCACTACTTTCTGGAAAGACTGTGAAGTGACCGGCACCTGAGTTTGTTGACAGCTTTGAAGGAAACAATTTAATTATGCAAAGCTGGAACTGATTCTGTCCTTATCCCAGGGGCATGTCCCCACTGATGGCAGTTGCCTGGGCATCTGAGGGCACCTTCTATCCCAGTCCAGCAAACACTGGAGGCTTAATATTACAGCAATGAGGAATGCTTGCATAGCCAATGGGATAGCCAGTGGGATAGCCAACATTTATGCATACAGTCAAATGTGCAATTTTGGGTCTGAGCACTTTGTCATATTCTTGGCCAGTGTTTAAAAAGAAAAAGAAAAAAAGATGAAAACCCACAAATCACATTTAAACTAGCAGAATGATTTATTAAGAAAAAACACTGATGGATTTTTGAAGTACTGAAAGGGTTGAAACAGTCTGAATAGAATGAAAATTGACACAAATTTTTACCACAATGCAAAAGGAACTTGAACTATTCTAATAAGACTTCGCTTTAATGTTCGTGTATGTCTTCACATCCTGTTTTTGGCAATGGCCAGAAAAGAACTACTGAAATACTGTGAGAAAAGCTGTTCTCATGTTATTTCTGGCCCTGCTGTAATGCATGAAATCAGGACATCTCATGAAAGAGAGACTGATATTCAAGATTTTCAGTCTATTTTTCAGATAAAAAAGTCTGAATGTATATCTAAATTTCTGGGTTTAGTCATGGCTAGATCTCAAAGCAACAAGTAAAGTATCCCTGAGGTCACAAGTCAAATAGTCACAATCCAGGAGAAAATATAATAGTTATATTCAAGTAACTTGGAGGAAAAACTTGTGAAGCCAATATTCACTTGCCAAGCTAAGGTGGCTGGCTCCTCATTCTCAAAATAACCCTTAACTCCATCGGGGAATTTCTGAAGTTTATTCATAGAGTGGACAGGGTTTATGATTAAACTTAAAGTGCTTGAAAACACCGATGACTCTCATAAGCCTGATTCTGTGCATGTGTGTGGCTTTAATCTGTCTAAAAATCGTTTTTGATAAACACATTCAGGATCCAAAGAAATGCAGGCTCTATGAACTATATGTTTTCTGGTGCCCCTGCCAACTCCGAATAAATACACTATGTGTGTAGCCAAGGTCTTGGAGAATTATTTCCTGAAAACTACTTACTTTAGAACCAGAAGGAATTAATGAAGATGTGCCAGCTATTTCCCTTGCTGGCTTGCATGCCTCAGCCTCACCAATAATAAATAGTAACAGTGTGTACATGAGTTATGCTGCTATGCCTTATGCTTTGCACCCTGCAGAACCCAGCTATTCTGTACACAAGCAGTAAAGCCTCTCCTTGGTATCGACATTTGAGAGTGGTAATACCTATCAAAGCCAAACTGCATTTTGAGTCCCTGACTTTAGCCTCTGCTGAAATAGCATTTGTGTGTTTTAAGGCTATTTACAGAGGTTTAACCTCATTTGTACTAAAAAGGAGATGCTACAGCTATCAGCACTGGTCAAACAGATTAATGTGATTGACCTGACTTTTTGATCTGCTTGAAAAAACATACTTACTGTGATTGGACAACTTTCTGAGAACTTCTAAATCATTAGAGATTTATAAATTATCAATTATGTAAGAGCTAGAGCAGCTAGGGAGATGTTTTTTATGACTGCAAGCAGGAAGGAAGATTTTCAAACTCAGGCCAAAAACATTCATCACAAGTCGCCTTCAGAAGAATCTGCCCGGACCCTTATTTTATCTTCAGATTTTCTCAGGCTTCTTTTGAGGGAAACCAACCCACCACCCAGTGACTCCCAGGCAGAGTCAGAGAAAGCAGGATCTCGTGTCCCAGAGGGGGCTCTCCCCAGGCGGCTCCTGGTGCCTGACCCCACTCAGTCTTTATAGAAACTGGCATTAACTTTGGGGTTTTCCTTCAAGACACAAAATCTCCTCAATCACATCCATGTTGCCAAGGCAACATGCTCCGACTCTGCCTGTCCTCTCCAGGACCCAATATCTACCAGAGGAGCTTCTAGAGAGAAAATCATCGAAACCCTGAGTCAACCACAGGAGGTTTAACGCTGTGTAAGCAGCCAAGAGGCTGAGGATAATTCAGAGGTTTTTTATGCAATAACTGGAGGGCCATCAAACTGGAGCATGTTATGACTACTTCTCTCTGTTTAAAATCCTAAAAGTCAGCCTGAATCTTGTATCCTCTCTGTCTTGTCTCCGGAAAATGTCTTAGATTTGGGGTTGAAAGTGAATACGCTCTGGGCTGACGTGTTGGGAGCTGCTACCCCGTGCAGAGCTCTGTCAGTACAAAGGAAAGAGGAAACGTTTCTTCTGGTATTATTAACATGTCAGTAGCAGTGATAGATTCCAACTGAGATCAAGCTCTCTTGTATTAGCCGTGTGCCAAAAGCAGAGTAGGAAGCAGAGAAAGGGGAGGAAGTGTTATTATTCCTGTGTTACAGCTGCAGGAGAGAGGCATGGGGATTGTGAAATCCTCGAGGTTGCACAAAACAGTGTGCAGCTCAAGCTGGGAATGGAGTCAGTCCCCCAAAGATGTCCCTTCTGTCACCTCAGCCCACGCAGGTCTCCCTGCCTTGCCAGGGTGGTTAAGATTTTTGGGTATTTGGGCATGCTCAAGAATTGGGGCTTGTAGAGTAAGTCCCAGGGGTAAGGTCGAAGGGAGATGCCATAGGAATCACAGCGTACACATTACTGTACCACCTTTGCTCTCACACACATGCACATCCTCTTCTTGTCCCAAAAAAGACTTGAGCAAAAATTCCTTATCATTTGAGCCCTTTGTCAGATAATGATTTCAAATTACGGATTGATCTCTGTATCTGTAATATTGAACAATATTGGTGGCAAAACTGACTTTATGCTTTCCAGTGGAGCTAGAGCAGGAATAAATAGTACAGAATTCAATAACAGTATGATGTGCTTATTTTTAAACAGATGACTGAAGAAAAATTAGATTTATAACTATTATTGTTATCAACCATTCAACATTTGTGTTTAGCTTTTCAAAGCAGTGATTTCTGCAATGTGACCTGCACTGTTAATGTTAAATCCAAACAAATCCACATTCATTTTCCAAATGTAGAGCAGACATCACCATCTAAGATAGTACATTAAATGGAACTGAGTCACTCCCTGGCAAGTAAAGACACCCAGGATGTGATTTTCCTCTGAGAATATTAAATACAGAGTGTAAAACTCTGTTGAAGGAAACATGATTGTTAAATGAAAAAAATTTATAAAGCATAGCAAAATTACTAATTTTGATACATTACACATAATTAAGAAAATCATCCTTTTGGGGGTTGTTTCAACTGCTGTTGGTACTGAAAAAAGGGTTCATGAGGATATTTAAGGCTTGAGACTCTGGCTTTGTGTTCCTCAGAGTTAAGCAAAAAAGAACAGGCAAGGAAGGATGGTGCAGACTGGAGCAACCCATACAGCTTGGCTCCATGGAGAGCAAAGAACTGAAGAAACCAGGCAGGCTATAAGTGCCATGGGTGGAGTATCCTATGGGGCACACACAGATCCCACCTGGGCCCTAAGAGCACAAAATAGAGAAGAGCTCACACAAGTAAACGAAGCTTAATAACTGAGGCCAGATCTAGAGACTCTGACTCTGTCCCAGGCCTAACTGCAGAGCTTCTCCTGCTGACCACATTTCCTCCAAATTAACTCTGCATTACAGAGTATTTTCATTCTCAAGAAAACTATCTAGCCCCTTCTCTGGAGCCCTTTTGCCCTTTTGGTTTGTCAGAGGGCTCCGACAGAATCTGAACTAAGGGGCTCTGGGAAAACACATCTCCTACAAACACCATGGCCCTCCTCCCACTTGTGCCCACTGCACACAGCACCCGATGCACAGCAGAGGCCCTACAGAAGGAGTTGTGTTTTATATGGCCCAAGAGGTTGGAAACCAAAAAAATGCAATAAAAAATGGAGGTGGAACAGAGCAGTGAGAAAAAATAAAGACCCTGAGCACCAGTCAGGAAATTGTTTTTCTGACTCTGGGAATGGATTCACATGGAAGTAGAAATAACTGAGAACATTGGTTGGAGACCTTGTTTTGTTTTTTAAATTTTTGTTTGTTAATTCTTAAGACAAAACATATAAAGAATATGCATAGTAGCACTGGGTCTTCCACTCTCCTAAATGAAGCAACAGCTCTGTGTTGGGGATTTTTAGATCTGCAGTTTGTCTGGGATTTTTGCTGCCACTAACCCCAGCTTGAGAGTGTCACCAGGGAGGCCACCAACAGGACAAAAAGAAACAGGAGCCAGCAACAGCCTGCTGCATCTCACAAAGAGGCACCTACCACTGCTCATATTTGGAAGCCCAGCTCCCCTCCTTCAAAGTGGTCTTGGTCCCTCCACTCCTGACAGCCTTGACTAAGGCCAAGTTCATGGTTAACTTCTTCCTTCAGCTGAAACTCCAGGCCACTTCCCTTTCCCATGCCATCATCCTGGCTCCAGGTTTCATTGCTGAACGGAGCCGGAAGCCAAATCACAAAACATTATATGCTGTAGCACAAGTCCACTGTACAACCCAACCCATGCCCTCAGCCTACCCTTTCCTAAACACAAATAGCATGCAACCCTTCCTGATTTGTGGAAAGCAAGAACTGGAACTAGGTTTGTGTTTACTGGTCTGAGATGTGCTTTCGGATCTGTACGGGTGTTAGATGGTGAGTTGGACTAGATGATCCTTGTGGGTCCCTTCCAACTCATAATATTCTGTGTGTGATTCTGTGTGTGTGACTTTCAAATAAGGTTGTCTCCTGCCTTTGTAGAGCCTGGCTCAGTTCTTATTTTTCACTTTCTTGTCAGGTGATGTCTGGTCCACCTTTCTGCAGCATTTGGCAGCCTACAGACCAGCTCCTCCAGTGAATACCCTTCCTGGGTATACATGGTGAGGAAATATCCCAGTTGCACTGAATGCTACACTGGGGCGACAGCCTATTATTTTGTCTCGGTCCAGTCTTGCTGTACCTGCAATTGAAACCCGGTTTTGGTTAATGGTCATGTCATACCAGGTTTCAGAACATCCTCTTGACAGCCTCCTCATTTTACCTTCATGCTATTGTTGCTCTCCTTGCTCACTAAGCTCCCCAAGGTCTTTGGCCCCGTAATTTGACAATATTACCCGGTGCAGCACCACCACCAAAGCTGCTTTAGGAATGGTCACAGATGATGTTGGTGTGATTGCTTCCTGCATATATAGTTCCATTTTAACACACCTTCTTGCCAGTTCCTCCAAACCAAATATCCATAAAGAAAAAAAAAGGACACACTTTTTGTCTTTGAGATGCTACTTTACAGTGTTGAGAAATCTTCCAAAGCTTATTTCTCCACAGGTCTTGTGTGCAAAAGACTTGTAATCAACTTCAGAGCCTATCTTTGCTTTTAGTAGCCCAACATAATTATCTCCTCTATCAGATTTTGTATGCCCAGTATGATGACCTTGCTGCTCCTAAGGATGGAGCATGAGCCCCTCTTACTCTAAGCCAGTGGCTATTCTAGGCATTGACCCAGCAAAATTTTCAAAGGGAACAGTTCTTCCTCACTTAGGACTAAACAAAACTCCACGTTATGACATTTAGCTTCACCTCTATGTTCTCGCACCCTAGTGCTCTAGGGTCTATGAGAATAAACACGAAGAGGCCCTGCTAGAGCTACTCTTCCAGCTCTGGCTCCCTGCAGAAGCACAACAAATCCCTCAAGACACCATTTCAGTCAACTGGGTTAAGCAGGTTCATCCTTGTCCCATGTGCTTCAGGACTTTGCTCAGCACTGATCCAGCTTCTGCCAGGGATGGCAACAGGTCTCTGCAGCTGCTCTCCCTGCAAGTGTGGCTATTTTGAAGTTTAAATAACACTCCACTCTGCCTAATCCTAAACAAATTCTCACCTACCCAACTTCTCAAACCCTTCAACATACATGGCCGTAGTTATTTACCCACCCAGCCTGCCACAGCGCAGAGCGTACCAGGGATGTGAGGAAATTCTTCGAATTTCAAACATATATGTTTACTGTGAAGGAATCTGCAGCTGGAGGGAGGAGCTGTGAGAACACAACGTTAAAGAAAATGTTTGCTGAAAGCATTTAAAAAATAACCAGAGCGTGAAGCGAGGGACAAAAGCAACATTTTACTGGAAGAACCATAGATGAGAACTGAATTTAGGAACATAGATGGAACTCTGATGGACTGAAGCTGATTCGGGGGAGGTTTAGGTTAGATATCGGGAAAAAGTTCTTCACCCAGAAAGTGGTACAGGCTTCCCAGCGAAGGGGTCACAGCACCAAGCCTGTCTGAGTACAAAAAGCACTTGTACAATCCTGTCAAGCACATCGTGTGATTCTTGAGGAGTCCTGCACAGGCCCAGGAGTTGGACTTGATGGTGCTTAAGGGGTCCTTCCTTCAACTTATTCTCTGATTCTGTGAACTGATTTTGGATCACCCCCTCCTCGTGTCTGGAGAAGGGCGAGGAGGCAGAGCAGTGTCACAGCCAGCCCTAGTGGTGCCATCCGGGCTCTATGGAGTGGCTGCCCACCACAGGCTGAGAGGCTGGGGCTGCAGCTTCTCTGCTGTCTGGAGTGGGCCTGGCACCGAGGAGCTCCGCCACTCACAGCCTCAGGAGCTGATTCTCCTGTCAGCTTGACAGCACAGTTGATTTTTTCCTGGCTCTTCCAGTGAGACACATTAGGCCTCAAAACACCACTTTTCGGCTCTTTCTGCATGATATCCCTTGGAAGTATGCCTTGCTGCCACTTTCTGGCATGCTCACCTGGCCTACTAGCTGTCTGAAGCTGGGCACTCGCAGGGGCTGGGAGAGGACTGCCGCAAAGAATAGCAAGGAGTTTCTTGCATCTCCATCCTGGCAAGTGTCCGAAGTCCTGCTGCGCCCTATTCCCCACCCATGGGATGCATGGGAGCCAGAGTGGTCCCGTTAGTCAGCACTGCACCATGCTCAGGAAAGCCAGCTACAGGCTGCGGTATGCAGCTAGCAGCTATTGACTTATTTTTCCGTTCATGGCCGGGTAAGAAACTTTAATTAAAAACATGAAGCCCACAGTTTGTATCACATTCACGATGTTAAACAAGCTCTGGAAATAGAAACACTGTTTTCATTTAAGCTTTTCAACTGTGATCTAAGTAATAAAATATGGAGGGGGCGGGCGTGTGTGAGATTTACATGTGATGATTTGGGAGATCTCACTGCTTCAGAGGCTTGTAAGGCGCCGCAGTGCCAACTGCTCCTGCCACTGCCTCACCGCGTTTGGCAACGCCTGCCCCACACAGACTTTTGTTTTTTTCCAGAGCCACTTTCCAAATACTGATTTCTGCCCTCGGCTCTTGTTGCTCTGATTTATTCTGGGTGTGGGTGTAGGATCTGCCAGACCCTCAGCAACCTGCTGCCCTGGCTGCATGTGCCCCAGTCAGCTCTGGACAGGCAGACAGGTGAGTAGCACACATTCTTGTGTTCCTGGGGACCATGGATGTCCTTGAGGACAGCTACATACCCTGCAAGTGCAGACAGTGATCCCCTGAGCCCATGCCTATGCAGCACCATCATCAGTAGACACAGGGAAGGATTGTCTTTGCCTTCCCAGATCCTGCTGAGTCACCACACAGGAAATGAGCATCCATTCCACTATGGTGGACAAGCAGGAGGGAAGGGTCTTCCGAGGGCCCTTGTTTAGTACTCTGCCAGTGCATGGACTGCACCTGCTCCACAGGCTGCCTCAGTCTGCAGGGCCCACAGAAACCTGCCATGCCCCATCTGCACCTCCCCTCAGGAGCTGAGGACCAGAGCCTCCATCTGCCCTGATAGAGGGAGTCACCCTTGCTGTGCCAGAGGGGTTGGGAGAGGGGAGTGGGAAGACAACAGGGCAAACACTTTTCTGAGGCTGCAAAGACTTAGCAAGTCCAAGTGACAGGTTCTTCACTTTGGACATAATAACCCCATGCATTGCTATAGACTGGGGGCTGAGTGGCTGGAGAGTTGTCAAATGGAGAGGGATTTGGGAGTGTTGGTAGACAGGAAACTAAATATGAGCCAGCAGTGTGCCCAGGTGGCTAAGAGGGCCAATGGCCTGTATCAGGAACAGAGTGGCCAGTGAGACTAGGGAAGTTATTCTTCTCCTGTACTCGGCACTGGTCAGACCACATCTTGAGTACTGTGTCCAGTCCTGGTCTCCTCAGTTTAAGAAAGATGTTGAACTGCTTGAGAGGGTCCAGAGAAGGGTGACAAGGATGGTGAAGGGGCTGGAGAACAAGCTCTATGGGGAGCGACTGCAGGAGCTGGGGTTTTTCAGTCTGGAAAAGAGGAGGCTCAGGGGAGACCTTATTGCTCTCCACAACTGCCTGAAGGGAGGTTGCGGTCAGATGGGAGTAGGTCTCTTCTCTCAGGCTACCAATAACAGAACAAGAGGACACAGTCTTACGGTGCGCCAGAGGAGGTTCAGACCAGATATCAGGAAGAACTTTTTCACAGAAAGTGATTTCTCAGTGGAATGGACTGCCCAAGACAGTGGTGGAATCGCAGTCCCTGGAGGTGTTTAAGAAAAGATTGGATGATGTACCTAGTGACATGATCTAGATAATGGTTGGCATGATCTAGGTAATAGGCCGGCAGTAGGTTAGGTTAGGTAACAGGGAATAGGTTGAACTCGATGATCTCTGTGGTCTTTTCCAACCTTATAAATTCTGTGATCCGTGTGATTCTGTGATTGATCACCTGCCCTTCTCCAACCTCCCTCTGGCAAGTGGAGAAATTACAATGGGGTCGGTGATCCCCGACGCCAAGGTGCCCCTCTTACAGGGATGTTTCTCCCAGTGTGTGTAGCTGTGTGACGGAGGAGTGCGCGAACGGGACTGAGTCCCAGAACGCACCCTACGGCGGGGCAGAAAAAGTGCGGCTGAGCCAGAGGACAGGGCTGCGGCGGGCGGGCGGAGCTGCCGCGCCCGAAGGAGGTACTTGCCCTCTCCCTCCTCACCCCTCCAGCGCCGGGCCAGTGCTGAGCTGCTTACCCGACCCACCCGGTGTGGCTTCTGCAGCCCGGGAAGGCGGGAGGGGACGAGGCCGGGGAGATGGGAGGGGGTGGGAATACAAGCGGTGGCAGCTACGTCGACTCAGGTTCTTTGGGGTCACACTTGTGGGGACAAGGACGGGGACAGCCAGGTGCCATGGAGAGCGTGATGTCGCGGGTGGTGCGCACACGGGGAGTCCGCGCCGCGCACGTCCCGTCGGGGCCGCAGGCGCAGGCTGCTGCTCCCCGTTCACCCGCGGCGGTCAAATAACGTCTGAATTACATCCTTGTAAATATTGACTGTGGCCATCTTCTTCGTTTCTGCGCATAGAAAACCGAAATGTTGAGCCCGGCCGGGCCGGGGCCGGGCTGCTGCGCTGGAGGGCGGCGCGGGGTGCGAGGGGGTGTGGAGCGGCGGGGCCAGGGGAGCGGGGACACATCCGTGGGAGCGAGCCGTGGCGGCCGCAGACATCGCCGACAACTGAGCACCGCATGTCTGCAGAAGCGCGCCGGCCACGCCGAGGATGCTAAAGGGAGCGGGCTGTCTCCCGGCTTCGGCTGTGGGCTAATTTATAATCCTTGGGCGGGGAGAAGGGGGGAGAGACGATACACAGGAGAAGACAGAGAAGTGTGGTGGGAGATGTTTCCTGGTATGACTTCATTAAACGCCGGCGTTAATGAGTGGCACAGGGTTGCGGCTGCGCCCCGCGGCCCCGACGGGGGTCTCTCCCGCGACCAGCGTGACACTAGCCAGCGTCCTCAGCCGCCTTCCCCAGGGGACGCCCCCATACTGACGGTGGACTGCCCAGCTGTGCACTGCCGTCCCCTCGGATGCCCCTGGCCGGACTCCCACCGCCCCTCCGCGCACCGCCCCTGCACACCGCGCTGCCCGGGCGGGGCTCGTGCCCTTGCTGGATCTGCTGGGGTCCCTTCACCGGCGGTGACTCCCCCCGGGGATGGGGAGCGGCGAACCCGACAGAGTGAGTGGCTGCGCCCCGGCTGTGCCTCCGAGCGCCGGTCCTGCGCATTTGGTGGTCGTTAAAAACAATTTGTTTCCCTCCCCGTTTGGGGAGGGGGAAGGGGAAAATCATTCCGGGGGAGAGGAGGGGAGGGGAAGGGAAAAGGGGGAAAGAAGGAGTGAGAGAAAGCAAGCAAGAGAGAAACACCAGACCCGACAGAAAACCCGCGCTCCGAACTATTGCGACACGGAGCGAGGAGCGCGGCGGAGGCTGGCGGCGAGGTGCGAGTGGGAGCGGGACGGGCCGAGGGAGCGGACCAGGNTGAACACCATCGTCTTCAGCAAGCTCAGCGGCCAGGTGCTTTTCGAGGAGGACGCCAAAGAACGGGAGCGAACCGGCCGTCCCTACGTGGGGGTGGTGGAGGGCCCACACCACGCAGAGGTGCTTCTTCCCGACAGCCCGTCCATCAAGGAGAGCCTCAGCCTGCGCAACCGGCGGACAGGGTATGCCGTGCGCTCGTCTCCGCGCCGTGCACCGGCTTCGGTGGCGGCCCTGCCGGCGCTCCCGGCGCTCCCGGCCGCCGCGTCGCCGATTGGGGTTGCGATGTGGGTTTCTAGCTGGGTCCTCTCCCGCGTCCCCGGGTTCGTACTCTCTGGGACTCTCATTCCGCCGCTGTGGTGGGAAATTCCGGCAGTAGGCGATGCAAGGGCGTCCGATCGGGCTGGGATGTGCCAGACAGAGCGCTCCTGTCCTGCGGCTCTTGACCTACCGCTCTGTCTCCAAACAGAAACAAAACGGGGACACTGGGACTCCACGGCTTGTTCGGGCGCTTCATGCAATTAAAATCTCCCAAGCAGAGCTTCCAGGCGGGACATGTGAGAGCTGGGGGCCGGGACGGCGGTGCCGCGGCAGCGGGTCGCGGCCGGGGCTGAGGCGGGCGGAGGCTGCGCGGCCCCGGCACTTGTTCCGCTGTCCCCGCGGGTTCTCAGCGCGCCGAGCGGACAGACGGGAATGAGCTGCGTTCTCAGAGCCGGGATTTAGAACAGAGTACTGCNGCCGCAGCCCGCCTCTGAGTTTTCCTTCCTATTCGCTCGTTTTTGTTCAGTCTTTTTATTTTCGGCTGTCTTTTACAAGGACACCTTTGCCCCTTTTTTTTGTTTAACGGAACCCGGGTCTCGTTCCCCCGATGCACGTTGTTTCCCTTGGCAGACCCGGGTTTTAGCGGGCTGCCCCGCGTCGCTGCCGGCGGCGTTGGCAGCGGCACTCC
>WEKX01024494.1:59997-170798 GCA_013390025.1 Pitta sordida
CTCCGGGGAGGGAAATGACGCGGGAGTCGGTGCCGCGGGTGTCTTTGAGTATCCCCGACAAATAAATCCGCGCGGGGGGTCAGGTTCGGTTGGCCCCGGGGTGCGAGGCGCGCCCTGGCCGCGTTGGAAAGCCGCTGTGTGAAAAGCCACACGCCTGGCAGGTGCCGGGCACGGCTTCGCACCAGCGGAGCCCCGGCGCCGCTGAAATCCCCGCGGGGCCTCCCGGGCCAGCAGCGTTATCGCGACCGTTCACCCTCTCTGGGTCTGCTCCCCCAGAATCTCCACGGGGGTGGGGGGTCGGGGGGCTGTGGGGCATCGCCTTCTCTTGAGCAGCCGGCGGCGCCGAGGGTTACGGTCGTGGCAAGTCCCCGAGCATCCAGCGCACCCGGTGGGGACAGACCCAGATAGGACGCACCCCGGGGCTGGGCTGGGTCTCCCCGCGAGCTGGGTACCCCCTTGGCCGGGGCTCACCTGCGGCAGGTGCCCCGCAGCCCCGGCCCTCAGCGCCCCTTCTCCGCGGCAGGGCGCGGCAGAGCGGCGGGAAGGTGCGGCACAAGCGGCAGGCACTGCAGGACATGGCGCGGCCGCTCAAGCAGTGGCTCTACAAGCACCGCGACAACCCATACCCCACCAAGACCGAGAAGATTCTGCTGGCTCTCGGCTCCCAGATGACCCTGGTGCAGGTAAGGGAACCCTCTACTCGCACCTCTGGCGGCGGCTCTGGTGCGTTTCATGGACGGGAGGGACGGGGACGGAGCATCAGAGAAAGCTCCTCTGTGAGATGAGCAAGGGGCAGCGCTGGGTGTCGGGAAACATCAGTGCATCCAGCAGGATCAGGAGCCCTGTGCTCATTCTTCCTCCACCCTCCCCGGGGCTCCCCTGCCCCACTAGGACTGTCTCTCCAAAGTGAGAATAACCGCACCTGAGCTATCCTTGTGGGGGTAGTGCGAAAGACAATGAGCAAAACTTGTGTGCTTGCACTCCCAGGATAGATACCCTCATCCTTTCAGCTCATTGATAAATACAATGGAAATATTTTTTGCTTAGTCTTTAAAAATCTTCACGTGAAAAAAAAATCAGTGAGATTTCAGCACAGAATGGGAATTGCTGAGGAAATTGTAGGGAGCTACTTTTTTCCCATTAGGGCTAAGATGGAAACTGCTCTGTTATTCTGCTGATAATTGTGATCACCTGTTGCACAGACATCAGCATTACCATACACACTGTGTGAGCAGCTCTGCACGCAGTGACTGCTTCACAGTCTTGCAGGAATGATCATTGTAATGTAATTAGACATGGGGAATAATTGTTTTGCTCTCAGGTAATACTCCCCTGAAATGACTGGCAGTTGTCTTGCCGTAAGAGGCATAAAGTTTGCTGCGAATGTTTATAAATCTTACTTCTTTGTTGTCTTTGCCATCTGGCACTATGTTGAAATATGTGGTTAAATGCTATCAGTTGCTGAGTGATGCTATCTCAGGTCTGTGTGCTGAAAAGATTTATGCATTGTGAATAATTAAATTTCCTTACTGCAAGCTACTGCTAGGTGCATAAAATGAAATCCATGTGTTCGGAGGATCGGAACCTCAGCACTCTGCTTAACACATTGTGTGTTACTTAACAAAGGACACAAAGAGATCAAAATAGCACAAAATATTAGAAAAAGCGGGTGGTAATTAACCATTATTATTTTGAGTCCTCCTCCAAAAACTCCCCTGTGCTAGAAGCTTCAATTCTAGTAATGGAAAAATGGAAAACTTTTACACTTTAGTACCTCACTATGAAACTACTACACTAGGAAAAACACCATAGTTTTGACATATAATATTAATGTCTCAGAAAATGCCTGTTATAACCAAAAGATATAGTTAAAACACTTCTCTTGCTTTTAAAAAATGTACATGAAAGGTTTACTCAGACTTTTGAATATATAATTACATAAACACTATACTTTCAATGGCACGATTCAATAGGAGTACTTTATTGGACTATACCTTTTAGAATATTCCTGTATTTTTACATTAGATTTAAAACATGCATCCAGAATACATGTTGGGAGACTTTCACATTACTAACATGCTGAGGAGTTCTGCTGTTCTTTTGTAAATACCTCCAAATGAATAGATAAGGGAAAAAACATGGTAGATATTTGCAGTACGTATTTCGCTCATGGCAGCTTTGGTAAACCCTGATTGGGATAAACTACTCCACAAAAGCATCAAGTGAGCCATGGCTACTACTCCACAGAGGTTTATGATCTACATAAGATGTAGAATAAAATGAAAAATAATCAAAAATTAGCTTTGTGAAACCCCTGCGACTCTAGTGAATTTACAATGAAGCTGAATTTGACCAGCCTCGTTTCTGTGTACTGTGATATTTGAAAGAGCTGTGTGAACAGGCATATCTGTCTTCATTTATAGAAACACACCATCAAAAATAAACCCCAAGTCTTTCTTCTATCATTTGGGTGCTGTGCTCTTTTAACCCAGAAATACTGTAACATCTGTATGAGATATAAATACATATATATGTCTGGCACCAGCAGTAATTCCTGAGCCTGGAAGAACAACACAACACACGCTTCACACCTACTTTTTGGATGCCCAGAAAGAAAAAGTCTGTAATCCAGATCAAAATTTTTGTTCTCTGAGAGAAAGACATGGGAGGCTGCGATATGAGTCACACTGGGTAGCTCTGAAATAGCTTCCCTGAAGGCTATGCTCTTTCAGATGAGTAGTATAACCAAAAGTGGTCTGGGATTGAGCTTCTGGGTCTGTTGGAAAGCTTTGCTTCTGCCCCAGGAGGGACACTTTGCAAAAGCATCAACCAGGTTTGCCTGCAAATTGCTTTTCTAATCTAGTAAACCTTGTTGGACTCCATTGGATAATCAGGAATCACTGTATGATGTTTTCTCTGGATTACATACTTTCATGGTCAATGACCTGTCCTATATTTCCTACTCTTCTTCCATTTTTTGGTGCTGTCCCATGGTGTTTTCTGCCACAGCTTTCCCCTCCTGTGGAGGTGGTTTGCTGACAGCTGCTACCTCTTCTCAGCATCTTTTGTCATCAGAAGCTCTAGGGAAGGCAAAAGATATTGTTGAACACACCTTTTAGTTTCTGTAAAAATACTGTTCAGAGAATGAATCATTGCGTTATTTTGTTTTTCATCTGACTGATGACCTTGGAGAAGGTCTTCAGCAGTTGCCTGGAAGATGATGTTGATCACAGTAATTTTGATAATACAGCTATAACTCTTCTCCTTGTGCTTTTCCTTCTTCTAATAAGCCTTTTTCCAGTGTGTACATTCTATCCAAAGGAGCTTTTGCAGGATCGTGGCATGGATAAAACCAATTCTTCCATGAGACAAAGAAGTGAACATCCAGCCTTGTTTTTTTCTTTTGTTATTAGGGCAGTATCTATATGTCAAATCTTCTAAACTTAATTTTCATTAGTTTTGCTATCACTCAGTTGGCTGATCTTAAGTTAATTTATTCTACCTCACCAATAGTTTGGCTTACTTTCCTGTTACTGGGTGCAGTGGGACAGCAACGGGACTGTTGCAGCTGCATGTCTGACTGCGCTGCTGAAGAAAAATCAGACTCTTTCAACGAGGTAGGATTTGGCAGGAATCATAAATCATCTTGTTTCTTAAGTAGTAGTAGCAAAACCTGGGGCAAATTCTGGGCTGACTTACTCCTCTGCAGGCCAACAAGGTCTTTGGGAGTCCTCAAGGCAAATGTTATTGCAGATTTCAGTCCAACAGTTCAGAGTTTTCTATTTCCATAACTGCCAAAGCAGGAAACCAAAAAAGCAATATAGTTTGAAAAGCCATTTTATATTATACTCCAATTAGATTCCAATTCAGAATCCAATAATTTGTCCTAATAATATGCTACATTTTCATTTGTATTATTACCCCGTTGCTTGATTTATGTTATTTTAAATTTTTGTTTTGATGTTCTTGTGAAATAAAAAAGAAAAATAGCTGTATATTCCTTCCAGAAATAAATATGAATGATATATTGTTCAAGAGAAGGTTTGTTAGTGTGAGGATTAATATATTGGCCATGTACTGCTATGGATTTAATAGTATTCAAATTTATAAAGGCATATCTGGATTACTGGAGGAGGAGAATTGCTCGGTGTCTGTTCCTTTTTTGAAACTTTGGCTACTCCTAAGCAGTGAAGCAGAACAAATTACAATAAAACTTAAGAAGGCTCTTCTGAAGTAAAGCCAAAGGGTCAATATTTCGTGATGCTGATATAAGTACCTGATGCTCTTTGGGAACAAACTGAGCTGCTGTAAAAAAAATGAATGCTGGAAAGAATATCTGTTACCATTCCCCTTGTGTTTTGTCTTTTTACTTCTCAAAGAACTACATGATTGTTACTTTACCAGAATAGTGAATTTTATCATGTGGTTTTTTTCAAGATACTTGGTTGTTGGGAGGTTTATGTGATGAAGATTTGCCCACTGGCTTTTATGTAAATCATTGTTTCAGTGTTTTTATTATTTTTGGAGGTCACAGCAGTGTAACTTGGGACTGTGGGAAAGGATGGACCTTTTTGGTGGCTTTGATTGTTTTCTTTTTGCAATGGTTTAGGTAAATATGGTGCAAACAGGTGTTTATTATGAGTGGGGCCTGCTACACTAGGCATGCAACTTTCAAAAGACCACATGGATAGACAACATAATATTTTGAAATCGGTGACAAAACTGTTCTTGGCTTTAAAGGAGCCAAGATCAGCTTATAATAACCTAGGTGGTGGCTGGAGGTCAGAATTAATGTGCTGTTTGGTACAGCCTATGGCGGTGTAGCCTCTTCCAGCTCATACATCTGGAGGTTATTCAAGACTGAAGAATGGGAGAGGTGTTGAATCTCGTCATGTCCTAGAGATCAAGATTTTCCAGCAATATACACCAGTGTTCAAGAGCAGGAAAGGACCCAGAGATACCACATCGTAGATTTAGCCTAAGAATCTCTTAAACAGATTTGCCTAATTTTCCTTCAGCTTTAATGGGCATTTGGGAGAAGAGTTTCTGGAATGAATTTGCTGCTTTGTGCTTTAGTAGACAGCTTCTTGTCTAAAAACTGACTTGAGGTTCCTTCAGAATCATAGCATCATTTAGGTTGGACAAGACCTTTAAGATCATCTACTCCAACTGTTAATCCAGGACTGCCAAGTCCACCACTAAACTATGTTCTTAAGCACCACATCTACACTTCTGTTAAATGCCTCCAGGGATAGTGACTCAACCATTGTGATTTTCCTAGGCAGCCTGTTTCAATGCCTGACAATCCTTTCTGTAAAGAAGTTTTTCTTAATATCCAATTTAAATCTGCCCTGATTCAACCCAAGGCCATTTCCTCTAGTCCTGTCACTTGTACCTGGGGAGATGAGACTGGCTCCCAGCTTTCTGTACAACCTCCTTTCTTGTAGTTATAAAGTGCAATAAGGTCATTATGAGATAATGATCAAATACTACTATTTCCTTCTCTTATACCAGAAGACTTAAAATATGACTCATCTTTTCATATTGATATGCATAAGAAAGCAGAGCATTGGCTTGGTTAAAATGAGCCCAAAATAAACCAAGAGTACCATGCAGAAATCACTCCTGCTAAATTTAATTGCTTTAATGTATGAGTCACACTAATACTACCCTCTCTTTCTTCTCTGTACATGGCACTTCACTGATGAAATATCTCAATATGTAATGAAACGAAGCATAATGAAATCTTTCTTGTGAGAGGTTGGAAAGCTGTCAGTTCTGTAAGATGCTGCAGTAACTGCTATCATGTTCAATGAGACCCTGGGTCGACCCATCTCTATTGACGTACTTGATTTCAGAGTTAGACTGCGTCATGCGGCAGCCAGGTGACTGCTGCTCCTGCTGAGAAGTCTGGAGTGAGTTTGTTAACAGCATTAGAGAGTGCATGAATTCCAGCCCACCCTTTCTCATTTACTGTAAAAATGGCTATGTCAATATGATGAATATAAACAAGTAGCCCTGGAAGAGAATGAAAATTGCTTACTCTGGCAGCTACAGTTTTGGTTTTCTAACCTGTCATGGCTTGTAAAGTTATGCATTTGGCATCTGAGTGCTGATGCAGGACTCACTGTACTTTCAGTGGAACCCTGTTTCGTGTAAATGTGATTTTAAGTAAAACCAAAGTGACAAGTTTAAGGCACCACGGCTAAGTTCTGGGTGGGACTCTGAACTGAAGCTTTGTTTTTCCTTTAAGCAAATATTCTCATGATCACCCTAGAAAGCATTCTTGATCCAGAATAATTAGGCAGATATTTCTGTGTGATTTATACAACCCTAGCTACAATAGACAGATGAAAAAACTGTGGCCAAAATCCAACAGCAAAGTCTACAATTTGTCTCTCTGTGGGGTGGGGCAGCATGTATTGATAAAATATCTACATACCTAGACCCTTATAAGTCTATGGGACCTGATGGGTTACATCCTACAGTGTTGAGAGAATTGGCAGATGAGCTCACTAAGCCTCTCTCAATCATCTGTCAGAGGTCTTGGCTTACTGGTGGGGTACCAAAAGATTGGCAGTTGGCCAGTGTGATACCTATCCATAAGAAGGGTAGGAAAGAGGACCCAGGAAATTATAGACCTGTCAGCCTGACCTCAGTGCCAGGCAAAATTATGGAGCAAATCATCCTAAGGAAAATGATGTTGCACCTCCAGGAGGGTAAGGAGATCCGACTTAGTCAGCATGGCTTCAGGAAAGGAAGGTCCTGCCTGACCAATCTAATTTCCTTCTATGATCAGGTGACCCGCCTGGTTGATGAGGGAAGAGCTGTTGATGTGGTGTACCTGGATTTTAGTAAAGCCTTTGACACTGTGCCCCACAACAAACTCCTGGTGAAGCTGGAGGCTTCTGGCTTGGATAGGTTTACAGTGGACTGGATCAGGAGTTGGTTGGATAACAGAGCTCAGAGAGTGGTGGTTAATGGTGCTGTGTCCGGTTGGAGGCCGGTCACTAGTGGGGTGCCTCAGGGTTCAGTGTTGGGACCTGTCCTGTTCAATATCTTTATTGATGATCTGGACGAAGGGATGGAGTCTATTATTAGCAAGTTTGCGGATGACACCAAGCTGGGGGTAAATGTAGATCTGGAGGAAGGTAGGAGGGCTTTGCAGAGAGACCTTGACAGGCTGGACAGATGGGCTGAATCCAATGGCATGGGGTTCAACCAGTCTAAGTGTCGGGTGCTACACTTTGGTTACAATAACCCCATGCAGAACTATAGGCTGGGATTGGAGTGGCTGCAGGATGATCAGGTGGAAAGGGACCTGGGAGTGCTGGTTGATAGAAAACTTAACATGAGGCAGCAGTGTGCCCAGGTGGCCAGAAAAGCTAATGGTATCCTGGCCTGCATCAGGAATAGTGTTGTCAGTAGGACTAGGGAAGTTATTCTCCCCCTGTACTCAGCACTGGTTAGACCACATCTTGAGTACTGTGTTCAGTTCTGGGCTCCTCAGTTTAAGAGGGATGTTGAGATCCTTGAGCGTGTCCAGAGAAGGGCGACAAAGATGGTGAAGGGGCTGGAACACAAGCCCTATGAGGAGCGATTGAGAGAGCTGGGATTGTTCAGTCTGGAGAAGAGGAGGCTGAGGGGAGACCTTATCGCTCTCTACAACTATCCAAAAGGGAGTTGTAGCCAGGTGGGGGTCAATCTCTTCTCCCTGGCTACAGGTGATAGAACAAGAGGACACAGTCTTAAACTGCATCAGGGGAGATTTAGACTGGACATTAGAAGGAACTTTTTCACAGAGAGGGTGATCTCTCACTGGAATGGGCTGCCCAAGGAGGTGGTGGAGTCACCGTCCCTAGAGGTGTTTAAGAAAAGGTTGGATGATGTACTTGATGGCATGACCTAGATATTAGGGTAGTGGGTTATAGGTAGGATGGTGTGTTGGTAGTAGGCAACAGGTTTGGCTAGGTTAGGTAATAGGTGATAGGTTGAGCTTGATGATCTCTATGGTCTTTTCCAACCTTCCTAATTCTGTGATTCTGTGATTTTCCTCTCTGTACATGTTCACAACACAAAGATGTGAGTTGGGCTCCTGACATTCCTTATATTCTCAGTTGCAAGTAATGTTGCTCTGCATTGCAGAGGTCATGTCAAGATACACTTATTCCTGCAAGGATTAGATAGCACTTTTAAGAGCTGATTTATCACTAAACAGATACTGTTAGTGTGTAGGTAGCTTGCCTCTGCTCTTGCTTGTAGTAAAGTTATGGAAATGTCACTTTGTCAGTATTTTATTTCATATATTTTTAAGTTACAGCAGAATCAAGGCCAGCATTTTCTTAGATGTACTTTTGTGCAAAGTCACTCCAAGTACATATATTCTGTTTAGTGGTTTCATTAGCACTGTTGGCATAGAAGAATAGACTGTACCTTTTCAGTTGTGCAGTGCCTAAATCACTTATGAAATCCTTGTGTTTGGACCCAACATTGTGGTGACCTGTATGTGAACATGTATTCATTTTACTATGTCAAACTCCAGAAAAGTTTCGGTATCTGGGAAGGAAGACAAACCAGGCTGTGCTTTTGTAATCAACAGTTCCTCAACATGTGAGGAATCTGCATCCTCACTGGTTTTTAGGGCGTACACAACAAAAAGGGATCAAAAAACCTGCTGCTCTGAAGAGCATATGGTTGAGTTGTGCAGTGACTCGAAGTACACTGTACTCTGTGTGACACTTTCCTGACACCCACTGCTTGTCAGACATACAGTACTGTTGAAGTACAAGGCAGGATTTGGGCTTTTGTACATGCAAAGTCAGAATGGGTTTTTCTGTCCAACAGCCTCATTGTAGCCTATATAAATGTCCAAGGAAATCACTCAATATTAGGTATTAGTTTTAATTAAGAATTTTAGTAGAATATTGAAGGTTCATATTGAAGGTTCAAGGCATTCTTTTTAAAATTAAAAAAAATGAATGTGGAATTCATATTTATACCTCCTTAATTGACACCTTGTGATACTGTGGTTTTGCTAACACTTGTGGAGGGTGGGAAGCCTGAATCTACTTTCTTGTCTCAGGTTCCTGCTCTGCTCAGTGATAGTTTCATGGACTTTCATTCTTGTTTTTCTTGTTCGCCATTTCCTTGAAGCATACATAAACCTCATGAAAACTTTATGAGTTGGACTTGTTTATTTGTGTAATTTTCAGAGGAAACTAATACACTCATTTGTATGCAGGTATCAAACTGGTTTGCCAATGCAAGACGTCGCCTGAAGAACACTGTCAGGCAACCAGATCTTAGCTGGGCTTTGCGAATAAAGCTGTACAACAAATATGTTCAAGGAAATGCTGAACGACTCAGCGTGAGCAGCGATGACTCATGCTCTGAAGGTTTGTTGATGCCTTTTTTATCAGTTTCAACCTGATTAAAATATATTTAGAAAGTATCAGGTGCCCTAAGTTAGCTCTAATTTTTAATCACGAAACACCCTCAGTAGATCCACTTTTACTTTTTTTTGTGTGAATTACGTGTCTTTTTTTGATCCCAGCTATTATGCAGCCTAGCGAATCAGGTCTGTGTGAGTTATGCAAGGTGGAAATCTGGCTGCGTGTTATTATATTTCATTGTTGCTAAACAGGTAATTGTTAGTTAATTAGATTTTGCAAACCTATTGCTTGAGTCTGCATTAAAAGAAAAAATTAATTACATTTGTTGGTGTAAAAAAATGAGAAATAACTTGATGGTTACTTTGCTTGATGGAGAGGCTATAGCAGTATCACATACTTAACAGGAGAATCTGATTAACTTCAGTGGGTCTTTTTAGATGGTAAACTGAATAATGCTGTTATTTATTTTATGTATTTTGCCAGAAAATGTTTTCTATATAAGATCTACTGAAATTCTATTTCTTATTCAAATTAACAAATGTGGTATTTTTTAGAAGTACTCTATATTTTTAATAGAACATTTGTGTTAATTGGGTCTGTAGGTACTTTTTTTAGGCAGTTGTGACATGGAGATACAATGACAGGAACAAATGCTATGGAACATTGTCAGAAATCTGTATGTGATTTTTTAGAATATATGTCTCAATTTGTACTCAGTTTCAAAAATCTTTGTTCCAATTTCAGTCTTTACTCACATTTCTTTTGTATGTGCCTCCCTTGAAAGGATTAGTTGCAGGACAATTAAAAGAGTACATTTTAAGAAAATGCATCTAAATATGATATTCAGGAGAACCAAATTTCAAGTTATGATAGTAAGAATTCATTTTATATACACATATTTTTAAATGCTTATCATTGATTAAGGGCATTTTCAGTTTTCTTCTACTTACCTGGTGTTACTCATAAATGAATTAGACTCAAAGACTGTTTTGTACAGCTAATTAATTTAGAATAGCTGAAACATCTGAGAACCATGGGAACTACTATGAGCAATGTGTGAACACAAGAAAACGAAAATCGATGTCTAATGCTGAAGTGATTGTCTAATTTTAGTTATATATATATATATTTAGCACAATACAAAACATGTAGAGAAAGCCTTGAGTTAAGTATTAGACATTCAATGTATTATTGTATCTTTGTTCTTTTGTTTTCAGATGGAGAAAATCCTCCAAGAAACCATATGAATGAAGGGGGATATAACAAACCAGTTCATCACACTGTGATTAAAACTGAAAGTTCAGTAATAAAAGCAGGAGTGAGACCAGAAACAAGTGCCAATGAGGATTACGTGTCACCCCCCAAATACAAAAGCAGCTTATTGAATCGTTACCTAAATGACTCATTGAGACACGTCATGGCCACTAATGCAGCTATGATGGAAAAAACAAGGCAAAGGAATCACTCCGGTTCATTTAGTTCCAATGAATTTGAGGAGGAACTGGTGTCTCCATCATCATCAGAGACAGAAGGCAATTTTGTCTATCGGACAGGTAAGGTATTTTTTCCTACATCATTTCTAATGCAGCCAGCTTTAGTAGATAGTGTTTCCTGGAATGAGTGCCACATGATTGTGCTTTTTATGAAGCTTGATAACTTCTGTGACTCTGATATGACAGTGGGTATTTTCTGCCCATCCTCTTTCATGAGAGTAGGTCACTCCTGTCTGTCCTCTAGTATCAGGGTGGATAAATCCTATCCACCTTTTCTTTCTCCAAAGAAGTTCTGCCTGGAGTATTATAATTAATTGCTATTGTTATTGACAACTAGTGAAGCTTGTTTGCTTTTGAAATGGAGCAATGGGGATGATTTTTGAAATTACACAAACCAATTTTTGTCAGGACTAAAACAAGCCTAAGGAAGGAGAAAACTTCTGAGCATTCTATTGCAATAATGGAGGAGGAGGGGAGGACTGAAGTACTCCGTGGTCACAGCTGGCAGGAAGACAAGCGCTTTGAAATTTTGAGATTGCTCTTTGTGACACATCAGTCATATGCCCCTCAGTGGAGTGCAGATGAACACCTTCCCCTTTGTACAGCTTCTTTTCAGTCCTCAGAGTGCCTTGTCATGTGTGTGGCCCTTTGCTGCTCATGTATCTCTTAGGAATACATGGATTATTTTGGACTAATTTCTGCATCACTCTCCAGACACAGTGGACTGAACTATGGGGCCACAGACTGGACTATTTAATACCTTGTCTCAATGGTTTTTTGAAGGGTTGTGCATAATTTATTATTTACATCTTACCAATAAAATCTTAAAATCATGGTTTAGTATCATCCACTGTGTTACCAGTCAGAGCAAGGCACATGGGACAGCCTAGTTCATGCCAGTAAATTGCTGTAAATCAGGGCAAAATCAGGATTTGCAGAGGTTCCTGTGGGGCAGTGAGTGCTGGAAAGCTCCTTTGTGCAGCTTCTTCTGTTTCTTTGAGATGTAAGACAAAATAAAATTTTAATTTTGAAAATAGTGAAGACTTGCATCAAAATCTCTGAAGATCTCCATGAGCATCTCAGGATTTCCACTCATTGGAGCAGTCCTACCTATTGTCCTGGGGCCTTTCTTGGCAGGTTATTCTGCCAGATACCGCCCTGTGGTCACCATAGCTTGTGGGATGGATATTGACGAAAAATACTGAAGGATTTGTACTAAAGTTAGTAGAGATTTAGATTTTGTATTTGGTTCCCCTTGACTTCCCTGGCAGGCAAGTTTGGGTAGCTTTGCAACTTCTCAAATTTGTATCCTTTACTCTCCCTTTTCTGGCATATTTTATGTGATTTTTGTGTGTGTGTGTGTGTGTTTGTGTGTCTATGTGGAGGGGCTGCAAGGATTTCAGGAGGCTGAGTTCCATGGTGGGAGTAGGAAAATGTTTGTGCATGCAGGTTGTCAGGGATGACTGAGGAGCGAGTGGGGGCCCTGTAGAGAAATGGGATCTCATGGGGAGCAAGAATAGTGCATGCACGATTAGTAAGTTTCAAAATTAACTCTCTGTTCATTTAACTTTTTTTTTTCTCAACATACCAAATGCATTTGGTCTGCATTACAAGCATACTTTCTGCCAAGTTTTATTTTTAAGTGAAAAGTTACTCAAGAACAGATGCAGCAGCTCAGATATGTAAACTTACGTTTTTCTGTACTTTGTACCATAACCTAAAAATGGACACAACAACTTTTTAACGTTTGTGATACATTTACTACTGGATTAATTTTTTCTTGACAAGTTTCAAGCTGCACTGAAAAATGTGGTCATTAATGTGAAGGCTGAGACAGGCACACTGTAACTGTGTAAGTTCACAGATGACTGGAATGACAAAACCTAGTATGTTTTCCTTAAAGTTCACATGTAATATTCCTAGGTCTCCTCTTGAGATAGTATTTAAATCAGTTCCTAAATATCTTTCTTAATGTTTTGAAGTGCTATGGCCTTTGATAAGAACACACCAGCAGTTCTTGGGATATAGGTTTATCCTTTTAGCACTTTGAAAGCAGACAAGCCTGCCTTCAGAAAGAAAAAGGTTGTGTGTATACACAATATTATTTGCTATATCCTTCCTATATATGTGTGTACATTCAGTCAGTAATGTGTACAAATGAGCATTTTACATGTAAATTATTGAAGTCCCATTAATGGTTTTCTAATGATATAGTATATTACGTCTTTCATGAACAAAGCAGGTACTTTCAAGTTATCATCCATTGATGAAACCTGTTTTCAAATAGATGAATTTATCCATATGATTTTTAGGTAGGAAGATAAGTAATGATACTATTTTTTGGACCATTTTTTTTCTCTGTAGTTTGAATACATGGGATGGGATTTTGCAGTGCAGTCATGTAGCAATACAGACCTGTACCTGTGTTCTCAGAAATACCTGTAATCCATTTTGGTTCAGCAAAATAACAGGATATGTCTGACTGTACCACTCTTGCCTTCCCGAAAGTGGCAAGTGGGTTTTTAAGTGAGATATCACCACTTACTAGGAGCTCCCCATTGCAATTTTTTGTTGCATGAAACAGGTAATTTTTAACACAGAGGAGCTGATTCAGGATTTTGAAATCCCTACTAGATGCTTTAGTTTACGAAAACATTTTAAGATATATTTTAAGAAGAACAGAGTGAAAATTGATTGACGTTTTCTTTTTTAGAAATGTTTGGCAAGGTTGCTGTTCTCCTAAGGACAGGGAGTCGTCAGAGTTGAAGCAAATTCTTTATTGTGTTTCCCTGGAAAAGTAACTTTTCTTAGCAGATCGTCAGTATAAAGCTGTGTCTGGTTGTGGGCCCAACACAGATTTCAGGGACATCAATGTGTCTGGAGCTACGTCGCTCACCCAGTGCCTGGGGTCAGTGTGGCCACGTGTGTCTCAATAGCCTGTGCCAAATTAACAGGGTACAAGTGCAGTGTCCAATAGTAGAAACCAAGAAATTGCAGTTTAAAGTTTATAAGGAAAACGAGTTGTAGCATTTCCCATTTCGCTCATTAACATGCTTATAAACACGGGACCATATGCTACTCCGGCTTCATGCAAACTGAGAAATCCCACATAAAGATCAAGGACAGGCTACATAACTGACTGTCGGCCGAGTGGCCTCATTCTGTACCTGCACACGATTATCGTGAGCCCACGGGAAGCAGCTTCGGTGCTGGGGCAGGAGCAGCCAGCCCTGAGCTGGAGCCCTCGTGGGCGCAGGGCTCACACTGCCATGTCCCCCAGCCCCTGGCCTGGGGAGCCAGGGAATGCTGCAGGAGGCGGCGCAGGCAGACAGTGCAGGGAGAGCAGAGCAGCTGGAAAAGATTGCAGCCGTACTCGGATATGTCACATATGTGAGTGTTTCTGTCGTAAACTGATACGCTTATGTATATGATATGACATACACAAATGTGTTCATGTAAGGCAGAAAATTTCAGTTCAGATTAGTCCTGGTGCAGGTATAATGTATAAATATATATAATTGGTCAAATATGTGTCTTAAACTGACCATTGAAAGGCTTGGTTCAGTGTTTTTGTTTAGTTAAAAATCCATGTTGGAGAACTAGTTTTCATTAACTCCTTGGCATGCTGTCACTCACAGCAGGTTCTCTGTGTGACAGGAATAACTGAAACCAGACTTGCCTATCTGTATTTGTTGTACAAATGCACACAGAAACAACAGTCTGACTGCAACAAGCACTCCAGAAGTCTACAAGGAAAAGATCTAATAACGTTTGTAGTGAGGCTGAGCATAAATCTAAAGTGGCAACGTCAGTCTTTGGTTTACGGATCACTAAAATGCTGACTTTTCTGTAATCACGCTGCAGTGCTCCCTGAGTTCCCTATCATCAGTCACCTGCAGGAACAAAATGTTCTGCATCGTTATAGCAGAAGGAAATGAAAAACTCCCAACTTTCTGGGATGTCGCTGTCTAGAGAAGAAAGCAAAATTTAAAACAAGGGAAAAAGAGATGAAATGGCAGGACAGGGAGTCCTTTTTCTTAAGGCAGATCTTTCATTGATTTCACATTTTATGTTACTTAGCAGAGTAGAAAAGCCAGAACAAATAAAAACAGTGAGGAAACGAAATACTTGCTGGTCTGGAAAGGAAGATGGCTTTTAAACAAACACTTGAATGACTGGCTGATTTTTGAAGATGTTTGATCTCTATTTTTAGATGTTTATATGTACTCAAGAGTGTGCTCTGTTTCTGATGTTTTCATTACTACTGCCTTTTTCTTTCCTCTTGCCTTCCTTTCATTCTTTCATTTGGATCCTGCAAAGTTGGTGATTTATAAGGCATGATCCTGGGTCGTTTACTGCAGCACATGGAGCACCTCTGATGAGACCCTCAACACACTGCAGGATCAGGCCCACATTCCTATAGAACACTTAAATGTGAGGATGTAGCCAGGCACATCAGTACTAGAGAGAGACACACACAAGCCGCAGAACAGTGCTATGATTTTGTGTGGTCCTTGCCAAGTTTTCCTCGCAATTTAACATTTTTAGAAATTAACATGTAATTTAAAAATGAGCTATAAAATTTGAAAGCATAATATGAACACAATGGAACCTGTTTTTAGAAACAACTCAAGGGACCCACAAAAACTGCTCATACCAGTGACTTTTGCGAGTTTGATCTAAACGGTGCTGGAGGCCTTGGGAATACTTTGAAATAAATGGTAACCTGGGAGAGCTGAAGGAGGTCCTTGTTGCAGATCCTAATGTCATCCAGAAGTGAAATGGAAAAGGTGAATGTCAAGTACAGTATTAAATGCAAGCAGCAGCATAACTACAATTTGAAGGTTACACAGTTAGGATCATATTTCTGCAGGAATTTTATTATTATATGACCTGATTCGTCAACACTAAAATAGCATGGAATTGAGAATTGAGGAAAAGATTGTGTTTAATTTACTGTTCTGTTGTTTTTTCTAAAGAAAGATTAAAAGGAAATGGGTTTACTGCACAGAAAGTGTCAGGTTTAATATGCCAGATGCAGTAGCCCAAAGTTAAGAATTTTAAAGATTGTACCTGCTTCCTGCTAGTTGTTTTGTTCACTTTTTCCATTTCTTTCAGTTCAAACAGCAAAAATCAAATAAACTGTATTTTAATTCCCTTTAGTTTCTCAGCTGTTAAGCTGCAAGGGGAGTGGGTTAAGATTATTTAAGCATGACCCAGGAATACTGCTTCATCAAAACTGAATCTTTTTTATGGGAAGGTAGTAGTTTCAATCCCTCTCAGGTGGGGGAATGAAAGAAGAGAGCATTGGGTGGGCTGGGAACAGCAACAGCTGGGAGCAGAGCATCCTCGCAAAAGCTGGGACACCCAGGGGCTGCCAGCGGTCAAGGAGGAGCTTTGCCTAGAGCCAGCCGTGCTGGGAGGGGCAGTGATGCTCCTGGCAATGTCAGCTTTTCTGTGCCAGTTCTCTCCACTCCCTCCTTTTGGTGGTTCGGGAAAAGAGCGTGTTTGTTTTCTCACAGATGCTGGGTGAAAAACTGCAGTCTTGTTTTGTCTCTTTTCAGATGGAAAAGGCTGTGATTTTTTTTTTGGGGGGGGGGGAGGTTGTCTTTTTAAACCCAAGGTATTACAGATTCCAGAGACTGGACTCTGTGCAGGTCAGGTGTGCTTCAAGGAGCAGCATGTTTGTAGCTATTCTGTAATTCGGATATAAGTGCTGTGGAGATCCCACAGAGCATAGCGGGGCTGTGGGCACCTCATCTGTTGATGTCATGGCAAATTTTCTACATACTTCAGTAAAAACTATCTTAAGCCAGTTGTTGGGCTGCAGAGGATTTTTTTTCAAATCAGTTTGCTTCAGAGCAGCATGTCTCAGGACTCCTGACAGCTTTATCATCGCAGAGAATGAGATGTTCTTGCATAAATGATTTGAAGTGGAAAAGATTACAACATCTGACCAAAAAATCAGAAACACAAAAAAAAATCAGGGCATCAGCCATGTTTCCATGGCCACAGGTTTTCACTGCCTGTACTGGTGCAACAAGCCCACCTTTGTTTCTCCAAGACTGTTAAAAATTTTCCCAGTGGATATATTCACCGCAGCAGCCAGAAAAGCAGCAGACCCCTGCGCTTGCCCAAGACCTCTCTGAGACACAGCAAGAAAAATGTGTGGTGCTGTCACCAATGGGTAACAACTACGTGTATATTTTTATACTCCTCTTTAGAGTTAGTCAACGCTCCAGGCCTCAGCAAAGACCATTCTCTGGCAAGCCTTGAGCTTCATTCATTTAGTGAAGGTGTTTTCAAAGAGAAAAAAATATTTATCCACATTTTCCCATTGTTCTAAACGTCTTCAGAATTATGCTTGGTTTTAAAACCTGGGGCCAGCCCAAATGTGAATGTTTCAGGAAATTATGTGCATGGAAAAGCACATGATCATAAATCAGACTGATTTCCAGTTTTAGCTGTAGACTGCATGGTTAGTAATGAGTATAATAGGGAAATTAGTTAGAAAATTAGCAGTTAATTTAAGGAGTATTTAAAGAGTGTGTGAAACTACAGCTTGGGAAAACTCATTTAGTAAAATGGATATGATTCCTACTCCACTTCCACTGCCTGAGCAGGATTTTCCCCAGTAGCCAAATTTATGTGCAGATTTCTTATACCAGAAATGCCAGGTTTCCGTGCTGCCTTGCTGTGGCTTCTGCACTGATCAGGGGTTCCTCAGCCTTGTGAACGCCACCCAGCCGCCACCACTGCCACTGTGAGCGGCTGCATGTGTTGCAAAAGGAAATGCTGTTCAAACCAACAAGTGCTGTTACCACTTTAGTACAGTGCTAAGTGTCCCCACCTGTCATGTGGGAGACCTGCGTTCGATTCCCGCCAGAGAGACAGTGTTAAGAGTTGGGCTCGATGATCCTTGTGGGTCCCTTCCAACTCAGCATATTCTGTGACTGATGACAGAGAGGCTTCGGGGGAGATAACAAGGTGAGGTAACCAAACAATGCACCGGCTCAAGGGGAGCAGCAGGAAGCCCTGGGTGACAACAGCCAAGGATGGAGCAGGGCAGCACCAGGCAGGAGCAATGATTTGCAACCCATGGGTTGTCCCCATAGCCTGGTTGCTTTGTGCTGCCTTCATATGCATGCAGACGGGCCCTGCCACTGCAGTTGTATGCTTCTGAGGACACTTTCCCTTACCCAGAAACCCAGCAGCAAAATGTGTGTATTCGCTGTTTGTGCTGAAGAGGGGATGTAGGCCAGTGAACGTGAAAAATATGGCATGATTTTGTATGTGGAAGAGTGAAAAAGAGTAACAAAACACAGGCCAAATTTACAAAGACAGGAACAGAGATGTGCTGTCACCCCATCAGAACTGGCTTTGAAATCACACACTTAATTTTAAATGTATATAGCTGATGGGAAAGTTGCATTTGAGCGCACAAAGCCATAGCTGGAGGCAGATCACTGGGTTGTGAAACGTGCTTTTTCTGCTTCTTGGGACTCACATGGCACTCCAGCTATCTGCTCCTGCGCTGAGACATCCACCCACAGCACCTGCATGAGGAAAGAGAAATTACAGGGACAAACCTCTTCCTTTTTGCCCAGTGAATTACTTTTACATGTGAAATCTATTGTCTTCATGACTAGCAATCACTGTCTTCAGTGTTTCTAACACACTGCGAGAAAGTGTGACCAGGGAGGGTTGGGGACGAAGCAGTAGCAGGAGGGGGAAAAGAATGGATGTTTCATATTCTGGTGCAGTAAAGGAATAGCAAGCTCAGAAAGGAATAGAAAGCTCATTAAAGTTTCACTTCGTTCTGGAAAAACATCTGAATTGAAACTTCATACCTGGCATGAGGCTCCTGCATGTCCCAGTCCCCCCCACCCCCCCTTCCCCTTGCTGGGGAGAAATAATACAGCTTCGGGTAACTCCTGATAGATTCTGCTTGTAGCACAAACTGTCCCTCGTGCAGTGTTACATTGCTGCTGTTCATGTTGCTGTAGTTAAGGGTGTACCTGTGTTTCCATTAGAACCCGTTTAATCTGCAAATTTATGACCCAGCTGTAAAAATTGAATCCAGACTCAAACTTGGCATGAACAGTGTTCGTTCTCCCATCTGTGGAAGGGATTTAAGCAGGTACATCCCAGTAATAACCATCTGAGTTAGGCTTGTAAATTTGGAGCATGATGACTGGTGAATAAAAACTGTGAGCTTCTCAGTAGACCTGGAGTTTGAAATATTTTATGCCTATGATGAGACTATTGAGAAGCTGCTTGTTTTTACTCAGTCATATAGCTGTAAATAAAGAAAATATTTGGGCCCTTTCTGTGTTTGTTTACATGTACAAGCACATACGTTTTCCTTACCATGGCAATATTTTGATACGAGTGGTAAACACTTGAAGCTTTACAGGGTTTTGCAGCAAAGCAGTGTTTGATGACTCTCCAGTAGGCTAAGTAATTGTATTCATGCTGGTGTAAATCGTAGAGTTTATTGATTGTAATAGAAAAAGATAGGGAAATAAGAAGGCCAGACTGTTTTATTTTGAGTGAGATTTTTTAATTGGATTCTTCTTAAAATACTATCAAAACTGATAAGGTATTGAACTGCAAAAATAGTTCTATTCGCCATCGCTTCCTTCTAGTTTAATTTTCTCTTCTGCGTGTGCCTGACCAGATAAAGTAGTAATCTTATCTGATCCAGCAAATCCTATTACTCTTTGCAGGTTTGTGGTTTTTGCAAGTAATTCCATGATTCAAAAAAACCCTCCTTTATGTGTTTAACTGAAATTTTTAGGTCATTTGTTCATAATGTGAATACCAGAAACATAATGATGAAAGCAGTTTGGTGAGACTAGACTTCTGATCTTTCATGTGTATTCACAGAGAAGATTTTGGGAGGGTTTTGACACAATTTGAGAAGTGGACTGAAGGGATCTCTGCATGGACTAATGGTGGGCTGTGAATGAGTTTATGAGTTCTGCTATTCAGAAAATGTCAGGAGCCTGTAGGTATTGTTTGTGCATAAGATTTTTGCCATCTTAATGGAGAAAGGAGAGTGGTCGTAAAAACACCTGCTCTGGGAAACCTTCCCTCCTGTTCATCTATAAAGTTCAATTTCTAATTATCCTGAAAAGCAGATTTGTATTCAGGTTTTTTTCATCCACTTTGCTACAAACTTAAACATTTGGGTATGAGATAAATAGCCAGATGTGGAAATTACTAGTGATTACTAAAGACGAGGGTCCAGCTTTTTATGCTTTATGGCATTAAATTGGCATCACATCACCACTTTAGATCTGTTAAAGGAGAAATATGTCCTAACAGTCAAAGCATGAAACAGGCTTGTATAAGTGAGTTTTATGTGAGCCACAAAAATAATAATAATTAAAAAAAATAGAGCAGGCATTTAAAGCAGGAAAGTAAGTTGGAGAGGTAAACTGCATTGTAGAAAATTTGGAAAAAGTAAAAACAAGTCACATAGAAAGAGATCGGATAAACAGCTGAAGCTGGAACAACTGAAAAAACCCATACAAAAATAGGTAAAGCTAAACTCCAATGAGCTATGAAATGTGTTTTCCTTAATTTTTCAACAGTGACCTTGAAACTTGATATCGGAGACTCTATCTCTGTTCTTTCACTGATGGCCAGAAGTTGAGGTTATGATGACCAGATCATTTGGTATGGCACTGACATTTCAAGTTAAAGGGATTGCCAAGAGCCTCAATTATGACACTAAAATATACCGCTATTTCTAGGGCCAATTTTCAGTCCCTCCCTCATGCCTCCACATTGATTTAGGCAACAGATGCATGAAAAGTAAAGCAACATTCAAAATAATCCCTTAGCTGAAGCTGGGGGAAGGCTGGCTAGTGGGCTGTAGCCAAAATTCCTTAAATGTTACAATGTTTTACATTTCTAAATGTAAAAACTTTCTTTCCAATGTGAGGTACCAGCCAAATGTCTTAGTTATGGTATCTCAGAGTGAAAACTGGCATGCAGCCTTGTGGTCATTTGTGGGTATTGACAGATTTACACCCTCGAAGATCAAGTTAAATTGTTGTTGGTTTCTCCATCTTCCCTTACTGTGTCAGGGTTGGGGTTTTTTTCTCTCTCAGTTACTATTTGTCAACTTAAATCCAGTTTGCTGGAAAAGTGAAGACTCTTCATGACCTGGCTCTTCAGGAGCAAATTGCCTCAAATTCTTTCTGCTCGCCAAGGTATTTTGTAATTCATTGCAAAACAGCGACAGGATTGCTCTCCTTGCACTAGATGTACTCTGTGGGTTAGACACTGTGGTCAGTTTTAATGAGATCTTGGTGTGCTGGAGGATTTGTCTCGGCTGTTGACTTCAAGGAGACTTTCATCCCAGGTCCCTGTTTGTCTAATTGCTCTTCCTTCTCCAGAGAGGAGGGTCCAGCTTTGCCCGTTACAGAGCTACACCATAGGGAGTGTCTACTGGTGGCTGCTCAGAGATCAGGTTTCAGAGCTGGTGTGCAAACTAAATGGTCTGTTCCTGGCTTTTTATGGCAGCTTTGCACAGGAGAGGTGGTGGATTGTCTATTGCATGGGCACACTAAAGTTTGCTGTCCTATTTTTTCCCATCTTAGGCTGTTTAGTTGGTGTAGCTGTTGGTTACTACACCACTAATTCATTTCCCTGGAGTCATCTTCGAATAAGAGTTTTCTCCAGAAGACAAAAGTTTTTATTCCTTTATCATGGAAAGCTCCAGGTGTCTGCAGCACTGTTTGTGCTGGCAGTGTCAGTGAGAGCCATGTGTAGCCTGTAAGACTTACGTCCTGTGGGGGAGCAGGGGTGCTGTGTGAAGCCTGAAGTCCTTCTCTGTCCGCAGCACAATAATTGCAATAGTTCTGGGCATCCTTATTATTGTGTATCAGTAGTACTGGATGTTTAGAGACACTTTTTGAAGTGAGGAGAAAGCTGTCCTGCTCTGGCCAGCACTTGGGACTGTAGTGGTGTTTATAATACCTGCAGTCTTTCATAGATATACATACGCACACACATACTCAGTGCTCTATTATGATGATGATATTGGTGGAATTCAAGGCTGGTGTCTTGCCATTTTGCTGTGCTTAGTCCTTCAGCTCAGAGTTGTGCAGTAGTTCAACCTGTCAGTGAACTTTGTAAAGCTAGAGGAGAACAGACTCCCAACTGTATTCTCCACAAACAGTGAGATATCTTGCTTTCAAATCCCGTATTTCACTGAGGTGCAGATTGCCTAGAAATGCTGAAGATCCTTTTCCAGAGGTCGGCAGAGAAGACATGGTTGACCTGCAGGTATCGATCCCAGTGATCCTTTGTTTTATGCAAAAGCCTATTTTTGCTGGCTAAACCAAAGAAGTGCTTATTTAAACATTTTAAATCTATACAAATGTCAAGTATCTTTAGAAGACTGTTTTCCTTTTAGTATTGTGTCCCAAGCCTTTCTGATGCTCTTTTCACTCCCTATCTAATGAGACTGTGAGTGATAATATTTTCTACTGCCTTCAAGTGCACATAACCATTAATTTGTGCTATTACACTTGCTGTTGATCTATATATGGAAAAGTTCATTAATATTTCTCATTCCTGTATACCTGAGTCAACTCACAAGTTCACACCTCTGATTCTCTTCCCTCTTATATCAGAAAGGGCCAATAATTATATCTGATACTCAGCTCAAAGTGCCTTTACCTTCACCTGATAATTAATGGACAGATGCTCAGATATGCTTTAAAACCAAGCCTTTGGAAGTGCTTTAAATTGTACCAAGCAAAAATCCAATTTACCAAGATTTGATCTGTTTTTTGAGTGTTTGAGCCCCAAAGCCTGCTACATGCCATGTCAAGATGTTTGCAAAGATTTTCAAACTTCATTTGGTGAACTCCAGCTGCTTTCAGTGGGATGTTTGCTCACAAAGGTCCTTTGTCACAAAGACTGTCACCGTCATAGTATGTAAATGCTCATATTTGATTGCTGCTCATCCTTCATTTCTTGCACAAAAAGACTGTTCTCTGCTGCAATACTGCTGCATTTGCTGAGGTTTGAGAAGCTCTGTCATCATGTTATTAGCTTCATGGCAGCTCAGAAACACCCCTTCCCTGTCCAGAGCAACAGCTGTACCTAGCCTGATGTGAACCCAGCAAAACCTTCTCTTTCCATACCCTCTGGACAGCCTTCAGGCAGCAGCTCCACGCTCCCCACAGGACCAAAAGTCCTTTTACAGGAGGTGTGAGACATGGCTCTGTTGAGGTAAACTCCCCAGGAGCCACTGGGGAGTGGGTTCCTGCCTACTCTCACACATGGGAAGCCTGAATCCCACCACAAAACACTTCCTGCATATGAAAAACCAGCCCGCAGCCCCATCTGGGAACAGGGGATCTTGGCAAAAATCCGGGTTTGGGTGAGCTGGGAAAAGGGCAGGAGAGGAGGGTTGGAACGAAGTGTCAGAAGGAGGTAGAGGAGAGAGATGAGTTTGTGCTGCTCCTCAGGGTGCGAGGGGCATGTGTGCAGTGGGTTACCTGGTAACACCTTCGTCCTTGGCGAGCTCTGCTTCGTCCAAGGATTTTGCTCCCTTGGCCCTTGCCTATCTTTACAGCTGGATTATGGGTTTAGGTAAGTCAGATACGCTGAGATCACAAATATAGGGTAACTGTTTGTAGAGGACAGCAGAGAGAAGATCAACAAACATTTTTGATATATTTTATGTCATCTGAGACCTTCAAATGCTTAAACTAAAAACCTAAATATAATTTAGTTAGTAAAAATATACCTTAGTTATAATAAAATGATAGTAGTGGAACTTGGCAACAGAACAGCTAATAAATACTACACTTTAGAAATGTGCCTGGGATCCAAGTACATACTCTTTTACTGTGTAGTTAAAGCATGTGGCAGGACATGCTAGACCAAGATTTTCTTTTTGTCTTTCCAGTGGAAAACTAAAGTTCTTTGTGTAAGTGAAGCCCGTTGGGAATTTTTCTTAAGTAAAACAAGGAGCTAAAGAATTCCATTCCCTTTTGCCAACTCTTTTTTCCTCCTTCAAGCCAAATTATCAATTAATGGGGCATTAAATAGCAAATATTGCCTAGTTAGAATCATACCCTTTTTTATTTAGGATCCTTCAATACTTTCTTGTATTTTTTTAAACACTTTGGTGTTTCAAACTGCTGAATTAAAAGATGAGATATTTTATTGGGGAAAATACTGTCCTTTCTAAACCTTTTTGCCTCATAAAAATAAAGGCTGGTAATACGAGACTTACCCCTATTTCTGATTTTTTAAATTTAAGGAAAACCAAACCAACAAACCAAAACTGTACTTCTTTAAGGTCTTCTTCTTTCTGAGCTTCATTCTTTGCCTTCCTCATTAGCTGTCTCCATTTCGGTACCCTATCGTTTTGCCAGCAGTGCAGCCAAGTGAATGCTTGACCATATTTTTGTCTGGCTCTAGTGAAACCGTGATCTGACAATAGAATACTTTTCTTTGGGTTTTCCTTCTTCCCCTGGGGAACCATACTTCAAGGGCAACCTGCTTGTCCAGCATATGAACATGTGGAAAATCCACTGCTATGCACTAATGATTTTCAGATGGGCAGTTGTTGCTGAAAATCATCCCAAGAGCAGCAGCTTCTCCATTGTAGCACCTAACCACTTTGGGATCGCATTGCTCATAGCTGCTCTGTAATAAACCCTTTGCATTTATATATAGTGGTGACATTTGCTGCATCACACATATGAGGTAACAAAATTTAGGAGAAAAGGAGGTAGAAGTTACAGTTGTGGTTATTTTTTGGCCATTGCAACATGCATCAAAATCTGACACTTATTTTAGCTTCAAAGTATAAATGTAGGAAAAAGTCGAGCTATGCCAAAGATCCACAACAGCAGGGCAGAAGCACCCTAAATACTGTCCACGACTTAATAACTTTCAAGCTTGTATTTTAAATATTTACAAGGAGACTTGTCACATGCTGGGAGAGAGAAGAACGAGTTTTAAATTTTAAATCATTTCTATTGCTGCTCTTAGAATATGCATTCTTTCTAAACAACTTTCACTTTTAATTTGTAATTAAAGCCAAAGTTTTCTTTTAATTTTAAAAGCTTGTCCTTGGACTAAAATAACATGGAACATTTTTAAACATTGATCCAAGCTGCTGTAGATACATTTTATTCAAACCACAGAGTCTGCAGTTGAATTCCTTGCTTTGCCAGATCGGCTACGAACTGTAAGTGTGGCAGTAATGACTGTGGAGTCCTGGATGCTTCACAACCAGTGAGAAAGATTGTTTTTTTGGAGTTGTTCCTCCCTTTGGGCCCTATTCATGAATGACTTAATCTCTGTCTATGATCAAATGTCATGCAAGTTACTGTGCACAGAAAAATCAAGGAATGTTTCTCTTCACTGCATTCCTTACATGGAATTGCTGTGCCTGCCCAGCAAGCGGTTGGAGATGGCGAGGGTGGGAAGCAAGCAGCAACAAAAACCCCCACAAAAAAAAAATCACCAGAAGCAATATAAAAAGAGTGAGACAAAGAAAACAGAGAAAATTTAGTAAGATCAGGTGTGCAAGTTGGACTTGGCCATGAATAGACAGTTCCAGCTTGCTGAGGCAGCACCAGCTGGGGGGGAGAACTGTGCCTTCAGCTGGGGAATGTTACAGGAGCAATACATTCACCATGGAAAACAAAAGTGTTGCCCAGTGTTTTCTCTGTACTGTTGGCCATAAAGATGATTTCTAGTGCATGTTTCTATTAGCTCGTTTTGCTTGAGAAGCAAACATTTACTGTTTTGTTGGGCAGATCTCAAAAAGTTCAGGAAATGAATGCTTCTTAGTCTTTTTATTCTCTTGACCTAACTTGCTTGTGTGTGGTTATTAGGTCCTTTCACGGGATGTTACACCACTTCATTTGAAGGCAAGAGTAAGACTTTACTAATGATACTGATTTCGTGATGTGTGCCGTATAAGGGGCTTTTCTTGTAGTGTTTCACTGTCTTCTTTGAAATCCAGCAGATCATGGGGGTGAAGATGTGCACTGCTGTTTCCATATTTATACAGACCTCTTCCTTACTTTTACAACAAAGTTTTCATTTATGTTAGTGATGTTCTCAGTTAAGAGTGAAGAAAGGACTTTTATTATCAGAGTTGTTTTTCTCATCACCCACACCCTGTAGCCACTGCATGAATTTCTGTCTGTCTTTGCATGCTCTGGTGTGAGGACAGATTGCTGTAGCAGGACTGTCACGCCGAACAGTCACTGGTGGCAAATGAGGAATGACTTGATTCAGGTGCAGATTTCCTCCAACTGTTGATGGGAGTTACACTTGTTTGTCCAGGACAGTGACTGGAATAGTAATTTAGCTCTTTTTGAGTCATTTTCCACCCCTTTAATATCGACATTGAACTTAAAAGGTGTAGCTCTTTTTTGAGATAGGTCATGGCTGAAGTATCATTTTAGCTTTAGGAGGGAAAAGATAGAAGGAGGGACAGGGAATGAAGGGAAAATGGAAAACTCACAGCCAGGAAATAAATACAGATGGGAAAATAAAGAACAGAAACTTTTGGAAGATTGTAAAGAGAAGATAGTGCTGGGAGAGGATGAGGAAAGGGGAATGCAGAATTGAAAACAAGAACAAAAAGGAAAAGGAAAGAAAAGATATCAAAGGGATAAAGGTAGAAGATAAAATACTGGCGAAGCAGATACGGAAATAATGGTAGGAATCTGGAGGGTAACAGTGATTTGAAGATTCAGAGAATGATAGATTTTAGTAAGTTTGACAGAAGCTTAGAGATTTAGGGATTTTAGCGAAATAGTGAAATTTTAGTGAATTTTAGAAGGATTTTAGAAGGATTGATAGCTTTTAAAATCATTCAATGGGCCTGAAAATTAAGACCGAATATTAAAGGTGAAAAATGTTGTTTCTCAGACCTGAATGGTAAACAAAAGAGGATTTTAGTCAAAACAAGAGGAAAAGAATGTGAACCATCAGAGCAGATTGGTGGAAGGGCTTATGGCAAGGTGTAAATTTATGACATAATGGTGAATGGATACATATTCATGGCGTAATTTCCGTATGTGTAAGGCACAGGTATAAAGATAGGTGGCAAAATCTGGGAAGGGCTTTTGGCACCTGACAGGGCTGGGGGGACGCATTGCTGGTCAATGTCTTTTCCTTGTTTCTTGGCCCAGAAATAAACTTTTTTATGGCATGCATGCAACTACCTAGAGTCCTGACTTGTTTTCCTTGAATCAACAGGGAAGGGCTCTAGAATAAATTAGAGAAGCACAGGGCATATTAGCATTTTTCACAGTCAGAAATGAAAAGTTTGACATTTTCATTTTCAAAGTGTTGGAGAAACGTGGATAGATAAGCATTCAAGATATCACCACCCTTCTTGGAAGGCACCTTTGAAGCTAATTACTATGTCTTGGCATTTTTTCATGTTATACAGACTAAGGGAAATACACTTCCAGAAGAGGGTATGTCCTTGCTTAGGATACAAAGCAAATTAAGTGAACTGTTGCAAAAACACAACTTAGTCTGGAACTGGAAAATACTCTAGTGCTGGTGGCAGTGGTGGTAGTGATAAGGGTGTCTGTATGTGTGCATTGTGTGGTTACTAGTTTCCCAGTTTGTTGGTGCATCCACAATCCCTGACTAAGCTGGACAAAGTATAGAATACTTTTCATACTTTTTCTTAATCATATTCAACCCATACTTTGCTGAATTAACTAAGACCTGCTTGGAAAGGAGTTTTCAGGGTACTGTGAGACAGTTTGGCCAAGTGTGGAGACTTCCCTGACCCAGCGTTCCTGAAAGTTTGAACTTCTCCTCTGTCTGCTCCTTTCCAAAAATTTTTCAGATCAGATACTCTCTTTGAAATTTTTTCAAGTCACCTTCTGTAAGTTACAGAGGAAAAATCTTCTTAACCTATTGCATAGTTGGCTGAGGACACTGTCTTTGTCCTCCTCTGAGACAAGCATGTGTCAGGAGTCTAGAAAGGACATCACCTGGGATGGACTGATAGTTCGATCCTGCATGTCAAAACATACATTCCTATACAGTTCATGGTATATATGAACCTAAAATATGTCATGCCTGATCTGATTGTACGTATAATTTTCAAGTTCAACAAAAGGTTTTGTTTCTTTTTCCCCCATAATTTTAAAAAGAAACAGAAGTTATCTGAATTAAAAACATGATTGGTGATGGTGAGTAGGTGGTTCTGTTTACCCTGCCACATTATATAGTACCACTTTTACTCCTTGTTTGGATAGCAGTCACAAGACCCAGATATCAAGCTGTGAAAGTATTTTTCTTGCAGCAGCCTTTCTTTTTTTGGCAGGCAGTGGCTTTGGAGATGCCTCACATTTTGTCATGTGATTGGACTGCTGATGAGGTTTCTGTGCTGCCTCATTTTCCCGGATTCCATTTGAATTAACTCTTCTCTGGGTCACAGTCGTTAGCACACTTCTGAATGAGTGGGGCTTTGCATCACAGCGTAATGAGCTCTAATACTTAATCTCTGTAAGGAAACAGCCTGTAAAGAAGGAATTCGCTGCATTTGTTCCACGTGACAGAAATCTGTTTTCTCTACCTCCAGCTGTCCGCATTGAAAATACTTTCCTTCTTCACAGTAATATTCCTCCATGAAACAAGGGAAAATGAGGGGAAATTGCTTGTATATAATCGTTCCATCTAAAAACATTCAGCTTAGTCTTGTAAACACATAAACTGGTTCTTTGTAAACAAGTATCTTAATTTCCTTTAAACTGAGTATTTAGATGTTAAAGATAGAAAAGCTGGGTATGTCAAACACATATGGTTCCTATTACATCAGAGGCTTTCTTAATTTTGGTATTCTAATTGAAGAGACATTTCTGAAGGCATGCTAACTTTACAGAAACTAATCTATCTGACTCTGTTGGGTCTAGGTTTTATTCTTCTGTCTATCACCACACTCTGGAAACATTTTCCACTTTCAATGTGCAGTAGTAACGATATCTCTCCTGGACTTTGAGTTGCCCTCAGTACTTCCAGTGTGTGATGTGGAAGCATGGCTTGGGGTAGTTGATGTCAGGGAACTGACAGGGGCTTAAACGGGCGAGAATTCAGGAGAGGCATCAGGGAGGAATGGGAGTAGGGATTGTAATTTATTCATAGGTTTTTGCCTTATTCCTGGACACAATATGCTCTAGTCTAAGTAGTATTTTTGACTGGACAAAATTTCTATCCACGTCAGAGAAATACTACAAGTCTGCTTTAAAATATAAACTATTCTATAAATGTCATGAGACAACTACTTTGCTTGGATAAAGCAAAATTTCAGTTTGGCATTGAATATGTATTAATTTTCCCTGCTACAAATAATAGGCATAAAACTATTAAGTTTACATTTGAGGTAGGGATAGTATTTGAAATAGAAAACATGTTTATACCTCAGGCACTGTACTAGGGTTTCTCCTAGTGTAGGCTTCCACTGCAAATGTGGAGTTCTCTCTGCAGAGAGGTGAGCAAGGTACCTGTGCTGTTTATGATGGGGTGGGATGTCTTGTAGAGCTGAGTTAGAGCCCCCTTTCCAGCAGCACCTTGAGCCCTTTGCAGTGCCCGTGCTGGGCTCTGAGCTACTCCTGTGAGTGCGCCGTGTTTTCCACTGAATTCTGTATAAATCATCTTTCCCAAGCATACAGAATATTTAACAATAAAGTGTCTTTTCTTTTTTTATCCACGAACATGTATAATACAAAGTCTACAAAGGTCATGGAGGTAAATTCATTTATTAAATGGAAATACTTAGGTCCAAAAACCATTATGAATCATTTTTGTGTTTTAAGTTCAGGATGCAGAGTAAATTATTCCAAAAATAATGGTAGCCAAATGTCATTCCCTCCAAACATTTGTGTAATATCTATTTATCTGTGGGCAGATGACTGCTATGTATAATCAGAGGCAGACTTTTGTCAAATTGAGACTAAGTAAACACAGCTGAACACAAGCAAGTTGGACTACAATTTTTTAAGTTTTGCCAGCGCTGTTATGACCTTGAAAATGAATGTTTCTTCAGAGCAATCTGCTCTCAATGCGGGAAAATTTTTAGTGTTTCATATTAACGAGTGATGATTGAAAATTAGTTCTGTTTAATTTTAATAATTTTTGGCCAAATAAATAGAAAGTGTGCAGTTTTCCAAAGGAGGGCATCCTTTCTGGTGCCTAGAAAGTAGGGATGTTTCATGCAGAAATGCTTCTTGCGTGTATCTGTGAGAACAAGAACAACAGTTAGAGCTGTAAATTCAGCTGAAACATCATTATGTAATCAGATAAAATTTGCTATGGTTTCCTTGAAACATAAATGCTTTAAAAAAATTTTTATAATGTTCTGTGCAAGTGAATGTAGCATATAGACAGTAGATTTTATGTCACTACGTATCTAGATACTGTTTCATCATCCTTGAAAAAGTAGGACCTCTGTTTATAACTTCTGTCTATTTTTCTAAAGCTAAGTCTCCTTCTAAACATTTTCTACGGACACGGTTTTCCTCTGAGACATGGAAAGAAACAACTCTGATTTTCTTGCAAAGCAGGAGTACAATTTAAACCTTAGTTTTAACATGCAGATTTTCTGCTTTTACAGTGCCAGTCATTTGAACAGAGAACATTTTGCTCCCTTGATTTTAAAGGTCACAACATTTGGACCTTAGAGAGGCTTTGGAGAGAATACAGATAGAAGTCCTGATCAAAAATTTGTCTTTCAGTAATTGCAGAAACTGAGTCTCATCCATAGCCAATATCTATGTTTCAAGGCACTCTTTTTTCAAAGGGATTCTTTTTTCGTTTTAAGTGTTTTATAGAAACCAGTTTATGCACCAAACTCATGCGTAGGACATGTGCACAGTGTTGTAGCCAAGGGGAACTTTCCCAAATTCCTTGTGCCTCTTATTGACAAGTCATACTTCCCAATCTATGTTTTTGAGGGAGCAGCAATTACTGTTTTCAAATTTCTAAACAATTCTTACAGCAGCAACAGTTTAATGCCAGCAGCCAAACATACCCAGCACCTTGTATTTGATGGGTTGCTACAGTATGCCTTTGGCTTTCCAAGCTGAGTGCCATCCCAACTGCTAGTCTTGGATGTTTTTTGAAAAAAAACTGCAGCAAGGTCTCTTCTTGCTTCTGTTTTCTCTTCCCCTGTTATACAGTGATCCCCACATATTCACGGCTCACATATCCGTGAATTCAATTAATCGCAGTTGGATTTTCAGTGAGTTGTGAGACTGCGCACGTGCACAGAATGTCCCGGACCCCGGATTTTGCAGCCAGGAAGCACCAAGGGGCGTTTCCTCCGCTTTAGTGAGGTGCTACAGTGTGAGTCACACTCCCAGGACCGCCCCTCCAGACCTTATTAGTGGAGGGTGCGTGGCTACAGGCGGGGAGTAGTTGAATATTCATGGCTTCAGTATCTTCACAGATTTCATAGCCCTTGGGACCTGCCCAGACCCGACCCCCAGCGAATTCCAGGAGATCGCTGTACTTTGTTTTTTCTCCTGGGTAGGTCGTCTGTGGGGTCTAAGGGTACAGTGTCACTGTCCTGCTTCACGTCCTGGGATTTGTGCTTCACCACAAAGGCTAATGAGGTTTATAAAATCAATTATAAAACCAGAATGTGCTAGGTATCATCTGTGTCCCCAAAGGGGAGCTCTGAGTGTTTAAAGGGTGAAAGACAAGTATTAATCTCCAAGATTGGGACCATTAGACAGAACTTACCTTGAGTTATAACATTTTGTGGCAGCCAGCTGTGTTTGAGGTGTGAGAGGAAGGCAAAAGCCTGTCTACAGATGGGGCTGTGGGTAGTCTGCAGCCTTCAGGATGCATTGGACAGCTCTGAAGGTGCTCCTACCTGAGATGGTATTTGCCTATAAGTGCTATCCAGAGAGTATTTTGAAAAGATATGCTGAAGCTGGAGTTGCAGTTAGGGTGGATGGTGTCTGCCAGCACCTGTCTGTCAAGCCCTGCCTGCAGGCTGGGTGAGCCAGTACCAGCGATGATGCTCTGAGAGGCTGGTTTTGCTAGCACCTTACTAGTTTATTCATCTTAATTTAAAGGGTTGTTGTCAGCCAACTAGGTCTGTGTCCTGATGAATCTGTACCATCAAATGCAGCGTTTGCTGGTGGTGCTGGTCAGTTTGCCCATTGCTGGAGGAGGAGGGTGGGCAGGAATGCAAGCGCTGTCTGCATGTGGGATTTGCTGTGTCTGCTCTCCAGGATCTTTGCAAGACTTCATAAACTTCACAAATTGTGATGTATAGGATATTACTCAATAGGAAAGCTTTGGCTCACAGGCGAAAATAAAAAGTTCTTGCAAAATGAAAGAAAAAGCTTTTGTTGTTGTAAAAGTGGAAACAGAAGTACATGCTACTAATAATAGCAGCAAGTTAATTAGAGAACATGCAACAGTTAACAGAGCTTTAAAGCCTTTGTGTTGCAGCTGCCCAGCTTGTGTGGCTGCTGAAAGTCCTCCTCTTATCCTTTATCCGAAAGCTCAAAACTCAGAGTTAAACTGTGTTGGAGAGAACAAAGGGTTTCACTTTTTGTCATCATAGTTATTTCCTAAATTATATGAATGTTCTCTGTGTCTGGAACCATGGCTTCCTCTCTCATTGATTTTCGCAACTGAAGTGGAAATTCAAGATCTTAATTCTTAAAAGGGAGGTGAGGATGCAAGGCTATCCGTACAAATACATGTTAGTTGCAGATGCTGCATACCCTTAGGAATACATCTGAGCAGGTCTGGGAAGATGCTTACACAAATTCCATAAGTGTAAATTACTATAAGATAATGTTGATTTGATTGCTTCTTGAACAAAAAGTCCACAATAATTTCCATCTGTATCTGTGTAAGGAATTGCAATCTATGAATGCAGGTATTTTCCATATTTTTATTCACATATATATAGCCCTGGGTCCCCTGATTGCAAACCCTGCTCGGTGAAGGGTTTGGTTGTTTGGGTTTTTTTATGGTAGCAGGAGGGAAGACTATTTATTTCTACACGCTGATAAAGGTTCTGAGTTGGTTTTGATCTACAGAGCTTCCAAAAATTCATATTTTTGCAGTATGTCAGTTGATTTAACTCTAAATGCCATATGACTTAACCATAAATATGAATGTGTCTGATACAGCAAACTGTTGTTTGAAGTCTGATATAGCAAACCGTTACAGGAGAAAATTTCCTGACAGAAATTTCCTGGCGTATCACTGATTTTTTAAAAGATATGTGTTATTACTGTCTCAGTTATAATTGCTATTATTTTAGTGTATTCTCTATTTAGGTAGAGCTTGCAGTGGCCAATGTAGCTTTTTCACGTGAGAGCTGCTTGCAGTGATCTCAGAGAATCGGCATCTTCCCTCAGAGAAACCGCCTGGGCACACTGCCCATGGTTCAAAAACTCTCTATTTGAAAGCAAATCTGTTTGTCTTGAAATATTGTGGCTTAGGGTCCTCTACAGCTCAGCAATTGCGTCTTTGCGAGCTGCTCTTCCTGAGATGAATGGCAAAGGGTTTGAATGAGCCTCGTTGTTATGCAGCGTGTTCTGCAGTCAGAGGAGCCGAACGGAACAGAACTAATCTCTGCAGCATCGTGGAATGAGTTTTACAGAGGCTCTGAAATTCATGCAGTTGCACTATACCAAGAACTGCAGGTGGTATATCAAGGTCAGGATGAGCAAGTGAGCCCTGTCTCTCCACAGCAATCTTTGCTACAATACAGGCTCATTAATGTGGTGCAGCATTGCTGTCACGCTTCAGGCAGTGTTCTCTGCCACGTGGATACACGATGCCCTGCTCCGTTGTGCCCATTTACTCGAGCCTGCCTTAGCAGCTGAGGCCTGCAGTGCTGAGAAGTCTGAATTCAGTCCCTGTGTTATCAGTTGACGATGCTTCCCTGCTGGTTTCTTGAAAATCACTGTCTCCAACAGCAGCAGTGAGTGTTGAATAAGAAACCCCTTCACATTCAGACTCTTCAGGTTTGGGAACCGAGCCAACATTCTTGAAGAATGATTTAGTGGCTAATAAACATCTGCGAGGTCTGTAAGACTGTCAGAAACAGTAACATTGATCGTGTCAGTAGCAATTCCCTGTCCTGACAAGGTATTCAGTACAAATATTTGTTCAGTCATCCTTGTTCTCATTCCCGTTATCACAGACAGTTTCATATGCTTTGCCAGAGGAGCAATTCCATCTTCTTCCACAAAGCCGTTCACATCCAAGGCCTTTGCAATGTTAAGTACTGACCTACTACTGTTTCAGGACCTCCCACACATACTCCTGTGGAGTGCAGGAGCCTCATCTGTCTTAGGCGAAGAGTCCACTGTGAAGGGTGCTTTCAACTTTCAATTAGTGAGCATCTGCAGTGTTAAGGTTTTGCTGCTCCTTGAGGATTCAGGCTCAGTCTGGCTGAGTTGTTACACTGCATCAACCTCTGTGATAGCCAGGATAGGCTTTGAGCTCTTCTAAGTATGATTCTCCTGCAGAGTTACTGGAATTGCACTGCATTAGGACTCAATTTTAAACGCAAGGTGATGTTTGGAGTAGAAAGAGGTGTTTCTGCTTTTTCGAGAGCTCTTGGCAAATAGGCATGTCTTCCTGAATAACTGGGCATGCTGTTGTTCTGCTCCAAGAGCCTTTCCCCTTTTGCCTGTTTTGCTGCACTGCCTCTCACTTGCTCAGTGAATAGGAAAACTGAAAACACAGCCCTTCTTGAGATACCTCCCAATTTACCAGAATCTCTAAGGGGTTTTTTAGAAGGTGTCTGGGAATATTCATGTTTGGAAAGAAATCCTGTAATGGAAATAATAACAGTTCAAGTTGTGGTGAGCAGGAGCATGAAGACTGCAATAGCTTCACAAGGGAAAGCAAAGGAATCAGAATTAAACAATTGACCCAAAAATGATGAAGACAAACACGAAAATCATTTTTGTGCTATTGGAGATGAGAATAATCCACAAACAGCTCTTGCCCATGGAACTCACTCAACAGTGTTTCTTTCTGCTGGTTATTCTGCACATGATCAGGGAGGTGTGTGACTACATCTTTCTGTGTAGGTTGCAGTCATTTCTCAGGATGCTAACTAAAGGGGTTTCCATTTCTAGCTGGATGAGGAAAGATACTTTTCTGACATATATGAGCTGACCCGGTTTGAAAGATGCCTCTAAACCCGGCTCATATCCTCATTGGGTGCTTGTTGCTGCTTTTGTACTGCCAAAGCGGTAATGTGAACACAGCTGAGCACCTCCGAGAACAGGATGATTAAATTCATGATGTATTGTTCAGTGCCATTTGGTACATTGCATCTGGTCCTTTGCAAACCTTAATAAAGGTGTTTTCATAAGACATCTGTAGAATTTCATGAATGGGGTATCAAGGCACAAAACAATTACAGTTTGAAGTAATGTTAGATGAATAAGACCTTATGGATGCTCATGATTTCATGACTGTTTAAACAATATTCCTGTTGACCTTATTTGCCCTAGCGAGTGCCCAGGACTGCTGAATTTGAGACCCCAGGCGCTCAAGTTGGAGTCTAGAAATCAGGGAATGTACTGTGGCATCTGTAAAATCGTCAGTAAGAACAACAAATTGAGCTCCACACAAATGTGTAACACAAGTAGAGAGACTGTCAGTCAGTAACATGATTTACTTGAGGGTGTTAAATCCATCTGCCTGTCTTTTCTCTTCCTGTGTCCTGTTCCTGCAACAGTCTCAGACCTATTGTGCCATGGCACTGAGGCTGTCTCACCTACTGCTGTGGGTTCAGACCTGACACAGCTCTATTCTGTGCTTTCAGGAAGTGGTAACCACAGAAAATTGCACGTGTGATTATGCTGCTGTATCTCATTGTAGTGGTTTGGCCCTGGCTGGATGCCAGGTACCCAATAAAGCTGTTCTCTCACTTCCCTCTGCAAACGAGCAAAGTAGAGAAAATATAACGAAGGCTTTAATGAGTTGAGATAAGAATCATAAGTGTTTCCTCACTGATCACTGTCATGGGCAGAACAGTCTCCAAGTGGGGATATTAACTGGATTTATTACTAACAGGATCAGAGCTCAAGAATGAGAAGCAAAAGATGCCTTTCCCCCTACCCCCATCCTTCCACATTCTATCTCTTCCCCAACAGTGCAGGGGACGGAGAATGGGAGTCATGGTCGGTTGTTTCTGTTGCTGCTCAGAGAGAGATATCCTTTCCCTGCATCCTGCTGGGTCCCTCCCATGGGAGACAGTCCTTCATGTTCTTCTCCAGAATGAGTCCCCCTCATGGGTGACTGTCCGCCATGAACCGCTCCAGTGTGAGTCCATTCCACAGGCAACAGTTCTTCAGACACTGCTGACACATGGGTCACTTCTCCACAGGGTGCAGGCCTTCAGGCACAGGTTTCTCAGGCATAGGTCCCCCACAGGTCACAAGTCCTACCAGGAAAATCCTGTTCTAGCATGAGCTCCTCTCTCCATGCGTCAGCAGGTCCCTGCCAGGACTCTCCTCCAACATGGGCCTCCCACGGTGTCACAACCTCCTTCCAGCATCCACCTGCTCCAGTGTGGGCTCCTCCATGGGCTGCAGGTGGATCCCTGCACCCCTGTGGTCCTCCATGGGCTGCAAGGGCACAGCTGCTTCACCATGGTCTCCACCACAGGCTGCAGGGGAACCTCAGCTCTGGTGCCTGGAGCACCTCCTCCCCCTCCTTGTGCACTGACCTTGGTGTCTGCATTGTTATTCACATGTTCTCATTCTTCTCTGGCTCCCATCTTCATCTAACCCTTAACTTTTTTTCTTGCTTCTTGAATATGTTATCACAGAGGTGTTACCATCTGTCCTGACTGGCCTGGCCGTGGCCAGTGGCAGGTCCAGCCAGGAGCTGGTTGGCGTTGGCTCTGCCGCACATGGGGGAAGCTTCTGGCAGCTTCTTGAGGAAACCTCCCCTACAGTCCCCCACTGCCCGCACCGCCACCGCCACAGTGGCAGGTCGCACATGCGCAGTTGTGAAAACGGGCCTCCTTCATCGCTAAAAAATCATGCCGCTAAGCTCTGAAGTTGCAATATGGGGGGTGCGAAGTGCAAGAGGGCTGACTGTAAATAATTTTTTTAATTTCACATGTAATCCCTGGATTTTCAGGATCTGTTGTGCAACAGTTTTCTGGGTTACAGTGAGGCCATTTTTTTTTGCAGCTAATGGCCATTTTTATGGCTATTTGATTGTTGGAACCCTGCTGATGCATTTTTTTACAAGCTGCTTGAATTTTTATGCTTATGATCTCACAGAGCACATTAAGTTTGGGACATCACTTAGGTAACTGGGGTTTAGTATTTTCATGTGTCAGGGGAGGTTTAGGTTGAATATTAGGAAAAGGTTCTTTACTCGGAGAGTGGTTGAGCACTGGAACATGCTCCCCAGAGTGGTCACAGCATCAAGCCTGACAGAGTTCAAAAACCATTTGGACAATGCTGTCAGGCACATGGTGTGATTCTTTGGCTGTCCTGTGCAAGGGCCAGGAGTGGGACTTCAGTGATCCTTGTGGATCCTTTCCAACTCAGCATATTCTATGATGCTGTGGTAAGTATTGTGCACATCTATCTACCCCATGCAGTGTATGGAAGTAGCTATGTTTAAAGAGATCATATTTGTCAGTCGGTTCTTTATCTTACAGACAAGTGAAAGAAGCTGTGAATTTCCTCTCTCAGACAGTCTTACCAATTCTTTACTGCATGCTGCTGGCTAAACACACCGTGGAAATCAGTTCTGGCATTGACTTAGAAGTTCCTCCATTTGCCTGAAAATACAGCACCTTGTAATTTAAATTGCCTTTGTGCAGCATATGCCATGTCTGAGCCTGCTTGGCTCCCAGGGACAGGAGAGGAGCTGCCTCCTGCAAGCGGGGCCACAGGAATGGGGGACATGTTTCTCCAAAATCTGCAAGAGGCTTCTGAAAATATCCTGTGTGCATGCATTCATATCATAACGTTATACCGCATGTGTAGGGTCTGCTCCCAAACCCACAGCCAACTAGCATAACAAAATCAGATTTTACTGCTGTAGTGTCAGCCTAGGGTTGAAATATGGCTTTGAAACCCTCCCTTTCACCCCACTTTTTTAATGAAAAACAATCGTGCTGGAGTGTAATAGTGCTTACACTGGCTGCATTTGACTTTAGCTTTTTATTTTTAAAGCCTTATTTTAGGCTTTAAGAGCTCCCAATTAAACTCTTTAGATCCAGAGTAAAAGTCTGAACGTGCCTGCCTGCACAACACTAAGATTCCTGGGTGGGAAAAAAACTTTTATTTTTGTATTAAAAATAAAGAAAATTGACAGAATGGTATGTTTTCTCCCTTTGTATTCCTTACTCTTCTTTTTCCTGATGAATCTTCATTTGTCATTTTCTCATTTTCTTCTTTGTAACATCTCCCATACTCTATTTCTTTTTCCTCCTCCTCTACTTCTTTCCCCTCTTTATTTCTCCCTCCTACTTACCTGTTGCCAAATGTGGTTTTCACAGTTAACCCCTAACAATTTGCAAAAGGAGGGTGAACCACTTCGTCCCATCAGTCAGCACAACATATGCTGTAAATCCCTTCCTAAATAACGCACACAACAAAAAGAAGCCTAGGTCAGATGTTTGTTTATGCATTGTGAAATGCATGTGGGAGACTATCACCAAGGAATCCAACAACATTACGCTACTAATTACATGCCAACTCAATGAGAAAAGATTTGATTTCAGTCAGCTTTGCAGCAAACTTGAAACCAAAGTAATACCATATAACCGTCAGTTTGTTAACAGCTCTCCTCAACACTCCACAGCCCCTGCTCCCATTATAAGCTCTGCTAGTGTCTGGCTAAGAAAACAAGTCTCACACAGAGCCCTGCATCTCAGCAAGGAGAACACACTGTCACTGGTCATGGGAAATTTAGAGCCAGCCATGACAGCCTGAACAATAAATTGATTTACACCAGGTTTTTATCTAGCTTGCTAACTCATAAATTCTTACACTCATATACCTAATCCAAGACTGTCAGACCATTTGCACCATGCCTACTATTATGTGAGGCTTTCTATGCACTTATTAATGCAAATATTAATACAGACTTGCAAACTCTGTTCTCTTTTATGATTTATAAAATACACCTATTGAAGTCTCTGTGGGCATGTACACTCCTTGTATAAAAATCACATGTATTAAAATGTAACTAGATGCCTACTTCCACTGTAGCTGCACAGGGTAAAAAGGGGTTTTCGGTTCCCAGGTATTCAGGAAAAAAACTTGTGCAGTTGCAGTTGTTCACAGGTAAGGCTTATATCTGAAATTTTGGTGCAAGAAGCAAATTCCAATGAAAGATTTTCAAAGAAAAGGCTTTGTCCAAGGGCATAATGGGAAAGGGATATTTCTAACATTGGCAAAACTCAAACTCTGGATCTTCACAGACGATGTCAGACTAGGGCTACAGCTGTTCCTGGGGGAAAAAAAAAACACTGGGAGAACAGGGAAAAATATTCACTCTAGCTGTCACTGTGAACGTAAATGGTCATTATGGAGTTTGTTCATCTGAAAGGATGTAACAGCTGATGATAGGTCAGTTGTTATAGCTGGTGTCAATGTGAAGCCAAAGGAGTGAGGTAAGGGGGATTGCAAGGGTGACTGTATTCCAAGCTGCTCTGTAACCCCCTCCTGGAAGAAAGAGAGAGCAGTGGTAAAGTAAAGTTTTGCTGAAAAGGAGTTTTCTCTAGAGCCTGGGCCCAGACCTCATTTCTGTGAGTTTCTGACAGTTTTCCTCCTCCCACCCAACTAAAGGATATAGTAATAAATCTTTGTCAGTAGAAATTCGGTACGCCCCTGAGATCAGACCAGCTGTGATTGGTATCATGTGCTCTCCCGGGTCACACTACCTCACTGTGTCTGCAGCCACGGGTCACCTGAAACTCCAACAGGGACTTTCATCCCTCCATTGAAAGGCTCTGCTGCATGAGCACTGCCAGCCCCAACTGAGCACTGTCACACAAACTTTCCCAGTCTGGGACCTGCTATGGGCAGGAGTGCCCTCACAAGGGACAACAGAGAATGGATTCCATGTGGAGGTGGCCCAGGGTCTGCAGGAGGTCAGCCACTGGGGCAAGTTTGGGGAATATTTCTGTAGGAAGCACTGTGGTTTGGAGTCTCTTTCAGCGTGTGCTTTCCTGTCTGCACTTCTCTGTAATGCATCCTTAATAGATCTATTGTCCCTGAGGAAGTGTGGGAAGATGGTGCAAAAGGCAAAGGGTTTTAAGAATTTCAGTGCTGTACGAGGTAAGTCCTGTCTGTGTGTAGAAAGTTGGTGGTAGTGTGGGTCACTGGCTGAGTAGTATCCACCTTTAGAAACTCATTTGTCTGTTTACATCAGGCTCAAAGCAGGAGCCTGCAAGTGTAAGCATGGGACAACCATCTCCTGCATCCTCCAGTTCAAGCTAGAGAAGATGCTACAGTCTTTGCACCAAGATTAAATGATATTTCTCATAAGAGAAAAAAGTCTGGCCTGGTGCTTTGGACTACAATTTTCCCTCCCTTGCATTGCTGAGCAGCCTGGGCTAAGCCACTTTCCTTTCCTAGATGTTGATGAAAGTTAGTGGTGGTGTGCAATTCATGGTTTGCTTTGGGATCCTTTGTGGATAAAGAAGCTGTGTTCATGCAGAAGAATAAAGGAATATTAACTCAAATTATCCTAATTTTGCTCTTGGAGAAACAGTCATTTGAGGGTCTTATGTGGCCTGAAATTTCAGTTTGGAAAGTACTGGACTCAAGGTGTGTGTGTGAGTATGTGATCTACAGAAATACGTCCTCTCATCGCTAATTTACTCACACATATAAACTTAATTTTCCTTTCAGCTGCCCCAGCTTTTTTCCTTGTTCCTCCCTCTTTTTCTTCTTCTTACTTGTTTTGAAAATGCTGGTCAACACATGGTAAGCCAGGGTCTCCAAAACTAACAATAGAAAGTTTAGGAGAGGCAGAAAGAGAAAAAAACAGAATAATGTTGCCAATTTTAAAATGAAGAGAAGTTATACAGAACCTTTTACTGAACCAGCAAATATTTTATAATGTTCACCATTTGGGGCCAGCAGTTCTTTTTTTTTTCCCCCTCTGTTTTGAGCTAGAATAGGTGGTGTGTACAGAAATCCGTACATGTTTAAGTAGCTTCAAGAACTATGATGGTCAAATGACACTTCCATGTCCATTTTTCCCCCACTACTTAATATTCTGTAACCTTTCCTGTCTGTCTCATTCCCTCATTCACACATTCTTTCCCGTGTTGGTTTCAAGCCATCTTTGCTTTGTCAGTGTTACCTGATAAAGGGTTTTAGCCAGTTTTTCCAGTCCAACTTGAGCTGGATATAACAGTAAGTAGGGGAGCAACGTGGTTCCTTCTTGGTCCTGTGTAACTGGTCAGTATGGCCTTTGCTGGTCCCAGCAGGGCCTTTAGGTGAAGTCAGTTCATCACCACACACATGTATTATTCTTAGGTCAGAATTCTTATAATCCAAAATATAACACGTAACTGTAATTAACGTTATTTAGCACACCTCTGAAGTCGTCCAAGTATGTAAAAGTTATTAATTTGGATGTGGTGAACAGTAAGGATATGAATTGTTTTGAAATATTTGAATGTGCCACAAGCACCATGTAGTCAGAGAGCCTGAGTACACAGTAAATTGGAGGTAAGTTATGCTATTGTGCAGTTTAAGGATGGTTTGCCTATGAGAACTGTGGGGTTTACTTTCTTTGGATGGGCCTTTCTGGTAGCAGGAGAACAAAAGAAAACATTTTAAATATAAGAGAAATTCTGGAAAATTATACTCTTAAATGCTTTTGAAATGGTCAAAATATTGCCCTAGGCATGTTGTCTTTGGACTTCTGAGGCTCGTTTCCATCTCTGCTAAAGTGGGACTGCAATCTACCTTGCAAGAGAGTTGTCAGGATCAGCCAGTGAATATTTATGAAGAAATTTCATGGTAAAAAAAATTGCCATATATATTATTAATAGTTATGTGAGTCCTGAAAAATACCATGCTGTAACACAAAGCTGGTATTGTCTGGTGTCTACACTCTTGGCACTACGTCCTACAGAAAACTGTATACTGACAATTCCTTCTAATGGAAAGGTATACAGAATTGCATTGGTAAGTGATTTATAGTGACTTCCTATTATAAACAAGAGGGAACAAATATCCTGTCTTGCTGGTTTCTTTGGGCGGATGTTGAGAGCAGAATAAGACATGCCTGGCCAGGCCAAAGCTGATTCTCTGGATGTTTGGAGTGGAATGAGGCATCAGAAAGTGAGGTATAAATGACGATCCCTAATTATAAATCACTGAGTTTCCATTTTCACAGTAGTTAAAAGTTATTGGTTGTAGAGCAAATTACCATTCCTTTAAGTGATTTCCAAACTTGCTTCAAAAAGATACATATTTCTGATGTTCAGTATTAAATAGATTTACTATTGGGTCTCAGTAGGTGCCGGAAGCCTACCAACATCCTTTGACAAGAAGCAAAATCCTTTCTGAGACAGAACGAAACATCTTCAGCAGCAGCTTCTTTTGGGTTTTGATTAAAAAATACACTAATGTATATAATAGTTTGTTCAGGAAAGTTATTTGTGCTGGCCAGTTGTATGCTGTTGAGATGCAATTATATATGTATGTAGTGGGGCAAACATCATTGTTTACCCTATCAAATGAGCCTTGGGAGCAGTGTGAAGTACAATAACGCTTCAGCATTGCCTTTCTCTGGAGTCACTTTACACATTGATCTAAGGTTGGCAAGTATGTAGGGGTTTAAAGTTTTGTGACAGTCCGCCTTGGTGCAGCTAGTGAAGTGGCCACACTCCTTCAGAGGAGACCAGAGGTGTCTGCCACCTAACATGGATGAGATTAAATGTAACCATAGTGCTTGGAGAGGACAGCTATGGTGGGTCCTTGATACCTCGTATAAAGTGTTGCTTCTCACGTAGTGAGAGAGGACTCATGACTGAAGTGCCCATCAGCACTTGCTCTGGGATGAGTCCTGAGCTGAGGCTGCTCAGGGAGATTCAGTAATGCTTCATTTTTTCCATTGCTTCTGTCACAATTTCCAGAGAAGTTACCCAGCCCTGGCACCATTTCCTCATTGCCTCAGAGAAGAAATCTAGGAACATGTTGCGTGATGGTCAAGAACTGGAACACTTTCCATTTTGAGAATGTTGTTCTCTGATTATTTTAATAAAACAATCTCACAAAAATGTTACACGTACATTTTAAATATGCTTTGCAATTCTTGTGCAGATATGTCAAATATCAAAATCTTTAATTATCAAAAGCTTTAATTAATAGTTGAAGTAGAGCGGATAAATTATAAAATATGAAGAAAAGGCAGAATGCTGGGAACGTTGGGTAAGATTGTTTTGTTGTTGTTGTTAAAACTTGATAGAATCCTGTTATCTATGTCCTTTCTCTGGAGGATGAAGAGCCAGGCATGACCAGACTGCCTCTTTTCCAGGATGAGCTAAGCCATTAAAGGTGTAGTTATACTACCACTGTACTAAATATTTCTATATAATTATAGATATGGATTATGGATGTACTAAATATCAAAAAAAGATATATGATCCTCCCCTCATACTGCTCCCAGCATATCCCCATGAATGATAATGCTGTCCAAAGGGAAAAAAGTGTGAGGAAGTGGCCGCAGAAAAGGGCTTGCTTAGTGATTTGTCTTTGCAGCAGCACTCAGGGATGTTGGACTGCAGTATTAAATAGACAGACTGAAACCACTTCTTGAAGGACATCTCTGTTGTTCATGAATGGAGTCTGGACAAGTAGCCTGGGTGAAGATACATGACTTTGATGTCAGTTTCATGGCATGTGAGGTGAACGCCACTTTTGCTTTGAGTTAGACCAAGTTGGTTTGACTGGCAAGATGCCAAGGAGAGCATAAGGAATGGTCTTTGTCTCTCTCAGTGTGTGGTTAGCCCCAGCCAAAAAATTGTGGCAATACTTATGTCCTTTACTAAGGGCTGTTTAGACAGATACGAGATGAAGAAAATACTTTAAATCAGGAAAAAATCTTCAGCAAAGTTAAAGAATGGATAGCTCTTTCCTCCTGGATTTTACTTTTTAATTTTGCTACTGCTTTTATATGCTGTGGGTAGGCCGTTTTCTTTTAGAGCTGGCTAAACACCAGTAAAAAATATTTGCAAATACTCCTTCAAATAAACGCTGGAATTGGAATGTGTGTCACCATTCACACCTACTTTCCTCAGACTTTGTACAAGCAATTTTTTTGTTCATAGGAAATATTTTCCAACAGTGAAAGAAACTGACAGATGCTGGGAGAAGTGTATTTATATCCAGGTTTGCTCTGGCAATGATGTTCTCTATGACTTGCCATTTCCATTTTAATACCTACTGGTCTATTCAGTCATAAACCTCTTGAAAATTGTCTGTAATCAAAAAAACAATCACGCAGGGCTGAAAAATGCTTTGTAGCCAAGTTCGGCATGAACAAGGAGACTTTCGATGTCATTCAGTACCTTGTTCTGGATGAAGTGTTTCTTTCTTCCTTGGTTCTGCTTGGTGCTGCTGGCTGTGGTGGGCAAGGCTGCTCAAACATGGGGGGGCTACCACGGGTTTCCATGTGCTTTGGCACCTATTCCACTGGAAGCTCTGTTTAAAGGCAAGATCAACTTTTAATGAATAATCTCATGGAAATCTAGCAGTAATGTTGATTTGTAGTTGGGAATCTGGTCTCATAAAGATGTGCATTACTTTATGAGATTTATGCTATGTTTGGAGGATTTCGGGGTCTTGTAGCCATTAGCACTCTTGCTGTTGCGGTTCATTTTGTTTGGTTTGTTTAGCTCGGTATTGCAGTTGGCCGTCGGCTTCTTGCTCCTCTATAATGTATTTCTGTGTCAGGATAGCAACCCCCTGAATCAAGCTTATACATTTCTGCGCGGTAAATATTTCTGGCTTCTCTGCAAGGTGAGGATTTAATGAATGAACAAATGTTACTCTTGATGAGAAAGTGGGGCTTATGCCTGTGATGCAATTTCATCTTTGAAGGCTGTTGACCAGGTGTGCTTGTTACTTGTATCCTCCCCAGCCTGCCTCTGGGACCGAGGTGCAGCCTGGGCAAGGGGATCATGAAACCCCACACACATCATGTGTGCATGGGTGAGAGTACTATTCTTAGTGCGTACAAGAAGGCATTCACTGAAGAGCAGTGAAGCTGATTTTTATTTTTAGGTTTTGCAATTCCTTATGTCCTTGGGATTTATGTTTTTTTTAAAAACTGCTCTATTGCCCTGCAAGATGTAGGTGAATCATCAAGACTAGCTTTATTCTCACTATTGCCAAGATAACTTTTCCCTTGACATAGGCTGGTGTGGGATATGATTGGGTAGGTTTCGGTACCAGTTCTGCCAGTCCAGTTCTGGTGAAGCTTTGTGAGGTTCTGCTTCTCAAAAGCCTGGTTTTGTAAAATCATGTCTTGAGAACCTTTCCACAGCATTTTTGGTTGGCCTGTGCCCTGCCCCAAGCTCAGTGTTGCTTTCTGCAGGCAGATGCTTGCATGAAACTCATCCTTTATATGTGTCAAAGCAAAGATCGTACTTCAAATTTGGTTTCAATGTTTTAATAAATCTTGGGTCATTTTTCAATATGCCTATTCCCTGAATATGTCTTTTTTTAAACTATTAAAATAAAATAGACTTTTTTTTTTCCCCCTGTTTTCAGAAAATCTGGAGAATGGACCAAATAAGTGTGAAAGGTAAGGGACTTCGCAGTTTTCCAAAATCGTTGCTTTTATTAGAGTTTTCGTGATGTCATGTAGCTATGTAAGCTGTATATGTAAATATTTGTTATTGCTTGAATCTAGCACAGCTAACAGAAAAGGAACCAGCAAAGATGAAACATACTGGAAGGAGATCAACGCAGCTATGGCCCTAACGAACCTTGCCCAGGGGAAGGATAAACTGCAGGGAACTACCAGCTGCATCATTCAGAAATCATCGCATATATCAGAAATAAAGACTGTTAAAATGCCATTAGTTCAGCAGTTTTAAGAGACGGGCCCTTTTTCATGTCAAATGGACATTTTCCTCACAGGATTGGTCTTCAGCAAAATCAGATTCACAGATATGAGGCAAATGTGGAAAATAGGTCCCCTTTTACAGAATGATCAGTGAAAAAACAATAAAATCCCTTCTGACTCAGATGTTTCCATTGTATTAAATTAATTGTTCAATTGCTTCTATAAAAAGGCATGTAAATTATAAAAAAACCTGTTTTTATCAAAACATTAACTTATTTTATGTTAATCAAAGTGCGCATAAGATGTTTGCATTGCTATTACAGTAAGTGCCTTGCTTTGAAAAAATAAGCTATAACGTGGGCATAGTACAGCAGTGTTATGCCTCAAAATGACAATGCCATAATGCTTAAACTTTGTATATTATTCCAAGTGGGCTTAAGCAGCCGAGGGCTAAACACATTACTGCTGAAGGCCCTGGAGAGTCATGCTTAATTGACTTGTACAAATCGGTGAGTCTTAATGAAATTGTTACATCATTTTATCTCTTTTTTTTTTTTTAATCAACAGTGTTACAGAAATTGTACAGTATGTTTTGTCAAAGTGACGATGAGGTTGTTATGCATGTTTCTTACCTGTATATGCAGTATATTAAAATACCAAAATCATTCCTTTGAAAAAAGTGCAATACTCTAGAACACAAACATTTAGAAAATAATTGTTCAGATTATTTTGAACTTATACATATTCTCCCAGTTGTGTTGCTCATTAAAGTTTTCTAGTTGAGAAGGTTTTAGCCAGACTAGCTGTAAATTCAAGTCAAATTTCTATAATTTTAAAGCTTTACTAGTGATTTACTGAAGTCTTGATAGAAGTAAAATTGATTTCTTCTTCTTGTACAAAACTAAATCTATAGTGCCATTTATTATTTGCAAAGGAACTCAAAAATGTTTCCATGGTGGAACTTAGTATTTTAATGTGGTTTAACATTTTTATTTTGTATGTACTGCATAAATGAGAACAGTTGATGTGAGAAAAATCTTTAATATAAACTATCAAAGCTCAAACTAGAATCACAATTGTTAACTGAAACATCGACAAATCTCAGCATTTAATGCAGGAGGGTTTTAAGAAAATACTAAACCGTGTATTAAATGTCATGTCTCTAAACTTGACTGCTATTAAGTGTAATAACTAGCATAGACCCAGGTTTATTTAAAAATTTTATTTAGAGGTGTACAAGTTATTCTTAAATCATGTAACAATAGTCTAATGAGGTTTACAGTGCTTGAATGAACAGTGGCAAAGCCAAATACGATTTATACGGAATCAGTTACAGAAAACTGGAAAAGAGCTGACTGTTGCTAGGATTTGGATTTTTTCCTGTGGGTATCCTGTCAGGTTTTTTCCTACTCACCCCTTTCCTTGTTTTTCTTTTTTTGTGAGCTATCATTGAAAAAGACAAGACTTTAGTTCTGCTCTTGCTGAGTTTAATGGCAGAACTCCCACTTCAATGGAAGCAGGACTGTGCTAATGATGAAATTAACTTGCAAGTAGAGGCTGTTTCAGTTGCACTAAAATAGTCAAGATACATTGCAAATATCAGCCTTGGTGTGACTTCTTAGGAGACTTCTTGATGTAACATAACATTGTTGGGTTTACTTAGTGTACAATGAAAATGATTTGATATGAAAATATTTTGTACATATATATTTTTACTTTGTTTTCTAAATTGCTGATTTGTATTGACTTAAAGTGCCAAGCAAGAAATGTATGTCGTGACTGTATGAACAGTTGAAGTATACGTTTTACTGACTTGCATCATTATATGTCTGAGATTCCATGACATTAATTTTTGATACTTTACTGGATATTGACATAATAATGTGAGTTTATAACTAATACCGGAGAGTTAATACTTCACTTTTGTTCATACTATTATAAGTTATTCTGTTATTAAATATTTTGTGACAATAAATTCATGGGTTTGACAAACTTTTCTGGTAGAAATATTCAGTGTTTTTGTCTGTATAAATGACAACCAAATTTATCATGTAAAAAAAGATACTTTTGGGGACTTCTCTGAAGTAAAACTGGAGAAGACAAGCCGCTGTATAAACAACTTGTTAATGGTTCTTTTTTCAACTGATCAAAGCACAAGAATAACTGTAAAACACATTAAGTGGGTTTTAAATTTAAGAAATACTTGGCCTAATTTCTTATTACTATTTCCTTTAATTTATTTTTTTTCCTACTGCTGCTTTAGAGTTTTCTGAAAACACAAATTCTAATGAATTATGTGTGTGTCTTTTTTAAATAACAAAAGTCATGATCAATGCTGAGCCAACAGCTAATAAAAACTCAATAATTATTTATGATATTGGAAAAACAAACATTATTACTATTGCTCTTCATTGTTTCAACATATGTAACCATTTTAGTAAAATAAATAACTGCAAACAACATCTTGCTGGTTTGAGTTAAGTATTCAGTTATCTGTCCTTAGGCATTTGCATTACTGGTTTTCTGTAGTAGTCAGGGTTTCGCTGTACTGGGATACGAGCGTGTGATAGGCAGAGACAAAAAAGAAATACGAGTCTTCTGATTAATACACCTGGTGGTGTGCAGTTGTTCAAAGTGTTTTAGCTCCTCCCTCATGAAAATTACTGCAGCAGGATTAGGGTAATGGCCACTAGTTGCATCACAGTATGATGCTTATAAATCCTCCACACTGCGGAAGTGCAGACAGAAACCACATCTGATCATTGAGAAGGTGCATCAGCTGGGAAAGACTTGGGTCACTTAAGGGTTTGGGGAGTGCAGGCTTACAGTTGCCTACATTACTCTGTGTAGATACTCACCTGTGGAACCTCTGTAGAGAAGGAGATGCGATCAACCCATCCTGAAGCTCAGTGGTCGTAGTAGAGACCCAATGCAAGTGGTCTCGTAACTTTTGTACCTCAGCAAAGTTGCACCGCTTGCATGGGAGGAATGAGTGATAGCTAAGATTTGGTGTGCAATTGACACTTTCAGGCTTTATTTCCTGCTGGTTTGTGATCTTTGTGCATTACTGTAACAACTGTGGCTATTCAAAATGTCAGTGGAGGTGTGGATATGTTGATAAATGAATTGCTCAGGTAATATGTACAACCTGATTTTACTGTTGGGAACATGTGAAAACACCCACATACCAATGCTGAGCTACTGTACACTTTCTACCTGAGTGTGACATGAAGAAACCAACTCAATCTGTTCCATCTACTCTGTCATATCGTTTGTAAAAGCTGAGGACTCACAACCTCCTATAAACCACTGAGAGTAAGGGGAGCTCCAGTTTTCTATTCAGTAGTAAGACTATACATTGGGAACAAGATTACCATCTTCTCTTCCAGCACCATACAACAGATGCAATCACTGAAGTGTAGTTCTCTCTGTAGCCTCATGTCCTCCATTCGTGGCCTAATGTATAAATGTGTATACCAGGTGACACAGTTCCACCAGGAAGATTATCCCAGGACAATATACAGGCCGTTTTGAGGACATTTGATAACTTGGTGGCTTAAGTTTTAACTGTGAGTTTGACAAAGGATGGCAGGTAGACTTGAATGGTCATGTGCAAGTGCATGAAGTAACCACTGCACTGTGGGCAAGAAGGAGAAGATGGGGGAAGCAAGTTGATAGAATGTCTGTACTGTGCAAGGAAGAATGAATTTAGCTTTGGCTAGATGAAAGGCTGTGTGAGCTTATACCTATTTCTTCATTATCTCTTTACTCAGGCAGATTTTCATTATGTTCTCTGGCTTTGATGAATTCTACTTTTATCTACCTAAAATATCCATCAGTGAAGATCCACAGTGATCTCAGTGGAGATTTGTCAGTGGAGAACTAAACGTGAGATGCTATTACAGGAAGCAGCTTTGATTATAAAAATAATCATGAGCTTCTGGAATCGCTGTACTCTTAATGCTCAGAAAGCCCTTTTTTGTATGCCTGTGTCATCCCCAGCAGTAGCAGAGAGTGTGGAAATCATTCTGCATTAGTCAAAAGAAGCCCTGCACCAGGGAAAGGAATTTGTGGCTGCCCTGGAGATGCTCTGAAGTGCCTTCTCTCCCTGCTTCACCACAGTGAGTGAATACTGGCATGAGGAATCACTCAGAGTCAGGCAGGGAGCATGTCAGTAGGGAAGACCATGCCCTCCCCACCAAGACACTGCCAAGCAGCAGGGCTGCAGCCACCATAGAATCACAGAATCACAGAATCAGTAAGGTTGGAAAAGACCATAGAGATCATCAAGTCCAACCTATCACCTGTTACCTAATCTAATCTAGTCAAACCTGTTACCTAACCTGACCTGTTGCCATCCTACTACCAACACATCATCCTACCTATAACACACTACCCTAATATCTAGGTCATGCCACCAAGAACTTCATCCAACCTTTTCTTAAACACTTCTAGGGACGGTGACTCCACCACCTCCTTGGGCAGCCCATTCCACTGAGAGATCACCCTCTCTGTGAAAAAGTTCCGCCTAATGTCCAGTCTAAATCTCCCCTGACGCAGTTTAAGACTGTGTCCTCTTGTTCTATCACTGGTAGCCAGAGAGAAGAGACTGACACCTAGCTGACTACAACTTCCTTTCAGGTAGTTGTAGAGAGCGATAAGGTCTCCCCTCAGCCTCCTCTTCTCCAGACTGAACAATCCCAGCTCTCTCAGTCGCTCCTCATAGGGCTTGTGTTCCAGCCCCTTCACCATCCTTGTCGCCCTTCTCTGGACACGCTCAAGGATCTCAACATCCCTCTTAAACTGAGGAGCCCAGAACTGAACACAGTACTCAAGATGTGGTCTAACCAGTGCTGAGTACAGGGGGAGAATGCTCAGATCCTCCTTCATGAATCCTTCCAGAGACTTTCAGGTTCCATAATGCCTCTGTTTCTTTCAGTCTTGCAGAAGTCCTGGGCCTACATGGCTTCCAAGGGCTGGAGGAGATGAGTGTATATTCTTGTGAATCCCATGCGGGACTGAAGATGAGAGTAAATGTGCCTAGTCATTCAACTTTCCAAACCTGCAGAAAAACTTCTATAAATCAAGCTCCACCAGGACTATATAAGCCTTATTCATAATTAATACATTCAAAAGAACTCTGAGGACCTCAGAGCAACTCTGGCAAAGCCATGATCCTGGTACTACTGTGAGAGAAAAGCAGAACAGCAAAACTTGTCACTGCTCGTGGGGCTGGGCACTGCCTCAGATGCCCTCTTACTGTGTTGCAAAGGGACAGGTACAGCTGTCTTTCACCATGGCTGACTTTCTCACATACCAACATTTCTTGCTGTGAAACCCCACATGAGGCCTTCAGTGCGGGTGTACTTCCACTCAGTGTGACCACGTTTTCTTAAAACTGGGCCTACTATTTGCAGAAAAATAGGGCTTAGACTTGGCATAGACTGAGAATACCAGATCCTCCAGTACTGTATGAGCAGCTCTGAAGTTTAACAAGTACTAGTTCAGTGGTGACAGTGGGAGCTTTACGCATGACAGACTCCTATTTTCATTCCTGTGTTACTATGAACAATCCATGAGATTCTTGCAGACTCAGCACCTCGAAGGGTTTCAGACTTCTAACCTAAAAAATCCAAATACTTCTGGTGTAAGGGCCAAATCATGTTTCCATGGCCATGTACAGACATTTGCATGCATTCTCTGAGGCAGCTGGAGAGAAATCTGGCCTGATTCAGAAACCATGTTTGGCATCACGCCTGAACTGCTACACCAAGGTCCCCAGCAAAGCATGGACTGAACTCAGCATGGTGTGACTTTGTCTGTGCAGGTTTTGGGCCATTGCTTGTTCTATGCCTTCACTTGCTCACAATCCACATTTTTCTGTGCTTCAGTGCAGCATTTCAAAGGGGATAATAATACAACTTGTGTGACTGAGCTGTTGTGTTTAGGAGGGTGTAGATAGTTGGGAGCTGCTGTGCTGAAATACCCACCCAGCCTAGATAGCCATGCCAGGAAGGAATATGAAGCGTGATACAAAGAGCTGAATTGCCTGAAACACTACATTGACATACTGCAAAGGAGCCTACAGGAATCCAGTCTGGATACGAGTTCATGTTTTACAAGCTGGATTTGCAGTACCTGGGTATGCTCGATTCTCATTAGCAGCAGAATTGAGACCCAAACCCACAGCTTTCATAGTGCTGGGTTGCTGAGCCAGTGTTTAGGTTTGGGCCCCATCTTGAAACATCTCTTGTTTAACAAGAAGGGAGGCGGTTGGCTAAAATACAAGTACCTTGAGGAAAAAAAGAAGAGAGGAAAAAAAAAGAAGTGGAAAAGAGACATGAATGCCTAATGCAACAGACTAAAAAACCCAAGCCTCCTTAATGTTGCTGTTATGTCAGCTTGGGTTATTGGCAGTGGAAGTGGTTATTGGCAGCGGAAGTTAGACCTGGCTCGAGGCTAATATAACTTGTACACCTGACTTTTAAAAGGAGCTGAGATCTGGTTTCTTTATGGATGGGTTTTTTTCGTTCATGGTGTTGGTCCCTTCTCCAGATTTCCTTAACTTTCCTTTCAGCTTGCTTTGGACTTGACTGTCCTTCTATCTTGCTTCCTGCCTGAAAAGTTTTCTGTTACATGCAGACAGCAATGGAATCCTTCATGTCAGAGCTCATTCTTCTGGCTTTGGAGTTTCTAGGGCTATATAGGCAAGGGATGTATGATTCAACAAGCTGGTATCTAATGACAAAGTCCAGAACCAGTGAACACATGAAGCCTTGGGAGTGTGCAGTAGATGCTCTTCCACCAACAAACTCTACCATCTATCACTTTAGTCCTAACTACTACTGCTTTTGGCTATCTTAACTCCCAAAAGGATTGTCAATTTAACCATAACTACCTAAGAACTGCCAAGTCTCATTTTATGAGCTGCTATTGAGAGTTTAGCTATTTAAGGCTGATTTTAAACAATTTTTATTGGTACTTCGTGGCATGTGCCTGATTTACAGTGCTGTAAATAACCACAAATTAGAGACATTTCTTTCTTTACAGTAAAGGCACGTTATCATGAGCATAAGAAAGATAGTTTGTTGGTGAAGAACTGGAGTGCAAGTCCTTTTCTGCCACAGGCTTCCTAGGTGAGCCCAGGCAAGCCTCATCCTGAGTTTAGTCTATGCAGAAAAGCTGACTCTTCACTGGGGTTGCTCTAAACACCAGGGAATGTAGGATGAAGTGAGGATCCCATCTTGAGATGTTCCTTACTGTCTCACCCTGCTGCTATGATAGGAGAGAGCAGTGCTGTTTTGTATGTGGCACACTCAGTCTGATGCACTTGAGGAACTGCAGGTATCTGATGTTGTGTCATTTAAAATTTCATCTTGGTCACATCCCAGAGTGGTCACCACCACCTGCTACACTTCCATCTCTTCACTGACTAAAGCATGAGAATGAGCTACTGAGACCAGATGCCCAAATCTGACACAGCTGAAGTTGGGGAAGACAAACCACACTCTCAAGAAGTAAGCCATTGTGACCCACACCATGGAGAGACCTAGTGGGCTCAGACCACCACTACCTCCCTTCCTTTGCAATATCAACTGAGGAGTGCAGTGAAGCACATGGAAAACCTCATCCTAGAAAGCATGAAATGTGTCTTTAAAAAAGACTTCTTGCTATCCAGGAATTTGTGAATGTGCAAGTTCAGATGTGAGATAAGGTGTTTCATCCCCCTGTGACTTGGGGATGTTCATCAAAGCTGACTGTCTTCCTCATATTAGTAACTGGTGTGAGGATAAGAGTCTTTGCCCTAAGGGGTTTTAAGCTCCTTTTTTTGTGCCTTTTAAAGAATTTTTCTACCAGGCCTGAAAACTGGAGAGTGTGCTAATCATGATCAGAAGAAATCCAGAAGTCATGCAGCACAAGACAACCCTGCCCTGTGCTGTCATGGTGGGAGAGGACAGCAGACCCACAGACACCACATGGAAGTCTTCAGTGCCTTCACTGCAGTGCACAGATGGGTTCCTCTTCAGTGGTAAATTTCCTATTCACATTTGCTCTCTTCATATATAGAAAAAACTTCTATTCATAGGGAGGAGTGAGACTATAACTGAAGTACTTGGCTAAATGCTTTTTTCAGCTCTTAAAATGTGAATCTTAGCTTTGCGAATCTTGTGAAATGGCCACAAAGTATGTGGCCGGATTTTAAACTGTTCCAAGTACTCAGTGACAGCCAGTATAGTCATGAAAAATGGTCAGCAGCATTTCAGTTAGATCTTTGCAAAGTAAATGCCAGGTCAGCAAATTGGAAACATTTTGGCGAACAGGACAACTGTGTTTAATTTCTTTTAAGAAAGTTTGGAGATGACCAAATCCCCAATTGATAATTTTTTTAATTAAGAAGTCTAGTTTTTCAGATTTATTTTGTTGTCTTGAAATGTCAGATAATGATAATAAAAAAGATTGAAATCAACACCCAAATAGAAGTCACTGAAACTTACAAAAATATTAAGGTTTCCAAATTATGTTTATTGGCTTTTTTAAATGTTCTTTTGGCTATTTATATTTTTTGTATATTTTCACTTTCTAATCCATTTTGAAACAGAAAAAAAATTACCACCTCAAAAATATCTACAGGATGGGAAAATACACCCTTCAGAGTTGCATGGAAGAAATTTTAATGTTCAGTTTCTTGAAAATGAGAGCACTTTTGTGTGGTGACCTGTCGAAAATCCACTTTAGTACAGTGGTAAGTGTCCCCACCTGGCGTGTGGGAGACCCGGGTTCGTTTCCCGCCAGGGAGACAGTGTTAAGAGTTGGACTCGATGATCCTTGTGGGTCCCTTCCAACTCAGAATATTCTGTGATTCTGTGATTCTGAGATACCGAGCCTGTATCTCAGTACTTTATTTTGAGGGTACCAGTTTTCATGCTGAATTATTTCAGCAAGAACAATGCTGCTTTTGCAGTAGGTCACCTTTGTGTCAGTGTCCTGTTGCCTTCAAAAAAAACCCCCAGAGTTTAAGAGAAACTGTGAGACTTTTGCTGCTGTCTGGGATATTGAATCAAATTTGCATTGGGATGGAAAATGAGGATAACAAGCACAGCATTTGCTACTGTTTCTCAGCCTTGGAGAGCAGACACCCACTGTGATAATGGAAAAACCTATGTCATGTTTGCTTATGCATGTATATTTCAAATAATAGAGAAAGTAAGACAAAGCAAGGTTTTCAGGCTGACAAAGGCATCCCATCACTTGAGAAAAGACTACAACAGCAGTAATAAATATATTTCTCAGTGAACAGTGTAATGGCAACCAGAAAACTCAAGAGTGCTCCAAGATTTGTGCCAACCTTTCACTGGCAGTGAAACCAAATGCAAAAGAGGCGAGGAAACACCCCAACAAACAGCCAACATTGTCTCACCATGCTTCGATACATAGAGCAATGAAAAACTTAGTCACTTCTAGTCTTTTAAACCCCTGACTACAGCCCTGAAGCTGACATCTGCTGAGAAGGCTGTCTGTAGGTGGACAGCAGGAAGGTCTTCTCAAGAACAGCCTGCCCAGACTGGCGTAACCACATCAGGCCATGCCCAGGGCCAAATTGGAAGAGACTCAGCTGGAAATGCTAGTGCTTTTGTCACTTTGAAGTATGTGAAGTGTTACACAGTTACAAGTTATATTTATCCACCCTCTTTCACCTTTTGAAATAAAAGCTTTTCCTTTAAGGTCTGAGTTCCTGGAAAACCACATCTCTCTTACTGCTATCTCAAACAAGGCTACTTGCAACAAGGGTTTACTGGGAAAACAACTATATAGGCCTCAGTGTATAATGCAGTCAATATCAAACGTCCTAGAAGCGTCAATCAGATTCCCCCTCAGGGATAAAAATATAAGAAGGTTGCACTCTTTTTGTGATTTCTTAATGAGCAGCTGGGTTGAGAATTCTATACCCAATTTAAAACATTAAATAGTCCCTGTATCTGTTTCACAAGGACATATACCAGCATGCGAGTGGGATTTGGTGGAACCTGGATTTACAACTAGAAATTAAATACAGGCTTGTGGAAATATTATTATGCAAACTGATACTGAGCTACTTCTTACTGCATTCCCTCAACAGCAACAAAATAGTAGCATGGAAATCAAAGGCCAAGTATAATTTTTTAGCTTATTCTATGACAATGAAAAGAAAACTAGTCCCGTGTAGAACCAGGAGGAGTCATTACTTTTTCATCTGTGAAGTCTTAAATGTCACAACCCCTGGGCTGAATTCTCCTTTCATCGAAACCCATGGAGCTTTGATACTGCTCCATTTGAGCATGAAAGATCCCAGAGACTCCATTTTTCACTTTTTACTGAGAAACCTGGCAACATACTTCAATGTCCTGCTTTCAGTAGTTAGTTTTGATGGCTCCCATCTCTCAGGTAGGAAGTATAATTCAGGGAAGCTGTAGCTCAGAGACACACTGAGCCCTCAGTTGCTAGTGATTCAGCATCACTCCAGCTTGAGGCTCTGCTGCACCAGCCCAGAGAGAAGGGCAAAGTGCTCTAAGATGCAGGTAAGTCACCTTCGTCTGTTACATCCACTTCTTCAGTCCCTGCAGATCAACTAGACAGCCACCAGAACAAACACCTGAGGCTCACCTGTGCCCTGATCCTGGCCACACCTTCTTCATAACAGCAGGGCAGTAAGAGACATGGCTGCTCTTGATCATGTCAGGCAGGATAAACAGTTCCATGTACAGCTGTTTGCATGTGCAAGGGTGTCCACTGATCCTCCAAAGCGTGTGCTGTCCATCCATATAAGGGACAAACTGGGGAAGTCCAGACTGTTGGCTGATATCTCAGGGATCTGCAGGAAAAGCTGTCAAGCTGTACATAAGGCAGGAAGGTATGGGAAGTAACACTCAGCATGGACTTCCTATCAACAAATCACATAAACCAATCTGATTTCCTTCTGTGACAGTAAAGCAAAACTGCTTGTATTCAAGATTCTCAGTAGGTCAGCTTTTGGCACTATGACATTCTTACAAATAAGCAGAGGAAATACCATGGAGCTGAAATTACCACTGAGACTCTATGGAACAAGGGGAAAACTCAGAGAAGTTACTAGGGACATATTGTCAAAATGGAAGTAACCATCAAGGACTTCCACTGAAGTCTGTCCTTGGCAGCTTGTGTTCAGTATTTTCATCATTATCTTGTCTAAAGGAATAAAGGAAAGGTTCCCCAGCTGTACAGTATATGCTATTGTCTTTATACAGCCAGTTCCTACAGGGCATATAGACTGGGAAAGGGCTCTGGCTACTGCTGGGGTGTGCTCCCCCTGCCTCCACTGTTCTTCACGGTGGCCTTGAGCTAAAAAAAGTGTAGCTCGCAATGCAGAATCCTGCTACACTTTTTGTTGTCAGCTTTGTGCTCCTTTCAAGTATATTAGACATCAGGGTTCAAATTCAAAATTACCATAATACATTGAAGAAAGAGCCTGAAAAATAATGGGATTTATCAACTGTATTGTAAGGACTTGTGAACAAAAGAGATGAACTACATGGAGTATGTTGTGGTAGGGAGTTTTGCAGAGGATGAAGGCTGATCACAAGGTGAAGATCCAAAATCATTCCGTCATTGTAGAAAAAGAAATGACACGCAGGGCTGTATAGGTAGGTGTTGGACTGTATGAAATTGTCTAGATGTTGGGAGGCTTGGATGGATGGAGTGTGGTGCCCATGGTTCCACGTTTGTGGGCCTGATCCCTGCGTGGGCGTTCGCTTGGGAGCTGGACTAGATGGTCCTGTGGGTCCCTTCCAACTCAGAATAACCTGTGAACCTGTGAAATATAAATGAATGCCTTCTGCTCTGTTGAGCTCTGTTGAGACTGCACTTAGAAGTTACAAGAAACAACTTTGTTGGCACCCAGTTATCAGATTAGAAGCAAACGTATTCTGGAAGGGAATTGATCTGGGGATTGATCTGGGGCTATTAAGTGTAGAAAAGATGTGATCAGGACAGTCACAAAGAGTAGAATCTGTTCCTTGTACCTTAATACAAAGGGTTTAATTGCAACAAAGGAGATGGTAGATGAGTTCCTGGACAGAATATACCAATAGAAAGGGTGTCAGATATGGAAGCACTGAGATACATTGTCTGTGTGGGTGGTAGACTTCCTACCGTTGAAGCCTTTTTTAAGAATAAGTTAGAGACTTATTAATCAGGAATTAAAAAGGTGTAACTGATCCTAGTTTGAGGCAGGATGACCCCTCGAGGTCACCTCTCCACCCTGATTTTCCATTTCAGCAGTCTGTCATATAAACATGGCATGAAGGTCTGTTGCTCAATAGATGGTTAAAAGAGTGAATAGCAGCTGGTTTATTCCTCTGTTTTTGTGAGGTGTGTTTACATTCCATGCATAAGAGTGAAGGGGAAGGACAGTGAGTTCTATCCCACCAGCCAGCCGGTGGAGGAGACCGGGCAGCCATCCATCGGGGGCTGTTTAACTTTCACAGCCTTTCAGATTCTAACATAAAGGACAAAGGTGGCTCCCAGATGGAAGACAACAGACTTGAAAAACATGGAAGCTGACAGAGAGGGATGTACATTTAACATGAAAGTTCAAACTGCCAGAAGAAGAAAAACAAGGAAATTTCCAGTTAGGTGCAATGGAACAGCTCCTGAAGGATCTGTAAGTGCTTTTGGCCTCCACAGAAAATACTTGGGCAGAAATCCTCCAGAAAGGTATGTTTGTTTTGAGCAGAACATGGAGTTCCTGCACAAAGCTTTCTGAAGGCTGTGTTGCAGGATTAGCCCATATTCCCTCTGCTCAGTGTCATGGAAGACTGAATGTTTTCACTGTTTTCTGGAGCCTGACACAGGCAGATAGACCACAAAGAAAAACACGAGAACAGATCCTATAAGCTGTTTCAAATAACACTTGCTCCAGAGCATCTGGTGAATGCTGAGAAATTCTAATCTCACAAAAGATGCCAACAGGAGAAGAAATTATTTCACAGTTTGCCTCAAGCTTCAAAAGGACTTGCTGAACATGTTAACTGGTGCCCTTATTGACAGGCTGGTTTGCGGTCACTGCCGCTAACTAACAGGAAAACAAATGCCTGTCGTCTGAGCAGGGATTCACACCCTGCGCCACAAAGGCAAGGAAAGTGCTGCTGGAGAATCCCCAGAGCTGCTCTGCAAGTGTGCACGGGCTGGCAGGGTGTGTGAAAAAACATCAGGAATGTTCCTTATGTGACAAGATGGATCATTCAGAAGGAAGGCTCTGCTGGGAATGTAAAGACTCAGTATATTGAATCAAAGGGACATTTTGAATGTATGTTCCTAGGTATGAGCAGCTCACTTCAGAAGGAAACTAGGGGATAGGGAAATGGGGAGGTGGGAGTAGGAGGCAAAGCAAAATCAAACTGTATTCAAAGATGGAGACTGAGCCAGAAATAAAAACGTGGAAAGTAAACTAGAATTTAAGAGTCATTCATTCACCTACAGTAAGATTTTTTTTCTGCAAGCACCAGCCATTCCATTAGCCAAAGATATACACAGTCGCTTTGATACAAAAGAGACAAGAATTGAATGCCATTGTATCAAATCCAGTGACTATAGCAAATTCACTCCCCTTTCTCTGCCAGTTGCATGATTCACAAGGTGTTCACTAGAAAAACTGACAGTCAGGCTGTTTGTGTGTGCCGAATGAGCTATTCTGGATAGCTTGTGTATGTGGACAGAAATATTCAAGAGGATGATGAAACCTGAAATGGATCCAAGTACAGCATGACAGAAATAGTCTTTGGCTCTCAAGGTAGGAAGGAGGAATATCTGCTAATGGTAGCTGGTTATTGAACTAATCTGCTGGTCACTGGAGGATGGAAAGTAGTCAAATGTCCTAAATCTGAAAGATCTGACCAACATAATACATTACCTGTTAGCAACAGAACATGAATTCCCCCTTCTACCTTCACCTGGGGTCGGGGGTTAAAGAGATAGATCCTGGTTGTCGCTTGCCAATACGTGTTTCCGTGAGACTTCAAGTCTAGTTCTTTATTTAGATCAACATTTATTTTCTTGTGTTGAGATTCTGCTCCTTTAACAAGAGTTGCAAAAACTGACTTGTGAAAACATACTTACTTAAGGAAATGGCAGGAAACTCTCAGGAGGTCTTGCAGGAGCAATGCATAATACTGACACTGTTGGTTGTCTCTAGGTACCAACTTTTTATCAAATGGCTTTTGAGAGGTCTGCCTGGAGAATATAGTATTAATTCCATAGTCAGAATGAAAGACTGTGAAATATCAAGAACTATAACTGCTCTTTTAAGAAATTACAGTCTGATTGTATGTAAAGAAAGGATTTTTCTCTATTTCTTAGAATTGCCGGACCACCTCTTTTTCAAATTACCAGCAAAATGAACACAGCAGTGGATGTTCCAGTTCCTTACAATCTTTATTATTAACTACTTAATTATTTTCTTTGAACTGAATTAAAACACAGACTTCATTCCTCAGTTAATTACAGGTTGGAATTAACTCTGCCCTTTAGCCCAAGGGAAAAATACAAATTCTTAAACCATCAAAATATATTTGTCTTCAACTTTTATCCCTCCCTCCTTGCACTTCCCAATACATCCTTGGCACCTCGTAGATAAAGCTTTTCCAGGGATGGGCTACTTTTACAGGATCTGGCTCAGTAGGGCACAGGACTAAATGATGGCTTCTTTGTTACAATCTTTACTATTAAAGAACAAGCAGCTACTGAATAAGAATAATCTTGTAGGATTTAAGCACACTTTGACTTCAATTTACCAAGGCTCTGCCTGCGCTTCATATTTCCATTGAGTGGAATCTGTATTTTATGTTGGGGAGGGGTGGGGGGACGGGGGGTAGGAGCCAACAATTTTAAGGCAAAAAGCAATGAACTCATGGGTAAGCAGATTTGCATTTTGAGTGCTGCTCTTTCTGTAGACAAAAAGATGGTGTTTTTGAGACAACAGTGGAGCTGCAGAGAGGGCCTGAAAAATATGAAACCCAGTAGTGAATGGAGCCTTGAAACATGAATCCAAACCCACAACCAGCATTCACAATCCTGCTGAGAGAGGCGTTTTATTTATTTTTCTGTGCCATTGAGAGCAACAATTCATTTACTTCTTACATACACACACGACACCAAGTAATATCCTGCTGATCTGAAATGCTCCCCAGACCTCACACCCTCCCCACTGGCAATCCCCCTTCCAGCCAGTTCTCTTCCGCTCTGCGGCGGCACAACCCTGGGGTACGTAACTGAGAAACCTCTGCTTCAGAAAAGGGAGAAAGCTTCATGAATCACCAAACAACACTTCTCAGGTGGGAAAAGCACATTCTTTGTTTCTCAGTATGGAATTAGAAAAATATGTGTAGAAGTAAAGCCCTGAAATCCCCAGGAGAGCAGTTGAGTTCTTTCTCTTTCTTGTTTTGGTTTTGTTGAACTTGTGAATTTTGGGGTGTTTTAATTAAAGGTCTAAAATTCTTTAATATTAACATTCAAATGCTTCATTACACCTCCCCCTCCCTGCTCCCCACCTTACAGATTTTCCATCCTCTTCCTCTTCTTCTTGTGTCAATTTTACTCTGCAATAAAACAATTGAATTGCATGCTGGTACATAAATATTGGCAGATTTTGAGGTTTGCTGTTTTTTTCACTCAGCCTATTGGGCAAACAGCCTAGAAAGGCTAAGTTATTTGCCAGAGTTTGAATTTCTGGCAAACAGTGCAGATCCAGTACAAATCTCAAATCATATTTTAGGAATGCTGTGCTCCTACCGCACCTTTCCAACTCTTCTCTCTGTGCACTACTGACTATTATGGGGAAATGCGTTCCAGAAATGTGAAAATCAATGTAGTGGGAAATGTACCAAAACCACCTTTCCACTTAGACAATCTCAGTTGTCCAAGAAACACAATTAATTAGTGTTATAGAGCTGTTTAGCTCCCCAATAAAAGCTTTTTGAGTGATTAGATGAAGAACCATTGGTACTGGAGACTTCATACTGAAGTAATTAATGGAAGTTGATTATATTCTGACAAGTTAAACACAGGTTTGTTTGATATTACACACACATGGAAAACACATGCGTTATTGAGCTCAGTACCTAGGAGTTTAGATTAATGGTGTTGATGAATTATGTGGAGATTATATACTTTGCAGACACATAATGGACCTGATTTTGAAAAGCAGGCTCTCATTTTGCTCCTGCAATTTTGAGGGTGTGAATAATTGCAGGTGATTTTCTAGCAGCTAGACATCTCGCTGCCTGGTGGAATTCCTTTGGGCAGAGGTCATGCCTGGTTTTGTGCAAGGCACAGAAGGCACAGCAACAGCTCCTGAAGACAGTGGAGAACAAACCTAAACTAGAGCAGCATGCTGGAACCACAGTAACCAGCACGGACAACTAGTTCCATGAACAGCTGTGGCAGTTGTAGTGGAACTTTCAAGAAATAATTTCTAAGTTCAGAGTCATGTGATGAACTTGAGTCTCAATCCCAGGACAAGAAAGATGCTGACACTAGACTTTCTCTTGCTGCCAGGTAGAGGCTGACAACAGACCTGACACTTAGCCCTGAGATCAGCTGGTGAACCTGGTCTCTGTGGGATATTACTCAGGTTCAGCCTAATATCTTAGCCTACAATGTAGGATCTTTCTCCTGAGACTGCCTAAAGGCAACAGAATGTCACTGGAATGAGGGCAGAGGTAGCAATGAATGCTAACGTTTAAGGGTTGCAAGAGAGAGCAGGGAGGTAGAGGGCCAGGTTTGAGTGAGTAGCTTGATTCAGGCAGGGAATGGACTCAGATTTTGGTCTTAGTTGCACTAGTCTGCCATGCAGAGCAGCTTGCATAGAACAATCAGCCCAGATCTCATCCCTTCGCATGCCATTTACCTGCAGCAACATGTAGAGTGCCACAGCCAGTATTACAGGACATCTACTGAGTGCTTGGAGCACATCTGAGCATGCTCCATCAGGATATTCCTAGGAATGTGCCCAGAAGCAGTTGGGAGCACAGATACCCCAAACCCAAGCTGTGAAGGCAGGCTGACGGCAAACTGTGGATAGCAGTCTGGCTTTCACAGCATTCTTGGGACTGGTTTATGGGTCTGTGAGCCAGCCCAGAACTGGATGAGCATCTCCTCCTGATTGCAGATACTGCTGAGTCCTGCAGATGTAATTCAGTTTAACATCAAATCTGCGAGTAAAAATGCAGGTTTCCACATGAACCAGGCACCTAAACTCCATTGCCATGATGGAGATCTCACCAAAATTGCCAGTGGAGCTGGCAGAGAGATTCTACCTTCTCTGAAGCACAATTTTGTTGCCAAACTGCCAAATTTCTACCTGAGACAGCTGAGGAGACCTACCTTCAGATACCTCCACTTAGGCATCAGTCACCAGGTGAAACCCTGCTGTTGGTGTTGCAGAACAGGTACAGCACAGCAGCACCAGGCCATTTCCAGCACCCCTGTCATCACAGCCATAAGGTGGCTGCCCTGCCCAGACCTCTGCTATCCCTGGGATGGAAAATGCCCATCACCTTGTGGCAGCAACTTGCCAGCACTGCCCAGGTCTATCTAACAAGCCCTCTGAGTGCTGCAGGCTGCGGGAGCAAGGGGTAATATTAACACTCACAGCAGGGCAGAAAGGAGCAGACAGCCTTCCACCTGGGACTTGCACACATTCCTCAAAATTTTGGTGTGTTCAGAGCTATAGTGTGTTTTCAGTTCAGCCCTCTCTGGTCACTCCGGTGGAGAAATATGTTAAGAAGATGCATCATAATCCATATTTAGTTGTTGTAACCACAGACCTTCTTCAGTTTATAGCTCAAGGTATGTTAGACAGAGAGAGGTGTAAGATATGCAGACCTGTTTTGGCTTTGATCTTAAAGACATGTGAGGAACAAATGTGAGGCACTAGCATGAGCCTACAGAGGCTACAAAGATGATTAGAGGGATGGGACACCTCTCAGGAAAGTCTGAGAGAGTTGGAGTTTTTCAGACTGGAGAAGAGAAGGCTCTGAGGAGCCTTCCAGTTATAGCAGCCTTCCAGTAGCTAACGGGGACCTTGCAAGAAAGGCATAGAGGGACTTTTTACAAGGACTCATAGTGATAGGACAAGGGGGAATATCCTTAAGCTGAAGAAGAATAGGTTGAGATTAGATATTTAGAAGTAATTTTTTTACTATGGGAGTAGCAAGGCATCAGAACAAATTGCCCAGAGAAGTTGTGGACACCCCATCCCTGGATGTATTTAAGGCCAGGTTGGATGACGCACTGAATAACCTGGTCTAGTGGAAGATGTCCCTGCCCATGGCAGAGGGCTTGGAGCGAGATGAACAGTGAGGTCCCTTCCAACCCAAACCATTCTATGATTCTGTGAAAACTCTGGACAGTGCTGCTGTGGTGCAGGAACAGAGCCACAAGGAACCATGGCCAAGGACAAGCTGCTTTGTCTTTGTCCCTCCACATGGTAGTAGAAGACCGAACACAGCAGCACTGAGGAGGGTTCTTTATACAGTTTATTTGACTCTATAAATACCTAACCCTTTCCTAAGACTCTGGTGCTCTGATCACTCAACCAGTTGCAACCTGATAAGAAAAACAGAATTAGGGCTTAATTCTACAATTATTTGCTGCCTCCAACAAAGAGCAATCAGTGTAGGAAAAGGGCTTTTGAGTCTCCCCCGTGTTGACAGTCTTCTGGAGTCAGTGGGTAATCACAGAAGCAAATCCCAAATCTTGCCGTGCTGGAGGACAGGAAGCAGTCCTTTCTGAGCAAGGGGAAAGACCTGGCTTCAGCCACTGCTTCTTAATTAGCTGCTGCAGGTGGAGAGCTGTACAAGTCCCTCACATTGCTTTTATAACTATCACATCTTTATGTGGCTGAACTGTTTTTTTCCACTGTAACTTGGACATTTTTGGAAGAGAACTATTTTGGGTCACATTATCAATTTTCCCCCCATGGAAAGCTTATGAAAATTAATCTATAAGCAAATTGATGTGAGGAAAAAGTTAGCAGAAATGTTTTCAAATGGGCAACTTTCAAAAGATTTGAGCTCATTCCATTTGAATTACAAAGTCAGAGCTTTCTTCCAGCCACTCTTTGATTCTCCATCCCTTCTGCCTCCCTCATGCTACTTTGCATCACACTTGAACAGGTCCCCAGTGAGAACCTTTTTTGCTAATGATTGAATTTATTATTGGCAGAAGTATCTTGACAGACTGTTCCTGATGTTGAAGGTTCCATTTCCTGCCCACAGCAGTCGCAAGAAGCCACTGAGCTGCCTTTCAGGTGGTTATGTGCTAGTCCGTCTCAGACAGGCAGAGAAGGATGCGCCTTCTCCAAGTCTCCAAGACCTCCATGTCTTGAACTTTTTGTTAATGGTCCCACGACAGTTCCCAGATAGGGCAGCAGTTTCTCTGCAGACAGCAAACTAACTGGACTAGACTAAGGCCACTGTGAAAATACCTGACTGTGTAGTAATCTTGTGCCCTTTTATTTAGCGCTAAAGCAAAAAAAAGCAACACTGAGACTGAACAGCTGTAACCTGAAAACACAACCCTGCCATTTCTTTCAAGTGAGATGCCAATTGCACAGCCAGGCAAGCACTGAGATTGTCCTCATGGGAGTCAAGGAGGAGTCCTCATAGGAGTCAAGAACCACCATTCCTTTGGCATAAATACAAGAGAAAAAACCCTTCAGGATGCTTGGTGTAACCAAAAAAAAAGCAAAGTGACCTCCATGTAGAGATATGCATTCCTGCAAAAGCAGTATAAAGAAATTACCTCTACTTACAGGTGTCTCATATCTCACTAGTCATTGGTTTTATGTGTTTGTGGAAAGAAGGCAGAGGAGATTAGAGAAGCAAGGACACAGCCTAAACAAACATCAAGATTATGGCTCCAAGAACAGAGGCAGAAGAGAGAGATTTTGGTTAAGAAGATTAAAAGATGAAAGAAGCAGTTCCTAGTTCCTCCTGTGCCTGGGAACACTGCACACTGCACATTCCTTGTAGACAGAGGATCACAACAAAAGAAGCCTAATCCTATCGTCACCTCTGTCTCCTAACCAACACAACCCACAGCACTCTGAATTTTGGCAAGTGACCCGGTGTGCAATGTACTATTGTGCGTATCGGGCTCCAGGAAGAGAAACTGAGGAAATGCATATGCACAGGATCAATAGAGATAGGGTAATGGAGATGTCTCCCAAATCAACCATGGCAGAAGCAAATCTGAAAGCCAAGTGGGAATCATGGGGCTCACTGGCTACATCTGGCCTGGACCTGCACCCTCCAGAACCTGTGGGCAGCCAAAGTCCTTTCTCTACCTCTATCCTTTTGTCTCACCCTCCATGGTGCTTCTGCTTCCTCTTCCCCTCAGTACTCCTCTCTCCCTCCACTCTCACGGTACCAAGTGGCAAGTGGGCAGAGCTGTTCCATGACAGCTATGTGTCTGTCATTGTTCCCTTTGCTGCCCACATGTTGCTGGGAAAGGACTGGGACAGCCCTCAGCGCATTTGAACTCATTCAGCTTCCCTCAGGGACAAGGACTCCTTTGACCCAGAGCCAGCAGCATGAGGCATCATTAAAGAAGAAAGCATCAAATAAAAAAGAAAGAAGCATCCAGAAATCTCTTGTTGATGGTGGAGAGATGACTTGTAGGTGGAGATGGAATTGCTTTTGGAGCAACAGCTGCACAGTGTCTAGCCAGACTGGAAAGTCCCATAGCTGAAAGCAGAGATGTGTCTGCTTTGAATGAGGAGGACTTCCATGAAGCCAGGGAGACTCAAAGGTGTCTTGACAACCCCAAACCTGCTAATAGACATGAGCAGGAGCAAGGAGTGACAGATCTCAGAAACTGTGTTGAGAAAGCAATGAAAGAGGCAGAGGTCAGAGCAGACCTCACTCAGCCATCTGGCTGCACAAGTGGGTTAGCCAAATGGCCTCGGTAAAACTATTTTCTACTCCATTTGTAACCCTCAGAGGCCAATCAAGGAGAAGAGAGATTGTCCAGTTCAAATAATGCAAAACCTGATTTCTTTGAGGGAAAACTCCTTAACAGGCTTCTTGGCTCTGATCAGTGTCTCACCCAAGCGAGTGGCTAGGAGGAGGAATGGGAAAGGTTTCCAGCAGGCAGCCTGCACACGCCAGCTCTGTCCGTGCTAGAGAGCAGCCCACGACAGACAACCAAGTGCTCCAAGTTTGCAGGAGCTGTTGAGATGTGGTGTGCAGGCAGCCATCAGACAGAAAGAGCCAGATCAGAAAATTAGCAGCAAAGGGAAAGCTGAATCCTCTAGTCTGGCTGAGGACCAGACAGGACCTGTTCTTGGCATAATCTGGTGCAAACAAGGACTCCCAGGATAAATGGGCAGTGGAACAACTTATACACATTTAGCTAGACTTCAACTTGCAAGTCCAGATCAGCGAAAAGAAATCGAACACCCCAAGGGCTTGGAGAATTTGCCCCATCATTTGAGGTTTTTCTCTGCAGCAGTTAATTGGGAAAGAAGCAGCTGCTAGCAAGATGGATATTATTCGCCACCAACCTCACAACCACAGATATGTCAAATGGAAAAGGTGACTCTAGTCTGGTCTGTGGCATTTTTGAACAATTAGAAAAAGTGATAGATTTGGTTTGTAAAACAAGAGAAGTTGGCAAAAACGCAAAAACTAAAGAAAGCAGTTAAGTGCTGGTACAGTGAAAAAGTTTGCTATAAAATGTCAACTTGTTATAATAAGAGTCTGGTCTAAAATAAAACATCACATGAGTCTAGTAATAACCCTCTTTCCCAGTCTTAGGGTTGCAAGGACACCACATTATGTCACTGAAGCCCGGAGGTACACAAAAGAAGCCCTAGATTTTTGTTCAGATCCTCACAGCTGAATAACAGAAGGAGGAGACTGGTTACAAGTCATCTGTTGGTGTCTGTGGAATGCATGGGAAAAGTGGACACTGCCTCAAGGATAACCATTAGTAGAGCAGACATGCTAAAAACAGTAAGGGGTAGATTGTCCAAAAGTGAACCAACTAATTGGTCTCAAATGGAGACAGTGACAGGGAAATGTGCATATCTCCAACAGTTGGGTTTGCAAATTGGACATATGGAATCTGAGCTATATTTCTGGATAATCAAGATAGTGGATTAGCTAATAAACAGTTTGGATTTCATTATGCCTAATAGCTAAATAAGTGTCAGAAAACCATGTCTTACAAACCCTGTCTGTGAAAATTCTTTAAAAATATGGATCACAGGTGAGTAAAATGACATGTAGACAACTGGTTTGCAGAGAGCAGGGAATGGCATTGTTATGCATGACATACCATGGGAGCTTTTCAGACAAAGAAATCACTTCCCAGAGGCTAAAACTGGTTTTTAGTCCTGGGATCTCAATGGGATTTTACCTGCTCAAGTGTTGGTATATGGAAAGCAGGAATCTGTTCCCCCTTGTGTGCTAGATATTTCTGAGGAGCAAATAAAAGGGGGAAATAAGAAGGAGGTCCAGAAAGCACAATGAAGTAAACAGATATAGCAAATACACAGATGAAAACTGGCAGGGAGAGAAGAGTGGAGACAAATGCAAGGAACTTGGTGTTTGGTGCTGAGGGTGGCTCACAAACATCTGCTGCTGAGGCTTCTGGCATTGTCCTCCCCCTCATTGCCAAAGCAACAGAGAACCAAAACATAGAGAGGTGGCCGCAGAGCCACTGCTTAACTGAAGCCATGTACAAGAGATATTCTGGGCAGCTGGAGATTTCAGGAGGATGAGACTGAGTTCTCACATCACCTTGGGCATCACTGTTCAGAGGAAGGGTGGGCAGCCCCACATCCTGTTCAAGCTGCTGCATGGACCTCTGCAGCCTACTTTTCCACCCTGGATCTGACAAACATCTGTGGACCTCAGTAGAAAGATCTGTTTCACAGTGACAGAATGAAGCTGTCAGTGACTACTGAATGCCGCTCCTTCCCTGCTGCCATGGGGTAAGAGGTTATAACCTCAGCACAGCCCTGCAGAGACGCAGTCAAACTGCTTTTAAGCATCTCAGTATGACACTGGTACATTGGTTTTGTGGTGACGTTCTCTGAGGAAGCTGTGCCCCCCTCTCCCTGGCTCTTTGGTAGGGCAGCTCTGCTGCACACATCAAAAGCCATGATCTCCATAGGTGAGTTCACAGGTGGCCTGAGACGAACCTAAACCTATCAGACTGCAATAAAACTCTGAAGAATGGGAGTATTTCCTAATGAAAAAACAGTTTGCTTTGGGCAGATTGGAACTAAAAAAGAGGAATTTCTGCTAACACAGTGACAGTGGAGCTGTCCTGAAACAGCCACTCCTGCTGAACGTACAGCATCAAAGAAGACTTTTGTTCCTGACAAGAAGGTTTCTTCTAAACTTGCAGATACTGCACAATATCAGCTAGCTTTGGTGAGCTTGTGACAGAAAACTATTGCAACTGTCACCAGACCATAATTTAATATTTGTGGAGCTACAAAGGTTCTCATGACCATTCACAGTATGCTTTTCTGGATTTAAAAATGCCTTTTATATAGGAAATAAATGTTAAGAAATACTGGAATTCCAGTTTAAAGATGATATTGCTACAGCAACGTAAGAGATTTGAAAGTGCCCTGAAGCACAGCATGGGATAAAAGTTTTACTTGTATATTTTCAGGTCTACTTGGATGGGAATAAAATAATTGTGGAATAGCAAAATGAAAATACTCTGACAAGAGGGAATTGCATAATTGTGTCATAATTAATTATTTAACCATACTTAAAATATTATTGCGATAGATGCCGTTTTTCTGTTCGTCTAGGACTCATGACATTGGTGAGAATGCCACAAAGGTGCTTTTAATGGATTAAACCTAGCTGCTGCCTTTCAACTGGAAAATCGAACTACCACTCCTCTTTCTTTCCCATCAAAAAGAGCTGTCAAACCCTGTTTCCTGTAGCACTAACAGAGGCAAGGCAGAAACCTGTCCTTTTCTAAAATGAGGTGATGTGCATCTATGTGCTAGCAGTAACTGTATTATCTAGTTCTTTCAGTAGGCTCTTTCATTTCCGTCTTTGCCTCCATTCCCCTGTAACAAAACACCAGATGTCAGAGTTGCTTTAAAAAATCAAATACAAACTTACATATTACCTTGGGGCCTCTGAGGACTATGGTTGTGTGCTATAAGATGTGGCAAGTTCATGCTAAAACAAAAGGACACTCTCAATGGCATGGTCATTGCTCTTCTCTACTGTGTAACTGTATCACCTGCCCTCTACAGATTCTTTGTGCTTCAACAGAGATGCCATTTCTGGTCAGAGCAGCTTCTATGTATAGTTTTAGCTTCCATGTCTGTGTAATCATTTACATCTGTGCAAAGTAGATGTAAACTCATTTTACACTCACTTTACACAGGTGCAAATGACGGCACAAGGTGAGAAGCAGTGGAGAATCAAGCCTATAATGACTGCAAAGTGATTCAGCAGGGTACGATAGAGACCAACAGAGGGACGTGGGATACAGCGATCAGTAGGCAAGTAAATGTCGACTGCAGTTTTGTGAGTCTGTTATCCCTCGTTGTGCCAGCAGTGTCTATCATTTGCAGTGGAAGTCTTGTTTGTGTGCCCAGCAGATAATAAATCAGCTGCTGTGCGAGTACCACAGGCTCGCCTGGCTCCAGCTCCCTCTGGCACTGCTGTTAGGCTCCAGCAGCAGCAGGAAACCTGTGCTGCCACCCCGGTTGAAAGATGCCGAGTGGCTGTGTGGTTGTGAGATCAGTTTACACGGAGAATCAGCCTAAGCCTAGGGACTTTATCTTGGTTTAGGGCATGTTTCTTGTTGTGAGCTAAACAGCTTATCTAAAAACCTTGCTCAATCACTACTGAAATAGTACAGGTGTTCCTAGTGCTTTTTATTATATTGCCTCCTAAAGCTCTGAGAGCTGGGGAGCGCAAGAGCCTTCAAAGGAAACCTTACTTTTTATGAGCTGTTGGATAGGACAGAGTAGACAGATTTAAAATTGATCAGCTGCCCTTTGTCAGAGCTCTCTGACCATAAGGCTAAAGACAGTAAATATCACGATCGGCTATCTGGGAGATGTTGGAGGAGAAAGGAGAGAAATTTTTTCATGCTGACTTTTTTAGCCTGAAGATTAGGGGTTTATATAACAACTTTGCTTAGTAGTCTGAAAAAGACCTTCTAAAATGTGTTCCACTTAGCCTTACACCTGCCAGCTTTCTTCACTCTTCTTTCCCTAGCCTACTAATAGTGATGGTAAATGCATCCAGAGAAATACAGTTGCTATAAAGTACTGAAGTTGCTGTGTAGCGTGACATAAAATTACTGAATCTGAAATAAAGTATGTGTGTCATTTTTCCAAGGGACTCTTAAAATGTGCCTCTGGATATATGTGAAAATATAAAATACTGCTCACAAAAAATTAAAGCAGAAAGCATATGCTCCGGCAGGAAAACTACTTCATTTGTTACAGGTATCTTTTCAAGGCAAAGCAGTTGCACCCTGTGCATGGCAGACTGGAAATGTATGTGTCCCCACTGATTTTCCTGTGTTTGCAGTACCTGGTGTGAGAGAGTGGTGGCCATCAGTGCAGAAGTGTTTTCTCATGGTTGCAAAGTTAGCGCTGAAGTCAAACCCAACAGTCATTCACATCCCAAGACAGTCAGGCTAAATGATTCACAAGCAAGATGCTGACAGCCAGGACAAGGGATCACTTTTAGTTGTAAAACAAGCAATTTCAAGCATGTGATTGTGGTAAATAATCTAACAGTTGCTAATTTAATGAAAGCACCTACTAATGACAGAATCAAAGACATGGTGTCAACAGAGGGTGGGCAAAGGGAGACTACTGAACCATTGTGAGGCCCCATGGGGTGGTAAAACCAGACTCTAGAAAGAGACAACTGTCTTAATACTCACATTAACAATGGAGTGAGACAAGACTTTATTTTCAGCAGCAGGCTTGAACAAAGGACTTTTATCCCCTCTTCCTGCTTTCCTAGTAAGTTATAAAAGATTTATTTACCCCACATCAGGTACCCCCAGAAGCTTCCTCTGTAATGGGCCTTTAGGTGTCTTTTCAGGGTGAGCTAAAATTAACAGAAAGAATGTGTTCTTAAAGTCTGTTCCAGGACCCCCTTCAGTCAAGTGACAGCAGTGCCAAGCAGTTCTGCCTGAGCTGGCTTTCTGATGGGGTAGCACACATGGAGCCAAGAGCAAGCCCCCTCTCTGTCCTGTTACTAGACTGCCAGCAGCAGCCCACCATGTCGCTTCACCCATAGGTGTTGCACACGCTGCAGCCAAAGTCATAGATAGGCTGCAGTGGTGGAAGGATGGAGGGGAGCAGGCTCAGCTTCTGATGGCTGCTCTTCTGTGCTATAGGATGTGCCTGGAAACTGTGATATGGTGCTTCAGGGCAAAGCAGCAGCTCAAGAGGGAGCTGCAGGTCCCTGAAGTGAAGTCTTCAGCTTCTGTGAAAGAGAGTGAAATACTGGGAGTAGATCCTTGTAGATTTATTCATTTATGTCATAGGTTTACTCAAAACCACGAAATATAGAGGCAGGCTGACAGCAATCTGGTTTCAACAGCATCTTCTAATGCTGTTGCCATGAAAGTGTTTTCTTCTTCTACCTAGCTGCCATGAAATCCACTGCTATTTGCTGAAGGTGTATTTAAGATATTAAAATACACAGTTGGGTCTCCTATATCGCGCATCCGCGGTCTTAATTTGGACCCACGCAGCCCGATTTCCGCGTTGAATGGCAGCCGCACACCCGCCACCGCCTGGGCTGCCCCCACTGCAGCCCAAGCCACCACCACCATCCGATCCATGGCTGGGGTCACCACCGTGGCCACCGCCGCAGCAGGTTGCGCATGCGCAGTTGCGAAACGGGTCTCCTACATGGCTAAAAAATCATGCCGCTAAGATCTGAAGCCGCAATATGGGGGCTGCGAAGTGCAAGAGGGCCGACTGTAGTTCTTTTTAAGTACTTGGGTATTTTTTCACCAAAACACGTATCTAAAGCTGTGTTGGGTCCCGCTTCAGTTCCCACTTGTTTCTTTGGCACTTCAAGGAACATATGTTTGGAATCAGCTTAGGTCAGTCCTACTTAATACCTAAAACCACTTGGAACACCAAGCTTGATTTTTCCCTTTTTCTAAGTCCCCAGAAGATTCAGTTTGCTCTCAGAGCACATATGTGTCTTAGACAATGCTTTTCTACAAAATCATGGAAAGTCCTTTCCTTAAAATGTGTCCAGTGATATGACCCCTGATACTCCTACCTAGTCCAGTGGTTAGAGCATTTCACTGGGAAGTAGAGGACCAGACTTCAATGTGCTCATGTTCTCTGCTGTGAGTGTGCAGAGCCACCAACAACACTATATAGGCACCCTATTGACAGGGCTGTTCTGCTCATTTTGCTGAAATGGAGCATTTCTTGTGAGAGAAATATATATACTAAGTTGTATGAAGGAGAGAAGCAGAAAGGTAGGAGAAAATGGGAGCAGAAGGCAGTGAGCAGCTCTGGGATAAGAAGCGTCAGAGCCTGTCCCTGGAAGCTTCTTGTATGGGAAGGGTGCGAAGCCCATGTGCTCTTCTCCCAGTGAAATGTCAGAAGACTGCACCTTGCCTGTGGGACAACAAATGGCTCAGAGGGTATGTTCCAGATGCAGAGTGCCCTGCAGTTTCTCATGCCTGGACTGTCTGACAGCCTATGTGGTGCTCCCCACACCACTGGGAAGCTGCTCCCTGCAACTGCCTTCTGCAATATTGTTATCTGCTTTATCATTCATGCCTTTGTGAACATTCCTCATATTTGAACTATGGAAGCAGAACAAACCGAACATGCTAAGCCTTTTTCCCTCCTTTCTGTCATCCAGTTTGCTTCTACAGGGATTTTTCCCTCTCTCAAAGGCTGCTACTACATACATATTAACAGATCTGTCTTCAAGGGTTGACACTGACACTTTTGTCTCCCAGACTTAGTTATCTACAGGGGAGACATCCAGTATGCCTATAAAGCACAGCAGAGTGGAGAGTACTGCTTCTGTGGCCAGGTCCTGTGTAAGAATGGATCTATTTAGTTTAGAATCATCAACACTGACTGCACCCAGCACACACAGGTTGCCACTTACCTTTGCTGTCTATGTCTGCAAGAATCAGGGGGTGTCTGTCTAAGACTTTGTATTGCTCTGTTGTTCCTCCTGCCTTCCTTCGCTCTTCTCTGGAGAGTCACTCAGCATAAACAAACAGCCTTTTCTTTCTTGATGCATTCATTGTTTCTAGATGCCAATGCCACGATTTCAGCTTACAACATCTCAAAAGATTTCATAAAGCTGAAACTGAGAAGATCAAATGGAGACCACTGAAGTGTAATGTGTTTATCAGCCCAAAGAACACCACTTTTTCTCCAGTCTCTTAAAGTATGTTTTTACAAATGAGTCTGTACTCATGTGTGGGTGCAAAGGTAAGAATGCAGCCTGAGACAAACCAGACCCTCTGGTCCTCAACTTGGCTGCCCCATCGTTTGGTTGCACTTGCACTGCCTGGTTCTGATCCTGTTTGGCTCAGACAGGTCTGAAAATGCTGTACTTTTTTTTAAAATAAATTCACTGCTAAACTCCAGCAATCACTGACATCCAGTGGCAGCGGAGGATAATTGCAAACGTTTATTTTTTGAAAGGCTTGTTTGCTACCTGGTTAAAACTCAGTTACAATGAACGTTTACTTTGGAGTTCCACAAAAGGAGGGCAAGTCAATTGAAGTACAGTATTGCTTTTGTTAGGTGGGAGAGGGCAGGTAGCTGAGAACCAGTATTGAAAAGCATCTATATACTCCCTACACAAAGGGACTCAAAGTCCCACTACGCTGCTGTACAGTTTGTGAGTAGCCTCAGATGGCAAATTGAGTTCTGCCTTTCAGAAACTGCAGGGAGACCAAACCTGAAGTTTCCCGTCCCAAGCAGTTTTGAGTGAAATAAAATTAAGACTTGAGCAACAGTGACCCCACTATATTGGTCTAATAAAAACACTGTGCTGCAGGGTGAGCCCTTCAGTCGCTCCCCAGCAATGCTCAAATATCAATTAAATCTTCTGGTAGGTGATCCTGCCTGAATAAAACAACATCAAAGTTACAGTTTTTGCTTGATTCCGTTCGGCATAGATAACTAAAAATTTCTTTATGTTTGCAGGGGAATTGGAGAGCATTATGCATTTTTTTAATCAAAGTCCAAATACTGTGTTTTTTTTAAATGCTTGTATATCAGTGAAGGCAGAACTATGAAACTGAACTTCTTTACAGGACCTCTTTGATGTATTTTTTTCCTCTTTTTTGGGGGGGGTGGTGGGCAAAAGAGGAGGAGCAGGGGAATAAAACCAAAATAATATAGTTATCTTACTTTTAATTTTTATTTCTGTAATTCTTTCAGGCGTATTGGAGCAGAAGGTGAATTTTGACAAGCATATAATACTTCTAGTGCAGCAAACTTTATGGTTGCTGACACCACCATAATTTACATCTTGGGCCTTTGTAAACAGTTTGTACAGAATGCCTTGTAAGCAATCTGAGCTCATTGCAAGGGCTCCAGCACTTTCTGAGTGCACATCTTCATCTGTTTCTTCCCCTTCAGACTCCTGTCCTTCCTTTACTGTTTCCACAGCTTCTGATACCCCTTGGAGAAAGAATATTCTTACAACCTTTCTGGCAACCATCACAGGCCCCTTCTCATTGACATGGATTACAGTAGTATCTCTGGAGCTTTGGCCATAAACAACACCCCATCACTGGGCATTAGCTTTATAGCAGATGTTCTCTGTTTTAAGGGGTTCAAAGGTGAAGGATGCCCCCAACAAAAAGGGGTACATCTCCTCATGTTAAGGTCTGGCTGGGATCTGAGGCCACTTTCACTTGTGTGTCCTGCTCTAGGTGAGACGCTGCTCTTAGGAGCAGCAGAGAAAGTTGAGAGGGGAGAGGCAGCAGCATATCTTAAAGTGACAGGTTTAAATGTAATCCTGTGAAAACGAGGAATTTCACTTCCTTCCCACGAATTCCATAGGTTTTGTTTTGTACCCTCTGCCCATGCAGGTAGGGAAAGATTTCTGTTTTGCACTGCATAGAGGGCCAAACTGAAGGGCCATGGCTGAAAAAGTGGGAGAAAAGAGTGACAATATCTCTCTTGCAACACATGAGACCACCCTTCCTGGACCATCTTGGCTGACAGGGTTGGGATGAAAGCAAGGGCTCTTGCCTTCCCCTGCTCTATTTCAGTGAGAGCCATTTCATGCTCATGGAGAGCATTAAGAGAAAACTACAATGATCCAGGACGTGCTCAAGAAGCTGATGGAGCTGAGCTTGCTCCAAGGCTGATACAAGTCTCCACGTAGAGTCACTAATGAAGGATTGCTCTGCCCGTAACTGGGGAGAAAGCCAGAATTTCTTTCCTGATACTGAAATAAAGCAGTCCCCTTTCAGACCAGTCAGGAAAGTAATTGTTCATTCCTCAGGTCGAGCTGCACATATGCAATCTTTTTGTTAAGTAGCTCTCTACATTTTTTGCTCCTTGGCTCTTCCAGTCACAGCCTGTGTGATTGCCAGCCCTGAGCGCCGGCCAGGAAACCCCACTCCCAGCCCAGAACGGGCTAACGCAGCACACGGCTCTTACAGCACAGACACAGCTATAAATGGGCTGCTGGTTACAGACGCTGGAGAAGCCAGGGGGAAAAGTCCACGCTTCCCAAATACAGCTTCTAAAATTCAGTGCAGGTTGTCTGGTTTTAAAGCACACAGAAACCTTATTTCTAGAAGAAGATCTGTGTGTGGAAAAGGAAGGGAAGTCTTGGTGGCTATTGCTGGCAAAAGCAGAGGTGAGATGGACAAGTTGAACATTTTTTTCTTACAAAGTAACTCTCAGCCTCAATGTCATCACGCTTTAGGTAAACATCCCCAGGCAGAAAGCCCAGCAGTGAGAAAGAACAGGGTAACTAGTTCAGATAGAAGGGAACTGAATTTGTGGCAAGCTAAAATGGAAGCAGATCTCTTTGTGGTATTGAAATAACTTTGCTACTGCCTTGAACACCAGCCTGAAGAATGGAGGGGTCAGAGTGTGCTGTGGGGAAGACTGGGCGACAGATGTATTACAGGTACCTGTCCCTCTTCTACATGGTCAGATGTACAAAGGTGTAATCTGTTTCTAGGCTCTGGAAGTGTTGTTTAGATAACAAAAAATCTGGTTCCCGTCTAATTTACAGCTTGCAAAATCACTGTGTATCTGTGTAGTTTTGATATAAAACACATTCATACCACCAAAATAACACTTTATACAGGAATAAGGGCTTCACAGACTTGGGTTCAGAAGAAATGTAGGGTAAGAAGTCCTTCTTCCATATCATTATCAGTGTATTGCGAGTCTTGGACAGGAAGCAGGCAAACAGCATTGCTCAATTCATTTCCATTAGACACTGAATGTGCTTCTACATTCCTGGACAGCACATGACAGGAGGTATTGGCTTATAAGGAGCGGGTTTGTAATTTAACCATGACTGGCTGAAGGACTTGGAAATAAGAAGTGTTTTTCCACATGGGCCCTATTGAAGCATGAGCCTGAAATCTTGTCCAGCCAACAGCTGGGATTCACACCTTTCTTTCTGTACCTTTATTTCTTGGTCCTGCCAAGGGTGGGTATTATCTGCCTCTTTGATATATTTAAGAGTGAAGAAGCTGACCTGAGGAGATCCATCTGAAAGCAAATCATCATATCTGGGTTAAGAAAGAGGCAACCTTTGTGGCTGGTGCTGTACTCTGCAAGAGTTATCTCACTGTTGAGTGCTGAGCATCCCAGGCCAGTAGTTTAAGTACCAGGCTGCTAGACATCACATTAAGAATTGGCAGAAGAAGCCAGAGATAACTTTTCTCCATGGTTCTTCTTGCTAACATAATGTGCGACTGGTTTCTCTCCTCTGTGACCACAAAAACTCCTGTTCATGTTCCTGGCATCTATTACTTTGAAGAGATCTAAATGTCTTTCTCAGAAGATTAAATGGTTGTTTTATATTTTATGTAGAAACAGAAAAAATTAGCCTGCAAGATCTCGGATGCAGAACACAAATATTGAGGTTGTTTACCTACTTTGGGGAAGACGTATTTAAGGCCCTGTTCTTTCTTAAATAAAGAGGTTGGAAGTCTTTGTCTTCTTTTACTGAGCAAGAGAATAGTCATTTGCTGACTAGTGACTCTTGTGAACAGACCCACAGGCAGAAACTCAGCTTGCAGCTTAACAGTTGGGTTTTAATCTTTACTCTGATTAATTCTTACATAAAGCAGAGCAGCTTTAATTGCAGGTAATGGGCATGAGAGTGAGTGAACCCCAGCATTTCTGGCAGCCAAGTATTTGCTTGGGATTTGCCACACAAATAAGTAATTTTAACCTTCCTCTTCCATATGTTTAACAACTATTATGCCTTGCTGGGCTCTTCCAAAATACAGCTGCCTGTATCTGACAAGAAATATTGCCGTGACTCAGAGAAGATATCCCATGCAGTCAGTATTTTCCCCTTGCTTTGTCCCAGAGCTGCTGCTCTGGGTGAGCACTGTTAGCACGTCAGGACTTGGTAGCAGAGAACATTCCATTCCTGCTGTCCTCGTCAGGACCACAAAACTGTGATGATAATTAAAAAAAACTGTTTTGGCTCAGGCCTGGAGTTTCAGTAGTTCTTGAATTTTCAGCAAACCAAGACTTCTGTACTGATTGAATAGGTCATCCTGTTTCCCTATCTGTTTCCTAAAATAGCACACTGATCCATGTACCCCTTACAGCATTTGGGAAGGTATGTCTCTCAGACTTGCCTCCAGAGCAGAAGTCTGGAGGCTTTTATGGGGAGGGCAGGTGGGATTTTACAACCCCAGGTCTAACTCAGAACAAACCGAAACAGGTCCGTGTGCAGCACACCGTAGCCATGTGCCATAGGATCAGTGAGAGTAGAGCACTTCCACTGTCCCCTCTCCTTGCATTTGACATACATCGTTACATATCTGTTGGACGAGGAAGAAATTAGGTTTACCATTCCCAGAGTCTTGGGGTGTTATTAGGTGGGACAAACCAGCACACACAAACCATCATGAAATTTACCTTGGAAAGGTTAAAAATGATCTTACTACTTTATATTGCTAATTCTTTGGGGTTGATAAAAACTGCTGTGCTGGTTTTTTCTCTCTGATTTTTCTTCTTTTTGTCGAATAAATGAGGTGGTGGGGGGAAATCCCTCAGCCTACCACTTATGACTCTACACATAATGCTGGGGTAAAATGTAGAGGACAAGCAGTGGGAAAGACCATCTCCATTGATGCATGGATACATGTGGATTCACGTGGCAGAAGGCAAGCTTTTGGGGTTTTTGTTTTCTGACACTGCTCAGAGCATCTACACTCAGTAACTTGTACTAAGCTGTGCCGGGACGGGGCAGGTTGGGGAGGGGGGAGAAGGGGACAGAGAGGAAGGATGGAAAGAAAGCAAAAGGACACTCTATCTCTTTGGGATGGGAGGCACCTTGGAGTTTCTGTGGTCTTGAGCTCCGTGGGGTGACTGGGGCAGCATTCAAAAGATTTTGGTAACTTTACATGATCAACTTCTTCAGCATTCTAACTTGCCTCCACTGGCTAGTCTTTGTGAAGCATTAAATTCTGTAGTTTTAGAGCTGTTGAAAAAGCAAAGGGAAGATTTATAACAACATTTGCTAAGTCTAGGCCAACTGGTTTGGCACAAAAAAGAACTGTTTTTCAGAACAGCTTTTCAACATTCCACTGTTAGCTAAAATGTATGAAAATTACAGTTTTTAAATGACCAGATGTTTTTGCCGAGAAAGAAATAGATGGCCTGAAAGGGGAAGATGAGGCCTGAACTCAGGCTTCTATGCTACATCTGTCAACTTTTCAGCTAATGGATGACCTACTACCATCTAAAACTACTAAATTTGTGTGATTAATGCTGCTAAATTGCAGCCACAGTATATTTATAATTTTCTCTGTCAGCTTGATAGCATTTGTGCAGCATCACTATAAAAGGTGAAGGAGAGAAAAGACAATTAATCTGGCGTCCTTGTACAAAATAATATGGGATAGTTCTCCTCAGAGCAGAAGCTTTCAAGTAAATTAAACTAATGGTTTCATCTGTTTCATTTCCAGCTCTTTTTTTTTTTTTTAATTGAGACCAACAGATCATTTCCATGTTGTCTGCTTCTCTAGACAGAAACTGAGATTAGAAATGTTCTTGCTTTCAGCTTCAAATTGTTCACTATGGCATGACCATCCAGCATTTTATTCATGTGACTTATAAAGAGCATGGGGATCTTGTTTTGGCCACCCATAACAGTCTAATTGGACTGGCCTGTGTTAAAAAACTGTGCTGCATTGATGGGATTCTTCAAATGTTTTTCTTATTGCTCTGTTGAACAGTTACCAGTCAAATGAGACTATGAACAAAGAGAGGGACTCCAGAGAGATGTGATGGTGTTGGGTTGTAATCATCCTCCTCTACTTTGTAGCCCTTGTTCAAGGTGCCCAGAAGAAATCCTATAATAGAAAAGCCTGTTTTGCCTTTTCTCCTTCAAAGCAGAGATTTGTTAAGAGGGTGAGTAAATGAAGCTGAAGATGGAATGGGAATTATTGAAACTACGATTACCGCTGTGAGATGTCATTCTCCTTTAAAAAGGAGCCAGTTCATTTGCAAGGCTCAGCTGGCTGCCTCCATGCTCAATTACCAAGCGTTCCTGAGTTGTCACCATTGCACTAAAGGTGAGAGTAGGAGCACCTTGGAACTCCCTTACCAACCCCTGAGGCATCCTGATCTCACAAGGTGCAGTTCAGCCCACAGAAGGAGAAGCCAGGGGCAGTAAGCACCATGGGGATCAAGTCTAAAAAGCCCCTGGTTCTGCTCCTAAAATAAGTATCATCAGCTGGCTCTGCTTCTCTTCTAAAAGAGTTGACAAAAAACTATTTAAAAATCTGTTTAAAATTACGTATTCTCTGCTTGAGGGTTTGCTAAGCTCATTATAGAAGTGGAATGAAATTCCACAGCATGTTTAACATTTTTCTTGTTCTTATTTTCTGAGCTTTTCCAGCCTAATAGAGAGTGACTGATCCCACTGGTGATCTGAGAGGGACGTGGTGGAGGAATCACAGCAGGCTGAGCACCATAGCAATACTGTGACTACCAGTTTGGCTACTTCATTGTGCAGGCTGATCCAAGGAGGGATTAAGAGGATTTTGTTTTCCATTTTTTAACTTGAATGGGCTGGGATGAAAGCCTTTTACTGCATTTCTGAACAAGTTAGGATATTTAGAAAAGTAGTCACAATGGGCTGCACCAGACTTGGACTTTGAGCCTTATAAAATCATTTACCATAGGAGACCAACTGCATGAAACCACACAGCTTCCTCGTCTTTGATCCTTTAGTGGTCACTGATGACCTCCTGTCTTTCTCTCTTCCTTACAGCCTTCTGCAAAAAGCCACATGGCCACTCTCTGGTGAGTAATGGGAAAAATGCAGCCCTGGAATGTCTGATTGCCAGGATGTATTAAAGTCTGAGGATGCATGGTGGTTCAGATCAAATACAAATCAACTCTAAGACATGGCTTAAATCTAAGTTGACCTTCACCTTCTCACAGGTTTGAAAATCATTGATTGTTTTTCATTTGTTCCTCTCCACTCTACACACCCACACTCCTGATTCTTAATTAAGCACAGAAGAAAAGGGAACAACTAATTGTTATCACCAGTTTAGATTTCCAGACTAAGAAACGTCAGTTCAGGGATATGTTGTCCAAGTGTTTTGCTAAACTGACCCACAGCCAGGAATTTTCAACACTGCACTCATTGCTAATCAATACGCATCGAATCATTCACATTTTTCTCTTTTAGCACCTACCATTTGTGCTTGAGGACTGCTTTGGTCTTGACAAAAGCCTCTACTGAAAAGGCAGTAGTATTTGCCTTTTCCAACAGCAAAGAGAATACAGCAGAGGAGGGAGTAAGCCTCATATTCAGTGACTGATACCTCATTGTGGATTGCTTACTTTTAGTCTCTGCCACCACAGCCAGCTGCAGACTGTTGATATTTTTACAAAACTGTGGCCTTAGTATTAGCTTTTGTGACTTTTTTAAGGCTACTGCTATTTATATAACTTAACCCATATACCTGCTGCTTGATATGTACTTGTTCTATGCAACTAAGAGCTTTGCAGGTAGATCACTTAAATTGGGCACAGTTTTACAAAAACTGTTACCAATGCTATACAAACGGTTAAGCAGGTCCTCAATTCAGCAGATTGCAAAGATAAAATGAGCCCCTGGATTTGGAGCAAGGAAAACGGTGCCCAATTTGTGATTAAACATCTACTGCATGCAACTCTTGGCAATTTGCACAGTTGCATGGGCATATGTGGAAGAGAAGTTTCATCAACTGGTTCACGGAAAGGAAGAGAAGGTGGGTTTGTCTTCTTTTCCTCCCGTCCCCTGTCTGTAGCCCAGCAGTCAGCTTATGCTGTAAAAAATGACTCGACTTCAAACCTTGCCTGTCTGATTTGGAGGGCTCCAGAGGCTTACCCTGATTTTTAGCTTCTCTTGTGAGGAATACTAGACATCTATACCAAGCAATAATTTTATATAGTTTCCCTTTAGGTCATCTTGCAGCAGGAGGCCCACCCTGGGAATCACTCCAGTCCTAGCACATAGGGACTCTCAACAAGCCAACACTGAAGCACTGTTTCTGCTTTAGGCACTCGCAGTAACAACCTGGGCCAAAAAACCTCCATCCTTCACAGATGCAGAATAGTCCTGAACAAAATCTTGTCTCAAAGTAGGTCACCACTAGGTTGATTATCAGATGTATTAAAATCCATTTTTGTGCTGACTTGTACTCATCAGAAATGTAACAAATTTTTTTAAAAAAAGGTATTTTTGAATATGTAGGTGGGAAAGGTGTCAGAAAGACAACAGATACTGCCAGCAATCACATGTAATAATTTGGAAGCACATTACACCTCTAAATGAAGCATATCTGTTATTATTCACACACACAACAGTGTCTGAGTTTATATTTAAAGATCATAAATAATGAGGTAGCCAAAGTAATAAAGTACATGCAAGGTACTAACCTAGGGACAGCATGACTATACCAGTCCAAACTGTCACGTATAGTTTACAACTTTGCAAAATTTTGGAAACAACAACTGTGAAAACTGGATATCCAAAAGTAGCAGAAATTTCTTCTACTGGCTAAGATCAAGCATAGAGCTGAATCCCATATGTGCACTTGTGTGTAAGTCCACTCTACAGATGTATGTGCATGTACACATTTGTACAAATCCTAAGACCATTAAATATATTTTTTAATTTTGACACTTTCTAAAGACAATTTGGATTTTACTCAAACTGATGTAATGAATAACAAAGCAGATTGGATCATTAGCAGGATAATTCATTATCATTTGATATTTTGAATAATATTCATAGCTTTAGAACACATTTAGCAAATTATGACCAATACACTTAAATTCAGTCTACTGTTCAGTACATCTGGAATTTTACATTAATTGGTACTGATGTCATACAAATGAATTGACAAGGAACATTTAGTGTAGCTGGATTACTCCGTGTGAATGAGATTATATTTATAAAAACACATATATGCATATAGCTAAAAGGCTACATACAAATTAATCTCAATAAATTAAGTCAAAATCTAAATACTTTTTACATATTCTTTGGAACAGTCTATACAAATTTCAGCTGTGAGCTTGACCTCAGCCAACGGAAGAGATTTGTCGATAACTTAGAGGAGGCATTTTTCACAATTCTCATTTCCAAACTTTTACAAAGTAATAAATCACATCTGACAATTACGAGTCATTTGCTGTATTTCAAAATTACTTTGTTCAAAAATCAAATTAAGCTCGTGAAGTGACAACTACTGTACCTTGTCATTAGTTTAGATTACAATTTTCATGTAGGGCATTTGTATTTGAGTGTTTGGGTGGTAACTGTTTTTTAATTGTATTTGTGATAATTAAAACCAACCAGATCTACAACTAAATGTGATTCTTCTGAAGAGAGAAGAGCTTCCTCCACTAGCCAGAGGAAGGTCCAGAATATTTCTGGTCAGAAAATATAAAGTTAATTATTACCCTGGAGTTAATTCGCTAATATTTTATTTGTTTGGTTCTGTAAAACATGCAAAAATTATATCCTTTCTCAGTGTTAATTTTAACAATTTAAAATATTTTAAAATACATACATGTGTGTTTGCTGATTTCCATTTCCTTTGTTTTGCACTTGATGCCCTCAGCTGTGATTGTGAGGGGAAAAAGTCATTCCCACCAGCTACTGTGCTCTTTCTTTTTCACAGGTTCACAGGTTATTCTGAGTTGGAAGGGACCCACACGATCATCTAGTCCAACTCCCAAGCGAATGCCCACCCAGGGATCAGGCCCATAAGCATGGAACCACGGGCACCACGCTCCATCCATCCAAGCCTCCCACCATCTAGACCATTTTCTAACCAAAGAACAAAATCCCCATCCCTCTCAAACCACTGACAGTTCAGCTTCTAGGCCAGAATGTCACAAACAGTGTATTCAATATTAATAACTTGGGTCTCTCTGTTCATCTATTTCTGTCGTAGACAAGAGGACAGTCATAAATCAGAGGCTCTGGTGCTGTCCAAGGTAACAGCGTCCTGCCAGGGCTGCTCCATGACACACCACAGAGCGACACAGCTGTGTGCTACACCACTGACACAGCCAGGAAGAGCACTGCTTCATTAGCACTGCTTCATTAGCACAGCCCTTCCATGTATTGGGAACTTAAATATCAAAGTCATAACTGGAACCTTTTCCTCAATTCTAAAGGCAAACCTACATAGGTCGAAGTACCACCTTCTGAACCTCTCTAAATCTTGTAAGTCCCCCTCAGAACAACCCAAACCAAGCAAAGGCAAATATCTGTGTTTGAAGAGCCTGTGCAATTTTGGACAACATCTAATCACAGTAAGTTAAAATGCATTCTATACTAAAGGATTTTTAAAATTAAAAAATACCTCTTTGCTGCCTCAGTAAATCTGTAAGGCTTGAAAGCAAAGTCAAAATTTCAGGGATGCAAAAGTTGCATTTTTAACACAGAATGCATGCAGCCACAAAGATCTAGTTGGCAGGGAGTGTGAAAAAGTGATCTGTGTGTATGCTTGCATACACCTTCACTGTTTCAAGCAACGTATAATCATTTCCCTTGTGAATAGCTATAAAGTTATTGTAGCATTAAAGCTGGATAGACCTATAGTAATGGTATTTCCTGACATTTCCAAGTGTTAAAAGGTCAACAAAAACAGTACGTATGGAAACAATCTCTTGTCATTACATTCTCTAACATAAATTAAATAAATATTTCCTCTTTTTTCTCCCTTCTCCTGCCATTGAAAGTAAAAGTCTGAACTATGCCATCAAAACAGCATGGAGCCAGTAAGAGCTTTAGTTAAAGAAGAATTCAATAAAAGTAATCCATTCTATTTCAATCAAATCCACTTTTTCTTCACTTACTAAGGAGTTAATGAAATTACAGCAGTAACCACTGATATAAACATGAATCTGTTCACAGACAGTCTTCCTCAGAAGGAAACTTCTAGTAGCAAGAGCTACCCATGCCTAACCAGTGCACAGACTGGTGTCTGCCAAGGCAGCAATGTTTACTACCTTTGCTTTACACATTGTGTGAGAGCACAGCTCCCAGTGAAGCACTTAAGTTCAGATATTGCCTTGTACATGCTGACAAGTCCATTAGCAATAACTTTTCAACTGGTTTTAAAATCAGACTAGGTTCCAGCTGCACCTAACCTCAGCATGTGACCTGTATAAGTCACACATTAAAGACAGCTCAACTTTGGATGCTCAGTGCAGCTGGGCGCTGCCCAGAGAATCATAGAATTGTTAAGGTTGGAGAAGACCTCCAAGATCATCAAATCCAACTGTTGACTGAACACCACCTTGTCAACTAGACCATAGCACAAATTGCCACGTCCAGCCAGTTCTTGGATACTTTCAGGGATGGTGACTTCACCACTTCCCTGGATAGCCTGTTCCAGTGCTTAACCACGCCCTCAGGGAAGAAATTCTTCCTGAGGTCCAAACTGGACCTCTCCTGGTGCTGCTTGAGGCTATTTCCTCTTGTCCTGTCTCTAGTTGCCTGAGAGAAGAGACCAACCTCCACCTGGCTACAACCTCCCTTCAGGCAGTTGAGGAGAGTGATAGGGTCTCCCCTGTGCCTCCTCTTCTCTAGGCTAAACATCAGCTCCCTCAGCCACTCCTCATATGACTTTACCCTCTAGACCTTTCACCAGCTTTGTTGCCCTCCTCTGGACTTGCTCCAGTACCTCAATGTCCTTCCTGAATTAAGGGGCCCAGAGCTGGACACAATACTTGTAGGTACTTGTAGTGCCGAGTATACAGAGAGCAATGTCACAGCCTGTTTGTGTGGCCCAGGAAATAACTGCAGATGTTTTTGCAGCATGGATAGAGACCAGCTTGCACTGTGGTTTCCTTTTCTTAATAGTTTCTTGTATTGCCAAACAGAATGGATAATGTCTTTAGCGTGTTAAGTTGTAAATGCTATTTCGTGTAAAATCTTGTGGGCACAGTGATGATCTGCCAGAGCATGGCTGAGCTTAAACAGCAAAGTTGTGATTTATCTAACCTGATTCTGTGGTCCTCAGTCATCCAGTAGACTTGAAGAAGGATGACTAACAACAGATTCCATGAAGAGCTGTCAATGAAGTCTGAATGAGACTGTTGGTAGAAATGCTCACTATAAAAGCAAGAGCACTACGAAGTTCCCTTAAGCTGGGTAAAACCAGAACCCTTCTGTGTGGTGAGACTGAAGGACTTTGGACAGAAGAAAACCGCTGTAGCTGCAAGAGGAGTGGATGTGCTTATTGACAAGGGAGAATGAGACTTACATAGTATAATACCTTGGAGACTCTGTTGTTTTCAGAAGCATATAGATACAATGTGCAGCCTGTGAAAAACTCCTATAACTAGAAAGGATGAAGTAGAACACACTTTTATGAAAGCCTCTCAGCTTGGGCCTCTGATACCACTATTTCTTGTGTTTCCTGAATTTCAGGGTAAAAGCACCAGCCTTCCTCTGTGTGAACCACGGAAGACACTTAACTCCTTTATGAACCCATGTAAAGGATGCCGGATCCATCCCTTCTCTATTTTCCATAAACAGTTTGATACCCTGTTTTGGCTGTTGCTATCCCGGTTTTCCATCTTTCATTCGTTTAATCTTCATCTGAAAGTGATGACAATATTTAGGCAAATTTATCAGGAACATTTGCATTAAGTGCAGGTACTAAGTCCTCTGGATGAGGTTATCAAGAGAATTCAGAGTAGTGTTTTCTACTGCAACACTGGGGCAAGGACCCCGAGATCAACAATCCCAAGGTACAATGGCACCTAGCGATAACGACCACCCAGAGGGATGTGATTTCCTGACAGACCCCAAGAGGCAATAACAAACCAAACTTCTGATCAAAAAATCGGTGTTATGAAGGCCTTAAATAAGTATGTCTGAGGGAGCAAGCAAAGTCAGTAAGTGAGACAGACTTGAAGATATCTTCTGCTGACAATTCCTGAGAGAGTTTCCTGCACTTTCTCTGCATCTAAATACATAAATAAATATGTTGGTCTGTACCAAGGACGCTCCTCATTTCATCACCAGTTTCTTTCTTCCACAGGGAATAACCTGGTGAAGCCTAAATCAAAAGGAATATTTCTAAAATGGCACCACCATGTCTGTGCTGTCCATAGTGTGTCCCCCTCAGGCAGTTCAGCTGCACCAATAAGTAATATTCCCCCCTAAAAATACATAACCACTTGTGTCTGTTGAGGAATACCATGTGTTGTTGCTCAGCTTTGACTCTGTTGGAAGGCCAGTTTATTACAGGCATCCTCAGTGCTTTTCGTACAGCTCACCAACTACATCTGGAGAACAGCCTATTCAATACTGAAATTCTCAATACTGAAATTGTATTTTGTTTTCACGTTTTATATGGTTATGATATCTCCTCTTGTGACTCTCCACTTTCACAGTTGGTGCTGCTTCTCATGTCCCACATCTGAAACAGGGCCTGAAAACTGTACCCCTCCCAAAAAAGAGGCTATTTGCCACAATGGCTTTGTCACTTCTTGACCTTCTGGAAATCTGCTAAGTTATCTTCAAATGGTTTTCCATTGACAGAAAATGCACAAACCCATACAGTGGTTGCACTGCGTAGTGTTATCTCTGTCATCTTTTCTGTCTTAGAGTGAATTTTTCTCATGGAGGACAAATCACCCTTGCGAACATCTGGAATAAGGCACTCTTACTGCTTGGATCCACTGCTTTCAGCTGCACAGTAGCACACACGTAATCCATGTGCAGAGGATGACACTTCACCTTTCACCAGATATGTAGCCTCACATACAAAACAGGAAAAGTCAAGGGTCTGGTAATGCAACAGTGCAGAGCATAAACTGCTAGTTAGATCTTCAAACACAGCCCATACTCCTCACTTCAGAGGAAGACTCATGAGGCTCGGAGGACAGATTAGAGTCAACTACAGGAAGCTCCATCCCAAACTTTCTTTCCAGGACCTGGACCCAGAATGAATACGGTAGGAAAAGCCTCCTTAATAAGTCAAACTCTTTCTTCTTTCACTAAATAATCCAAACATTTTTCTAACCTGTATTGTTTCTGGCTCTGCTCACTGCTCAGCCCTTTATTACAGCTTACTCCAAAATTCCTTACTGGGTGTTTGGCAGAATGAGTATGATCTATAGCGTGACCTCGCAATTCAGTGCAGTGCTGTCATTCCGTATAATGCACTGTAAAGCATAGCTTTTATTGGAAATGAAGCTGCATAAATAAACACTCTTACTTTAATGTGAAGTAAAACATTTTGCATTACCAATATGTAGATTCAGGTTGGGAGAAATTAGTTACTAGAGAGCCAAAACTCAAGCAGTGGTGTGCCTGTATTATTTTGATCCTTTAGAAATTGAGCCAGTGTCTGATAATTCTATTTCAGTTTTGTAGTCTTACATTAGGGGGAGGATTTTTTTGCATACTCTAGGGAGCTGAATGGAATTCAACCCTTCTCCTGAGCTCTATTCATCCTCATGAGCTCCAACCACAGTGTCTATAGACAGACACTCATTACATGAAGTAAGGTAAAAGCAAAGTCAATCCGGTTTTGCAATCCTGATCAAAGATGAGTTGGCTTTAGTTATCTAAGTGGCACCTCTTTTTCTTGACCAGAGTAACTTTACTTATGTATGCTGGCTGACAGGTAGTGAAAAAACATCTTGTTAATGCATGCACTCTAATATGCTTTAATTTTGTGCTTTTTCAGTCCATTATTAATTGAGCCATCACTATTTGTTCAGAATTCAAGGCTGACTGCGTCCAGTGCATTTAAAAAACATATGGGCAAAATTCATAGACATCAGCTTTGCATACCATACAGCATGAGAGGTGGCTGTACCAATTATGTGGGCCTTTGGAGACACCCCAGCCAGGCTACAGACAGTTAGCTAATATTATTCCAATGTGTCACTTAGAGAGGGGATAAACCTGTCCTGGACATCAGCTATGTGAAGTGCTTATTGGATCACTAGTCTAACTCTGGCAGTATCTTGCTGGTTGGGTTGGGTTTTCAGTAATAATACTCACAGTCATTCAGTCAAATGCTTGTGCCAAAACTTTCACACACAGAAAATGCTACTCCTCCTTTATGAGCACCTTGATGCTTCACTTAAAATGTTGCAGTGTCACATCTGACACCACTTGGAGAGCCAGCACCAGGAATTCAACCTGGCCTCCGCAGCAAACCATTCCCAGGGAGGTTGTTTGCTCCAGAAAATACACCCCAAAACAAAAATGAGTGAGAACATAATGAAAAACACAGAGCCACAGGATAGCAAATACAGCTGCTTTTCCCTTCCTCCATTAGTTCGAGGCCATCCCTGCAATATGGATTTTATTAATGGCTCAGGGACAACACTGCAGAATTACAAGTTCAAGATGTTATTGGAAAAGCCACTCCATTACTTTTTATATGGTTTTATGGGGAGGAGGATTTTTTCTTTTTTCGTGTGTTCTTAATACAATCTTTAAAAGCAACTTTTAAAAAAGTGATTATTTCACGCATTGTAACACTGCCAGCAGTTGGGTTGGAAGTAAATATGTGCATATACACATAACTAACAGCAAAAATTTTCTCTGCAGCTTTCCTCAAAAAGGAAAAACAAAACAAAAAAAAAGCATGAGAGGATCAGGGTCAGTCACTTCTTTGTGCTTAGACACAGGCTGTTGGAGCCCCCCCATCCTCTATTCCTAATTTGCTGCTAAATCACACAAACAATTATTTCACAGTGCCGTTGTATTTGAGAGTCAGCTACTATATAACAATAATGCATAATGATGTCAGATGCCTGATGTTAGTAAACTATTAAATCACAGTATTTTTATTAAGAAATATATGGATTTCACCTTAAAGTGGGCCTTCAATATAGCCAGTTATCAAAGTTTCAGATATATAAAACAATTATATGAAACCAGAGTGCAAACAAGACATTGCAGTTCTGAAAGTAGCTCTAAGACACCACTGAGTATTTGAGGCCGCCTTACTGCCAGGCTCAGCACTGGTCTTGCAGCCTAAATCACTGCTACACTCATTACAGCCGAGGCTGGCTGTGGTGGCAGCACAGCACCAGGGCCTTTGATTATCCAGTCACACATCCATTGCTCCAGGACAACCACATCTCCACCCTTCAAACAGGTGCTTCTTTCATGGCTGGAATAATTTTACAGAGCCTGAGTTTGCTAGTCATGAAGAAACTTAGTTTGCTACTTTGAAGTAGCAGCAAATCTGCTGCTCCCCAGTGAGCAGCAGGAACCCATGGCCCCAGGTGGGCACAGCCTGCCTCAGTCCAGCCACCCCCAGCCTCCCTGAGGCTACCCTGCTTCTCCCATGGAGCAGGAAAGAAAGCACAGTGGGGCTGCCTGCACCTAACAGCCTCCAGAAGAGCTGTTCATAAAACAATGCTGCTGGATGCATCACCTGAACTGGAGAACAACAAGAAATGTTTGTGTTACACTGCTGCCGTCCAGGACAAATGACATCCTATATTGCACCTGCTGAGACAGGAACGGACCTGTCCAATAAATGCAGGCTGTGTAGTCTCTTGCATTGCATCTGCAAAGATGAAAAGAGCCAATTAAGAGACACTTACTTTAGAGCACATTTATGTATAAATACTCTAAACTAGGCATACTCTATCTATGCATGCCACAGCAGGTTTTCTTGGGCATTCGTGGTGAACTGTTGTTGTACTACTACTCATTAAAGAAAACATTGGATATTGAAAGTCTGCTTATGTCTTCTCACGCACTACTGGTATAAGAATATTAAACTCCTCCCTTCAGTCTTGCATTATATATTATTTGTCAGATTATTTTTAATTGTCTGTGTTTGTGCACAAATACCAAGGCATTTGTGCAAATTATGATTCCTGTCCCAAGCCAGTCCAGGCACATGCCTTGTTTACATGCTCATTTAAATATGTGAGTCGTCATTTCAATCTGCTACAGCAATTTAGCTCTAATGCAGGTTGTTCTATGTGGACAAATTGCTATATTGGAGTGGTTACATTTCTACTTAATGGCACGAAACCACTTAAAAGATTTCACCTATACTATGCAAATGTTAGAAATAACAATTTCCTGGTAATACCATTCTGCTTAAAATAAATTAGAAAATCAACTGCTGCTGCTGTTATAGAACCAGGCAGGTAATCTGAACCATGACGTGACGGCAGAGTGCTCTTCTGCTTACATCTATGTCACAGAAAAAATCTTGACATGAGCTGTGAAAGAACTAGATTGCTCTGGATATGTTTGCAAGGAAAATGAGCTTCCATGTCATCATGTCTCATAGCATTCCCCATTCTTTTCCCTTTCCATAGTATCACCGAGAACAACACGGGAATCCAATACCATGCAACAGGGTTAAAAGTGCACCGGCAGTCAATTTGGAGACAGGTAAACAACTCTGAGGCCAAAGCAGAGGCCTAAAGCATACCAAAGGGTAAGAAAAGTGCTGACAACTGGATGTCACGTTTGGAAGATGTAGAACTTCATCTTGTAGGTGCTGAGCTGAGTGGCCAGAGCAGTTGTCTTCAATTATGGTGAGAGCCAAGAGGTGGAGAGAAGCAAAGGAGGCAGAACTAGGTGCTGTTCTGCCAGCTCCTGGAAGATATGTTTATTTGTTTAGTTAATTACTAAAACACCAAGCATTTTCAAGAGAAATTTAAGCTTCGTATATATCTGGGTGCAACACAATTGCACAGACTAATCTACATCCAAGACAGTAGTTAGCTACAGTGGATGGCAATGGTACTGATGTTTATTATTTATAATACCCTCTTGGTCAAAATCCAGGAATCTGGCATATGTACTGAGACATTCTGAAATTCCCCAAAATTATCATCATGAGTAACTCAGATATTATCTGCAGAGCACCCAAGAATGTGCTTTGTAGCACACACTGTCCTTGTCCTAAATGCTAATATTCTTGTTTGAAATGTCACTTGTCAGGAGAGAGGACATTTGGGCAGGGAATGTTTGAGGTCAGTAATGGCATGATTTATTGTAGAAAGATCACAACTCTGCTCAGGAGACATCGTCAGCTCTTTAGGAAATATTCATTAGATGATGAAAAGCTTAGCTTTCTTCTTTGTGGAACAATTCACCTTAGCTGTGTTCTTTCTACTGTAACATATACACATTATATGAAGCAAATGACAGAAAGACAACATTGACTCAGATGTAGAGAAGACTTAATTCATGTCCTCACCATCTCCTGCTTTCAGCATTGCTTTAAGCCATGCAAAATGTTCTTTTGAGGCACAGGCAGTACAGCAACAAATGAAAAATTAGTCCATTTTTAGCTCTGGCCCTACATGTCTCCACAGCCAGTGCCATTCACAGCTCCCCTTTCTGCACTGCCTCAGGTTTAGAGTGTAACTTAGCCTCAAGACTGTGCCTCTCCCCTCCGTTAGATCTTCTATAACAGGCCATCAACCTCTTCCTCTTGTCCATTGCTGGGTTTAGGTCTGAGCCACCCCTCCAGAGATGCTCTGCCACAACTTTTCTCAGTGCAGCATTTCCAGAAGGCCAGTTGCTGCTCAAAGCATTTTGAGGATTCAAAGCAAAACAAAGCTCTATCAGCCTGTAGGACTTGTCTTACCATGCAAGGGCAAGTTCCACAAGCACCTTGTGATTAATGTTGTACCCTTTACTGTATCGGGTCTGGTTTAAGTTGTAGCTGTTAATGGCTGACACTGCCCTTTTACTTATAATCTAAGCCACCTTGAAAACTCTGGGTGGCATTAAGTAACAAAGTACGCACAATAAAATAAATGGATTGTATATACTAGTAGGATAACATTCTTTAAATGGTTGGAATCTCAAATGAAGCGTGAATAAGGAGCAACATAACACCTTTGGAAAGAACAAGTCTGAACCAGCCAGACTATGGGTACTTGGCTTTTCAGATGTAAGAAAATGGTAATTTTATTCGTCATAACCTATAGTAGGCTTTGAATGTTTTTCTTCTTCCTTGACTAAAAGAATAAATAAAGAAATTCATGGTGTCTTACGCAAATTGAGATACTATGAGTTCAAAATGAAGGAAATATATCTTAAGGCTGGCACTCTGAAATTGTAAACTTTTAAATATATTAAAAAAAAAGTACTAGTACTATTAATTTTGCTACCAGTTCCAGCAAAACGTGGACATAATAAATTACAGAGAAAAGAAAACTATGGTTTTTATATCTGGATATTAATTAAATGCCATAGGCAGCAGCACTACAAACTGTGCCCCTAGGACCCACTCTTCTGGTGGATTGAGGGTCTTTTGTTAAGCCTTCAAAGTTTCAAAACATGCTGTTCTTAAGTTCATAGGCTTTTGAATCAGTGGTTTGTGAAAATAATTCACCACCACACACAATAGTTCAAGCACTATGGTATATAACACAGAGTACTGGCTGTATCAATCACAGCCTTAGTGTTGAGAACACAGTGAGTTTAATACAAACTGTTTGCCGAAGAGAGCATTACCTGGAAAGAAGAGAGATTACATAAAGTTTTTCTTCCAAATCAATGAATGCTGTACTTTTGGAAGTTACTAGTACCACCAAGTTGCCACATGTGCAGGCCTATAAAAATGCCACCATTGAAGTTCAAGAGGTACTAAAAAAGCAACAGGCAAACGCTAGCCAAAGAAGTATTTTAGCTTTGTAGACAGAACTGGGTAAATTAAGTTTTTCATTTCCCTCAATGAATTTCTGCTCCTGATGGAATATGTAGATGATAAAGACATTATGCTGCTCAAAAGACAGCTGTCAAAGATTCTTACTTTTTTGCAAATGTAAGTATAGCCTGTGACTTAGCAAACACACACAACTTTATGTGGTTGATTTTTCTTACTCTGTGATGAAAACTTTGAACAACTAGTTCCTATTTTATACCTGCTTCATATATGGGCAATTTGCTAGAAATAGAACCATTAACTAGAAACTATTTGTTCTCCCTCTAGCTCCATTTTATCCTGTTTACAATCTTATAATCTGGTTTAAAAGAGTTAGCTTACAGATTTATAGGAGTTGTATGTGGTCAAACAAAGAACATACCCTTTAGAACATATATTTGAAGTATTGTCCCAAAATACTAAGTTATATTTATTTACCTAAAATGTCTCACACATGCAAAGTATCAAGAGTCATTTGAAACTTAAAGATCCATAATAAAGTTCTGAACAAGAAAAACAAAGGCTACGAACATACCCTTACAACCACTCTATAATTATCAACAAAGCTTTCTTTATGGAACTCTTGTTTCTCTTAGTTGCTCCTTTAGTTAAATCCACACAGGACCACAGAAAGGGAAACATCTCAGTTCCTGTATAAAATACAATCTTTTCCCTCGATGGCAAGAGGCAAATCATGATGCATAAGAATTCTTTGATATATTTGCCTTTAGAGTTTATTGACTTTACTTCTACTGGTATTCTACCACGTAGGAATAACATTTAGTTACCAAAACTGAATCCTTGCTGACTTAAAACCCCATCTATTCAACTACATTTTTGCATTAGTTGTATTAATTTAAGCAGCGTGAACCTAGCTGGACAGGGAGCACCAGGTCAACTAACTGCCTTTTAAAGGTTTTCTTTCTTTAAAAAGGGAGGGGAAAAAAAGCATCAAACCTAAAAACATCTACCATAAATCAGTATGCAGTGACTGAAAGGTGGAGCAAGCATCCCTCTGGGATAATAAATCAAGTTAGTACTTGAATTTGTATCATCCTAGAACATCTTTCAAATGTATTTATTAGGTAGCTGAATGATTTTATCTTATCCATATGTAGTCATCTAATTCTGCCTGTATCAAGCTGTTCCAGACAGCATCTCCCTGAGCAGTAGCCTGTGCTGTGTTGGAAAGAGGCTACCATTGATGAATATGGTTTTGATTTTGGAAAAGTGAGCTGTCTGTCTTTATCATGGATTAAGGTATCATTCGAAGGTACAGAGCACACTCAGCTCGGAGTGGGCCAAGGTAGCCTCCATCCCTGCCAGCCAGGCTTTCCATCTGGTTCTCATAATGCTCCCCAGCTACATTTCATCTTGTAAGCTGAAAAGATGATGCCAGATTAAAAGCAGGCCCAGCAGTGATAGGTTTCAGGAGCTGGGGCAGGTATTCTAATTATGTAACACATGTAGTCATTTCTGGTACATAAATTTGTCTTCTTACTGTTATGTATTTTATTGGTACCACTTTCTCCAAGACATAGAATGACATCAGCCTGTACCAACCCACCGAGGCAAGGAAAACTGTTTGTTTTGCCTCTTTAATCCACTTTTAACTATATACAAGAGGATCAGTAAGTAGTAACTTGCTTAAAACCTTGCAGCCATAAAGATGTCATTCCCTAGGGCAAGAGATGCTACAAGAGGACGTGCATTTTCTAACCTACATCTTGTCACTCCATTTTCAACAGTGAAGCCTCCCTTTTGCAACAGAATTCACCCTGGTGCAGATCCTCAAGCTCACACAAAGCCCCCCAGAGCTCAGTGGGATTTAAGGACTGTGAGCTTCCTAACAAGCAGATCGTATTGCAGCACTGGGGACAACAGCACAAAACCCCCTGATTCAGAGTTGCCATAGGTACTGTTTCAAGAGCAGCATACAAATCCATGTAGCAAGCATTACACTTGCTTAGGAATATCCTTCTGTGTATTGGTTGAAGTTGCTTACATTGTTTTTGAAATAAAAATGATTTATTTAGGCCCATGTTCAGGAAAGCATTCAAGTATAATTTTAAATAAAATAAACTAGAAATAGAATAAAATAAATCATCTAAAGTACATTGAAATATCTGGCATGGAATTTTTCTTGACCCTTTTTAGTAGGTTTCTGACGTACTTAAAACAGATCAGAATTAATGAACACCCTAATGCAAGGAATCACACAGTTTCTCCAGTAAATAAAAGGTAAATAGCCTCTCTGAGTTGAATACTGAGAATTTGAAAACACAACTCCTCCAAAATCAAAATAAAGTCAGTTTGCTGAGAGTGGTGCAAGCCAGAAATGACTGTGTAAACTGTTTCTCTGCTCTGATGAAACAAGCATCAATCCTTCGTTTTCCACAGATCACTGGGCTTATCTAAGCAAAACATTTTATTTCTGTTGGTTTAGCTGAAAAAAAAGCCAGCACCAAGTGCTACTGTCATGTCAGGATCTGACCACAGAAATAGGCATATTTGTACCAAGTGCCAGCTCTGGTACATAGCACTGCAGGCCAACATATTTCGTAGCCACTGATCAGCTCCATGACTTTTTTCCACCCACTCCACAAACAGCCACAGCCAGGGAACTAGGAAACTGCTTTGATACACAGCAGACTTTAAAATTCTCCAAGTTACCTCCATCCAGTAGGGAGATTTTAGACGATTTATTGGATTTCTTGCTCTTACTTAAAGCATTGTGCCAATAAACAGAATGCTTGGTATGAATCTTGCATTTCTCCTGGATTGTACTGGAATCCTGAACTTCCACCTGTCTGACATAAAAAAGCATTTCAAGGAATTTACTGTTGAGCAGAATTTAGCCTACTGGATGCCTTTTTTTTTCTTATCCCACAGGAGAGGAAGGCTTCAAAACACTCAAAACAAGTTCAGCAGGGGACAGCATCATGCATACTCTATGTGCATTGTATCCCTCTATTTAAGAACACAGTTAGTTACAATTTATTTTCACAGTCTGTTTTCTTTTTCAGCAGCCTGTGTGAATTCTTTCAGGATGACATTAAATCATTCAGCTGCGCCCATTGTGTTAGATTCAATACAGAATGGACCAAAGAATATATAGACTAAATGCCACTCTGCCTCTTAGGAATTACATGCTTGCTAGCAATAAATTATGGTGTACTATAATACAGAAGTATTGCCATGAGTTATTTGTGACTAAACACCAAAACGAAGTAATATGTGGCAACATCTGATACTCAATTGACTTAAAACTACTCATTTCAAGGAATTAGTTACTGACCAAGACCATTGTCACTAACTTGTTCCGTAAAAAAAAAAATTACAGGAAAGAATCAAAAGTGGTTTATGTGGCCATGAAAAACCCAATCCTTAGGCTAACACTCAGCTGCATGTTGGGCCACCCCTCTCAGCTCCATTCACCCCACCTAAACTAAATAAATCAGGCACTTTACTTTGAACTTGGTCCTCCCCATCCAGACTCCTGCTTGGTGTTGATCTGTTCCTGTGCTCAGTGTCCCAGGCCAACTCTGCGCACTCAGTGCTCCCCATACACTCCAAACTGCTCTCATTACTTTTCATTTCACTCATTTTTCTCCCCCCAAGCCCTCTGGAGCCATCCTGACTAGAGGCTCTGGATGCTATCACAATGCAAATAATTTGAGGTGAAAAAGACTCCATTCTGAAAGTGAAAGAAAGTGGACCTTTCTAGAATAAATAAATTCCAAATATTATTCAAATAACTTGCTTTCATCTCTCTTTTTATTTCTTCAAAGTTAATTGGAAAGAAAGAGAGAAATCACGAGGACACACATTCCAGGAGTCTCCTTGGTATAAATCAGGCAACACACACACTGCAACACCAGTAACAATGAAATGATCCTTTAAAATACTGTGCTTTCTGCCAAATGTAACTTCTTTGATGACTTTAAACTTCACCACTGGCCAAAATTTGTGAGCTTAAAGTCCTTCTTTTCCTAGTCTACCTTGGGGCACAATTCAGAGAAAGAAAAAAGCCCAAAGCAACTCATCACTTTAGTATAGTGATGAGTGTTCCCGTCTCTCATGCGGGAGACCAGGGGTTCAATTCCCGCCAGGGAGGCAGTGGTGTCTTTTAAGAGTTGGACTCGGTGATCCTTGTGGGTCCCTTCCAACTCAGAATATGCTGTGATTCTCAGCTGATGGTTTCAGCAGAAAAGCAGGTCCAATAATTAAGAAAGAGATGCTCTTGGCTTCTAAAGACCTAGGTCCTCCTCCAGTACTAAAACTATCGGACTCCTGTCATTAGTAATTTCCCAGGATGTCTCTGGAAACCACTCACACTTGCTGTGTTTGGCCCATTCACTTACAGACAAGATCCAGTCCTGGGGTCCTCACTAAGCCAGAGTATGATTTAGGGGCAAGGGAGCAATGTCAGAACTGGCTCACGGTGGATCCCATTTGGGCTGTATTGCAACACATCCACACGCAGAAATTGGAATCACAGAACTTAAACAGTTTAATCTAATAATTAATGAAAAGTCAAATACCACAGAGTTTTATTCCTTCCACTCTTCAAGTTTACAACTCTGTTACTGTGAATCCTGTGCACTTGATACATTGGATGCTAATGGGCCACAGGAAACCAGAACAGCTAACATGAACCAGTAAGTATAAGCACCAGGGAAAGCAAAAACAGGCTGCTTTTAAGTCCTTCCATGTTACCCAGCTCTTCAGAATAAGCACAAACACTGAGAAAAACTTTCAGAACTTGAACTTAAATAGAATCTTCTACTAGTGGGTATCAGAGCAGTTTATACTCTTAAGTACTTGGTACTAGTGGGATAAGTGTCTGACACTCATCTGCAGAGAAAAATGCACGAAAGAAGCTGAAAGAGTCAAACTGCACAAATGTATTGCACACACTACTGTGGGTGTCACAGAAAATGTGGAAAGCATTTAGAAGGGAAAGTGAAAATAGCTGAAATATAAAATCCTTTGCGTCGTAGGACTTCAGAAAACAGTTCTTCTGAAATGTTTTTCCTTCCACTGCTCTATGTCAAGGGAAAAAAATCCCCTCCTCTCCACAATCTCCCTCTTCAAAAGAAAATGTGTGTCTGATTCCACTGAAACAGTTCAGTATCATGAAACCAACCTCCATTTTTCTGAAGAGAAAAAACTACAACTTTTTCTGCCTCTTCTGTTCACAGAATTCAAGTTGCTTTTTGGGTAGTTGTTACCAAAATAACCGCACACAGTGATACACTTAGAAAACATCAAAATAGGTCAAACAACCCTGTCACTCTCCCCACATCCTGCACACTAAACCCTTCCAAATACAAAAGTGTCATTTGATACTAACAACTCTCTTGATGAGTTTACCTCTTAGCATCTGGGTCTGCATTTTAAAAAAAGCCCAAAATCAAACCATAAAATCACCACTGTACCAAACAACAAAACATAGATTCATACATAGAGTAAGGTTCACAACTGACCTGTACTGGAACAATTATAAGGGATATGTACAAAATGAATAGAGTTAAAGCCTTAGACTGAGTGCCTATTTTGTAGAGCTGCCAGCAGAGATCCTTTCATATCAGTCTCCCATTCCAGTTCGCAAAATAAGCTGCTGCCATCTTATGGAAAAGACCTTGAAAAGCACTTCATCCAAAACCAGTTCTGCTCTTCCTCCCTTCTTGTATTTCTTCAACTCTTAAATTCTTAAGAATTTTCTTGCCTTGCAAAAATCTGCCTATTGTGGTGAGCTATTTTTTGTGGAAATTATTTTTTCACCTATGACTTTACAGTAATTTTCAGAGCATCCAGGAAGTCAGACAGAGGGAGCAGCGTTCCAATAAAGTGAACAAACCATGAACTCGAAGGAAAGAGCTGGTAGGTTTCTTGTACGATACAACAAAAGCCAGCTGGAGCCATTCAGCCACTATAGGATAAAGTCATCATTTTTGCCCAGTTTCAAGGCAGTTATTCAATGTGCTCCATCTCTGGCTTTCTCTATGCAGCAGCTTGAACCAGTTTAACTAAAGGTGTGATTTTTAATATGCTAAGATAAATGAAAATATGCCATCTTAAGCTTGAAGCCAGCACATACACAAAGATTCAACTTTCCCATCTGTAGGGCAAGAATAGCTGCATTTGCAGAATGTCAGAGAGCTCCGCTGAGAGATTTTGCTTTTGTTCTGAAAGGGAAATCCTTCCACAAGTTTCTGTGTTATGCTTGATAGAAAAGCAAGATTTCAGATAAGGACTGCCTGTAAAAGGAGAATGATCAACAAGCCAAGACACCATATTTGTGCGAATACAGGACTCCTGGAAGTTCACAGCTCTTGCCATGACCTAGGACACAATATTCAACTTGAACATCTAAATCATTAGATTGAGCATCTAAACCATAAACATTTTTAGAAGGAGTGTGGTCAGCATGAGAGAAGACAAGTGTCCTCCCAGTCCCTCCCACTGACACTCTACCAGCAAGCCTGAGCATCCCAGCCCCTCTGGGGCTTACAAGAAGAGGTTGTAATCACTGGTAAAACATTTACTTCCTTTTCTCTGACCTGAGTTCTTCTTTTTCTTCCTCCCCATGGAAGAGTTTAAAACCCACTAGTAACTGGGGAGAATGTTAAAAAATTCCTACTAGGAAGGAACAGCTAATGTATTAAGCCTACATTTTTGAGGTATATAATAGCTAGATTGAGGTAACTTGCATCCAAGGATCCTACAACAGTGAGCTGAGATGATGTCTTGTCATTTCATGGCTACTTCTAATAAATACTGAATTCCACTGAAATTCCACAAAGTGGAGAAATTTGGTCCTGTATCAGTATTTAAAAAAGAAAGTATAAGATCTGGAGCTATACAGATATTAATTTCAGACAATGCAGTGGAAAGATGATACAGCATGCCATTAATAAAGAATGAAAACATATTTTAATCTCTGTGCAGATAGGAAGCATGAACCAGAGAGCAGAATTGTGCTGGGACTGAAAGGACTACTAAAGGCTTTTACAGTTTCCAGAGTTGTATGTAACTGCACAAAATGGTTTGGGTGAGGGACAAATGGCAACATGAGATGAGTCAAGAGCCTAAATCTTTAAATGAGATTGTTCAGAAGGTAGAATAGCTGGCAGAATTAAGCATTTTTAAACACCATTCACTGAAAATGAGTCTCATGATGAAAATCTGCCTTCCTCCTTTGGGGCAAACACAAAGTAAGTGAAGGGAGAACTGGTGCAGTTTTTAGGAGCTTGACATGTCGTAATCAGATAGTCCAAAGAAAAAGTCCACACTACACTGTATCCACAATCCCCATGCTCCATAAATTAAATTGACATTGCTCACCACATAAATGTCAATGTGGAACCTCAGACAGTAGCGTAATTCTGTAAGATGAGTCCATTGAAAGCTCAATACATCCAGCACATGCTCTCTGGATCATTCTTTCCAAGAGCAAAACTGCAACAGAAATATGCTCTAATCCAGAGGAAGCATTCCCAAAGCCAATAGTGCTAGAGCAACAATGCACAGCCAGTCCTGGGTACACAAACTAATTGCTCTGGGGTCAGGCCATAATCCCTATGTCCTCATATGCCCAGTGCATCCAAATGAAGCTTATATCAAGTAATTTTTTATATATATATTTTTATAGATATACATGTATACAGCTATTACAGGGAAGATACAACTACTGAACTCGAAGGAAAGAGCTGGTTGGCAACAAGGACACCAAACAGGAACTCAGACATGTTAGTTTAAGCTGCTGGTTTCTGTGTCCTTGTGAGATTTTACACAAATAATTTGTGCCCAAATATTCAAAGGGTGTTTGCCAGCTAAATGACTCACCTTGCAGTGCCTCCACAAACCTATCTCAAAGCACTACAGAGGGCTAATGATTGTGGAGAACTCACAGGCCATGGTAATGGAGAGCTGCAGGTGCCCAAGACAAATACACTATCTTCTTTCTCTCACTTCAGCTTAGAAAGTCTCATTTAGCAGCATTTCTTCATTATGTCTGAAAATACCTTATTTTAATGTTCACATTGGCCTTTAAATAAAAATTCCAGCACCTTCATGGCCCCTTATTAACTGAGAGATAAAATTTCAAAAAGGAGAGAAACTGTGGTTTCAAGGGTTTATGTAGTCTCTAATCAGAGCATAAAGGAAAGATTTTTACATATATGTAAGATACAAAACCCACATTTTCTTTTACTTTTTTACTTTCCTAACAGGCTACTCCAACAAGCTTCATTTAAAATGTTTTTTCTATAGTACCCAGTGTTTTCTTTGGCAGATTTGGAGAACTGGGTTTGGGGATAAAAGTAAATTGCACTATAAGATGAAAATGGGATTAAGAGATTCGACAGGACTTCATAAAAATTGGTTATATACAGGCAAAGGAGGACTTTTTCAGTAGGTCATTTAAAAGATAAAAGCTCTGGAGGAAAGAGTTGTGCTCAGTGGCAAACTCCTCTAACCCTTGGAAAGCATACAGTAGAGACTGCAAGCGAGGCAGAAGTTACAGAGTACAAGAATACATGAAAACTCATATCTTAAAGTTATTTTACATATTACTAGGCATAATTTTTCATACAATGCACATATGCACTTGAGCAATGACATAGTCCAGAAGAGAGGCCTTCATGTCCATTTGATTTGCAAGCAGTTTGGGGGCAGAGGAAGCAAAAAGGAGCAGATTCTCTCTGACATTCACAGGCCTACTTTTCATTCAAGTCTGCACTCACCTCCAATTTGTTCCCATATATTTCCCCATGGTTACACTGTAAAAATATTTAGAGATCAAGGGGGACAAAGAGTGCATGTAGATGTAGGTCAAGCTGCAGAGCACTTCTTTTCCAGCACTTTTATCATCATGGATAGCTCTGACAGAGTAGGATGGATTTCTGTCTCTTCTGTGGGAGAAGACAGCACTCCCCTTCAACATGGTACACATTTCAAGAGTGTTATTTCAGCAGCAAAACATTCATGAGGTCCATAACCCCTTGCTAGCAGCAGATAGCAACAGCTTTATGCAATAGATCCTCTGTTAGAGATACCAAAGTAATCCTTCTTGCAATGCAGACAGTGAGTGTTTGCAAGTAATTACAAAATATCACAGTATACCTTAGGACCTGCTACCATTAAATTATGTTGCTGTCACACCATGTAATTTGTTCCCTTCACATCTTCAGCCATGCTTGTAAGACTAAACATCCTTAAATATTTCCAGTGTTAACTCCTTTTATTAATAAATTAATGTTAGACCTAGAACTTTCCCCTTTTCCCATTGTAGGGAAACCACACTGATGTCAATAACTCACATGTGGTCACCAATATTTTAGTAACAGGCACTCTGAAAGACTTCATCTGCAACACACTGCCAGGGCTAAACATGGTGGGAGGGCACATTGGAGGCAGAAAGTGGAGGCCCGGGTCACGACAGCAGCTTGAGCATGGAGCAAATGAGAAAACATGAATTTAAATAACTGAACTGAAACACTATTATGTTATTATATGATTTACTTATAGATAGAAAAAACACTCAAACATCATCTGCCAGAAAAATTAGGGGCTATTCAGCATTTATTTCCCCTTAACACGCTTTCATATGCTTCCAAGACCACTGACTTGATTCCTGCTGAGCTGAAGCAGGGCACAACTGGGGCTGAGCATTCCCAAGGATTGTCTTCATGTCAGGAGTGGCTACTAATAATACCATAGTCTTTTAGGACTCAGCTTCAAGTAGACTCTTTGAACTATGTGGCCTACCAGAAGATCATTAAACTAAAATCTCATGTTTTAGTGAACAAAAAAAGTCTTAGAGATGTTTTGCTGTATAACAAAATAGAGACACACAGAGGAGCTAAGATGCTGTCCTTAGAGCCACACAGTGAAAAATCTATTACTAGGTTTACGCTTTTGGATCTGGTTTACTTCCCAAGACCACAATGCATTAAAAGAAGAGGTTGAGGCCCAGAGGTTCGGCCTCTTGCTACATTACTAGTTCTGTATTTATTACTAAAAAAAAAAAAAGGGCAGGGTCACTTGAAAACAAGCAGCTATCCTGTTCAGCAGGAAATGCAACTGCTTCTTTATTTTATGTCAAAAATGAAACCATCTTCAGCTCAGTTCCATTGAGCATGTAGGCATCACCCGGTAAACACAGGTTTCAGTAAAAGTCCCAGCTCATGGAACGCACTTTCATTACAACAAAGGAAATAAAGGTTAAACAAAAAGACCAGCATTGTATTATTAAGGTTTCAAAACCAGTGGAGGTTATTTGTGGAGGCAATAAAATCCTCAGTGTTGGATTTCTTGTAAGAACATTTTAAATACATGAATTTTTTTCGAGTGACCTTGATCCTTTCTTAGGGTAGCAAGAACTACTACTGTGGTGTCTCAGTCCTTTCTTGCTCTGTTTCCCAAGACTAAATCTGCAAACGAAAATGTGTCCAGGCTTCAAGCTACTATGATAAAATGTTTCAATCAATACACTGCCAATTTTGACTTCTCTGGAGGGCACAGCAAATGCATTTCAATGCTTTTGTTGCTTCTGACTATCACTGTGAAATATATAGCAAATAATTGCCCCTCTGCTGAGAGGACTGTTAGTTGTATTTTGGGCGTAAGAGAAAGGAAGCACATTATTGCAGGCCTTCAGGTATCATTGCTGTCCACTCGCAACATACAGAGGAAACATCATTGCACTTCTTTTTCATTGCTGCTGCCTCAATCCACAGAAACCTGGTAGCCACTCCATCAAATTTCATCACATTTTCTTGTGAACCGGAAGTTTCCCTCATTTCAGTTGCCAGCCAGATTTGCCTCAGCCAGCTCGCCACTGGTACCTGGCCTGTAACACAGTAACTGCACTGCACTAACATTGATGCTTTCCACACCCTTCCTCATTTACCACCTTTCTGACTTGACTGCTTACACATGTCGAGGGAGGCAAAGGCATTTAGAGATGCTGTTACATCTATCTTCTGATTCACACCAAGAAATGGCAAAATGCCACAATAGCAACGTTATTGCAGTCATTTCACAGACCTGAAAAAGGATCTTTGTGTCTTAACACTTTTCCAACTAGATCCGCTAATTTGGTAATTCTTCTCTCTCCTACAAGCCTTAACTCAAACACTGCAAGTTATAGAAAAGCCTGGTGAAGTAATGGCTGCAGTCCTGAAAACCAGTAATTTGTTAATTCAGACATTCTTGACAATGCTTGAATGCTGTCAGTGCTCCAACAGATTATGCTGGAAAATGAGAGATCATTATTAACACTCCACTAAAAAGCTTAAAGTTGGGCACAAGTGAGTTTGGCTCTGCAATTTTGTGGATTCCTCCCTATATTTCCTATGGCAACATTTAAAGTTTGCTACCTATAAGAACATTTTGGGTCCCAGGTCAATACAGCCCAGTTATCCTTCAAATCCAGCTCAGGATGAACCCTGGATATCTTCCTTTGCCTCATACCAGAGATCCTGGCAGAGCATCAGGGCATGTAGGCCAGACAGCAGGCAAGTACCCCTCCCTTTAGCTCCTGAGGGGAGCAGCTGGGGGAGTAAGACCCCAGTGCACACCATGGGACAGAACTGCCACACAGCTTTGAGGCACATGGCATGAACTCCCTTAGAGTACAGCTTAAAGTACCAAAAGAAAGGAAGCAGCTCACTGTCAAGCTCCCCATTAGAAGAGGTTCTCTGTTGCTGCTACTGAAAGTACATTTTTCTCCACCTATCAGTTCCTGTCTCTCCATAAGAAAATTGCTCCAACTCCTTCTAAAGTCCACATGTCTTCTAATGCTGCAAAGCTCAGTGACAGGAGCACTTTCGCCAGCACTGTCAGCAGCACTCCAAAGCACAGCCTTGCAGAGATTAAACTTCCTAACTTTGAAAAGCAATTCAATCATTTTGAAGCCAGCATTGTGCAGTAGGTATTTCCTTCACCAAATAAGCAACAACAAAAGGCTAAAATATTAAAACATTTTCTTTCTGTCAGGGAAGTAGACACAAAGCAAGAACAGATTCACATGCTGAACAAAACCCAGCTCCTGTCACGTATCTCAGTACTTCATATCCTTTGTTTTCCATCATTACACAAGGGCACACAGATCAAAAGGCTGCATCTTTTCCTGGCTGGTGAATGACAGTAAAAAATATATACGTCCACTACACACTGAAGTTATCAATGCTTTTTTTGAGGTACAAAATTTAAAATAAAAACGCAGGATTCACAAAATGCCCCCTGTCTTTTAAGACCCCTGTGGGGAATCGAACCCCGGTCTCCTGCGTGACAGGCAGGGACACTCACCACTGTACTAAAGTGGATGCACTGAAAATTCTGCAGTCAGCATCTTGGATGTCTCTCAATCCATGTTCTGAAGTGTGTCACTGTTTTGTTTTAATTGCATTAACATGCACGTGGGTACTGCAGGGCCTTTCTGTACCTTTGGCTACCGAAGCAGTTCTATTAACCCACCTCAGAACCGCTAGCACCTGACCCCAAGCCCTCCTGTCCCAAGAGAGGTAAATGGTGGGGAATAGATGCTTCAAATCCAAAGAATTTCATCTTTCACATGCCACAGGAAGTATCAGCATTTCTCCCCCCTGCATTCTGATGCAGTAACAGATCAGATTTGTTGCAGCAGTGTGCCTGCAGTACCGCTCTGCTGCTGTTCAGCACGTACAGACACCAGCAGCAGCAGTTATCAAACAGAGTCAGGAATCCATCTCCTCAGAAAAGCATTATGTATCAGTCTCTGTGGCGCAATCGGACAGCGCGTTCGGCTGTTAACTGAAAGGTTGGTGGTTCGAGCCCACCCAGGGACGGATGAGCTCCCTTTTAGAGGTCAGCAAGAACCTCATAAAGCCCAACAAGGGGAAGTGCCCTGGGAAGGAATGACCACAGACACCAATAGATGCTGGGGCCATCCCAGTTGGCAGCAACTCGGCAGAAATGGACCTGGGAGTTCTGGCAGACACTGAGTGAAACCAAGCCAGCTAAGTCCCTTTGTGATACGGCAGACTGTCAGCAGGGTAAGGGTGGCATTCTTTGCCCTCTCCTCAGCACTGGTGAGGCCCCAGCTGGAGTGCTGTGTCCAGTTCTGGGCTCCCTAGTACAAGAGAGATACGAGCATAGTGGAGAGGGCCCACGGAACAGACCCAGACTGGACTTTGAAGCTGTGACTGTTCAACTTGGAGAAGGCTCACAGGGGAACTTATTAATGTATCGAAATACTTGAAGGGAAGGTAGAAAGAAGGGAGAGTCAGGCTCTTAGTGGTGCTCAGTGGCAGGACCAGAGGCCATAGGCACAAACTGGAACAGAGAAGGTTCCAGCTCAGGATCAGGAAATACTTTTTCACCATGAGGGTGACCGAATCTGTTTTTCACTATGCAGGTGACTGAGCACTGGCACAGGTTGCCCAGAGGTGATGGTGGAGTCTCCTCTCCCTCTTTGGAGATCCCCAGAAGCTGCATGGACGCAGCCCCGAGTCAGGTAGCCCTTCCTGAGCAGGTGGGTTGGACCAGATTATCACCAGAGCTCCCATCCAACTTCAACCACTCTGCGTTCAAAATTCTGTTCAGGAGAAAAACAGAAGTCAAATCATAACAAGGCAAATGTGATCATTGAAGTCTGACACCTTGAATAATACCCAATCCATCTACTTCAGCTTTGATTTCATCCCAAGCTCAGGTATTGTCAGTATATAAGGCACAAATCCTCTTGAGTTGGAAAGGATCCACAAGGACCATCAAAGTCTGACTTCTGGCTCCGCACAATACGTGCCTGAAAGCATTGTCCAGATGCTTCTTGAATCCTGTCATGCCTGGTGCCTTCACCACTTCCCTGGGGACCCTGTTTGAGTGCCAACAACCAACTGGGTGAAGAAACTTGTTCAATATCCAACCTAAACCTCCCTTGATACAATTTCAGACTAGACCCTTGAGTTCTCTCCATGTTGCTTCAATTAGCATCCTTACTTCTGTTCTTCTGAACAATACCTGTCCAAAAGCTTTGTATCTTTCCCACACCTACCCTGAATTAAAACAATCACGTTTCAAGTCAAAATTCAGAGATGATATATAATCTCCAAAAAATTCAAAATATTTATACATTACATTTATGTTATGCATTTTATGGAAGTGTATTAATGAACTATGCTTGATAGTTATATCAAATATGCTTACTATACTGTGCATGATAAAAACTCTTACATTTTGTGTATAAGATGTATCATATTGTTAGAATTGCCTTCACAGTTTGAGGGGCTGCTACTCTTCCCTGAATCCCAGTTTAGCGTTTCACTCCTAATCCTAGAGTAGCTAAATCTGGAGATTCTCATAACTATGTTAAAGAACAAGTTTCAAGCTGTCAAGAACATCTGGATAGCCACATTCCTTAGAAAGTCTAGCCTGGCAAGCATTAAGAACTGGGAACCAAGCACTCCTCTAAAAAGGATCCAAGCAGACTTATTCCCAGAAGCAAGTAAATCCAGAGCTGATGATACACAGAAAACACTAGAAGAGTTTCCTTTCAATCATTATTTGATATTTCTATTTTAAGTATTCTTCTGATTTTGTTTAGGTTTGGGGAGTTTTTTGTTTGTTTTTGTTGGGGGTGTATTGCATTTCTTAAGCATCTAATATATAGAATAGTTGTTACAGAAACCAGGAGCATGAGAAAAAAATATGTAGTTAATCATGACCATTTTCACTCCTACAGAAAGGACTAGATGTTACTCAAACATAAGGATAAAACTTACTCTTGCATTAAAATCAATCACACAACATAAGCATGCTGTAGTTTGGAAACACACCTTCACAATTCTTTGCCTATATAACACTTCATAAATTTTTAATTAAGGTGCCACAGGTACTCATGAATAAAAGACGTGTCAATCTCCCAAAAAGCTAATGCTATTGGAAAGTGACCAGGAAAAACACTTTGTATTTTGCCCTTGGAGGCTCAACTAGATATAGAACTTTGCCATGATTTGTCTGGCAACATGAAAAAGCCCTGCTCATGCTAGTCTTGCTTACTGACACCTTCATGAATGACAGCAAGACACAAACCCACTGGGAGCTTTGGGCAAGATGGCACACACAGCCTGTGAGCATTTGTATCAATCCTCCAGTAGCTAAACAGCGGTGACTTGTACTGACCACAACACAGGCTGCCCAACCTTTGCAAGTCTGAAAAAATGTATCAGTTCAGCCTCAAAACACAGAATTACTCCATCAAACTACAGGGCAAGACTAGAAGGGTTATTGTAGTTCACTATGCATCAGGTTAGTGGCAAACAAGGCAACTAAAAATGAATCATACAGAGCACTTATCACTATGGTATTTGATGGCAGCAAGGCCACCACTGTACCCTGAAGTTCTGTCATGGCTGGCAAGACAGCCCTGTTATTGTCTGGGGACTCACTGAACTCATACTTTCATTTAGTTACAATTTACTTCAAGCCAGCTGTTGATCTCATTGTTGCAGCTGGAGAACAGGAAAAGTGATGCTGCAGTTTGGATAAAAGCCCCACTAGCAATAAAATCCCTCCACATCTTGAAATCTCCACCAGAAGCCTGCCCCACCTCCCTTTTTAAAACAGCAGCAGAAGAAACACAAGACAAAACCCTCACAACACTTAGTAGTATGTATTCTCAAGTGAAAGCTTAAGAAGCTACAAGTGCTGTGCCACATTCTTCCAGGCTAGTGTAAAGCACTTTATTGACTACAGAAAACAAATTGGAAGCAGCTTCAGTTTTAACAGCCTTTCATGATCAAGTAAGAGTTCTTAATTTTCTTGTTATTTAGTGCTTTGCACAATGGCAATGGACACATTCTCATTACTTGATGAAGAGCAGACAACAGGCATCTCCATTACCCCTCAGCTACCGACTGGGGTAGGCTGATCTCTTGTGCATTCTTCTCTCACTGCAATACTCATTATTCCACAGAGCCCCAAAGCAGTTTTGAGCAGAGGTTATGACACAGCTTGCAATTGTTTCAGATGCTCTTGCATTACAGCTACAACAGTGGAAGTGCCCTTGAACATAATCTGACCTACAGAGGGGAAAAACAACTTGGAAAGCACAGGAAGAGACTTATTTGAAAGATGGCAGCTTCATTTCCCTCAAAAAAAAAAATAAAAGGGAATAATAAAAAAAATATATTAGCAGAGCAAGAGGAACCACTGACAAATTTGCTTTAACAAATACGGAAAGCACAGGAACCAGCCCTCCAGTGCACAGCTTGACAGAACAATGATAAATGGAAGAAACATTCCTCAGGGACATAACCAACCATGTTCAAAGGATGAAGACAGAAAAGCTAGTTGCAAGACAATTAAAAAACTTCTGCTTTACATATATATATATATATATATA
>WEKX01024495.1:6873-37957 GCA_013390025.1 Pitta sordida
TATATATATATATATATATTGGAATGTATGCAAAAAGGTATGAATCAAACTTACACTGGCAAACAATGGGAAAACACCCCAACCATCCCCCAAAACCACCCACACAAACAGAATATCCCTCAGATAACTAATGGGGCAGCAGAACACAAGCTGCCCCCTCCAAACAACTGGGAATTGCTGCTGCTGCCCTCTCAGTGACAAGGGGCTTTCTCAGGGAAGGGAAACAAAGTCAGCCAGCAGACAAACCCACGAAGATGTTGATAGAAAGCTGAATCCAGGTCAGAAAGTCCTCCACTCCTCAGCAGCCAGGCAGGAAGACACAGGGAAACAGCAAGAAAAGCAGGGGTCCCAGGGAAAGGCAGGAGAACTCTGGCTGCACCAGTCTTTTCAGCAGCAAGCTCTCATCATGACCAAAGGAAGGGAAAGGGGAAGGGCTGCAGGTGTGCAACAGTATTTAAAAGCTCTCTTCCCAACATTCCCAAAGGCAAAAAGCCTGGGAAACGAGGCTTTTGTGGAATTGAGGTCCCACTCTCTTCAATGGCTAGTCTTCCTTTTTAAGTGGGTAGTGAGTTTGCCTACAACTCCCAGCATTCTGATGGGCAGTTCCCAGTGGGAGAACTCTTGTTGTCCGGCAGTGAAGATGTCAGCTTCCATTACTCAGCCTTGTGGCTTTCCAGACTTGCCTCTGAAAAGGTACTCCTCTCTCTCCCAGGGAATTCCCGGGGCCAAGCTCTCCTGGGACTCAGCCCAGGAGGCTGTCAAACCTCAGCATGAGTCCTCCCATTTCCCTTGGTCCCTCTCCTTCCCCCGCCACTTCCCTGAACTCGGGAAGAGAGGGGCGGGGTACCAAAAGGAAAGAAACAGGGAAAGAAAAAAAATGGTTAAAACTTTTCCCCTGTGAACATTTAAAAAGAAACCTTGACACCAACCCATGACACTATGGAGTACAGTAATACCTCACTGCATTGCAACTTCTCCATTATGACCTTGCTGGTTTGAGAGAAATTCTTCTCACAGACATACCTCAGTGATTCATGGAGCTTCCTGGCATGCACAGTGCTTCTACTTCACCAAGGGGTGGTGCTGGGGCTCCCTGTGGGGCGGAACTGGCCCGACCCTGCGGGGAGGGCGCGCGGTACCTCTCGTTTGTGTCGTGTTTATAGTCCTGTGGCGCCGTGCCCTGGTCCCTGCCCCGCTCCTGTGTGTCTCCATGCGTGATGCCTACAGTGAAAGGCTCACACCGCGGGATGCCCCAGGCGGCCGCTGAGACCCGTCGCAGCACCGCCACAAGCCACGCCGTCCCCTTTTGCTCTAACCCAGCCAGGGGANCCCCCGGGCCCCCGTCGCACCCCCGCCCCAAGCCACGCCGTCCCCTTTTGCTCTAACCCAGCCAGGGGACTGACCCCTTCCGGGTGCATTGCTGTTTCCATGGCTACCAGAGTGGAAGGTAATGCAGTCTGTGCTTGGGGACTGCATGCTGGGTGCACCTGGGGATGATGTAGCCCCAGGGAAAGTAGGGCTGGGCTGGCCATGGTGGTGGTGGGGCAAACGCTGTGTGCTGGGACAGGGCAGTGCTGTGACATGCCTACGGCACAGGCGCACTTGCTGCACCAGAAGGAGGCTTCCCTTCCCCCATGCCCTCCTGTGTCCATACAGCCAATGCTGCCTCTCCCAGAACCAGCAGATGTTAAAGGGAAAGAAATTCCAACACTGATGCCACCCCCCACCATAAGGGGCCCTGGGTGTCACAGTGTTGCAAAGTTAAGTTTTTCCAGGCTCCATGAGTGCTAACCAAAGTCCGGGGACACCCCTTCCCCACTGTGGCCCAGAGCTTCAACCCCGCGGAGGCAGTGCAAGCATGTGTGGTGGCAGCAGGCCAGCAGCAGCTGTGGAAGCAGAGGCTTGGCTGAAGAGAAGTCGAGGGATTCTCTGGGAGGTCTCCCCAGGCAGAGAGGGCTCAGAAATACTTCCCTTTGCTCCCCTGTGCTGTGAGAGCCTGTGGGGAGGAGCAGAAAACATTGCCCAGTGCTCTAGATTGGCTGAATGTGCGGAATTGTAAAGTAGTTTTTATTGCTATATAGTAATTTCTTTCACATAATTATATTTTCAATTTGCAAACCTGGATAATGTTGTGAAAAATACTTTAGAGTAACTGTTTTTAGTTTATAGCCACATGAAGAGGAAAGACTATTTTGCAAATCCTTTTGCCTCTGAAAACAAGCTTTTTTATAGCCTCTTATCATGCCTCTTGACATAGATGTCCATGCCACAGAATTAACTGACCTGGCTTCAGTAAGTTTTTGATGACAAAAACTATTTGGCCATTAAAAGTATTCGCATCATTAAGGAATTAAGTATCAGGTAACACTTAAAGAATGCTTTATTAATGTCAGAATAACAAGAGTTCTCAATTCAAGTCAATGTGTTTCTAAATTATTTCTACTTTATACATTGTTTGATGCAAAAGAAATCTGCTGTGAGGCACTAAAATAATCCTTATATTCACTTAGAGTAAGTAAATGTTAAAAATCTGTTGCTTTGATCATTGATAGCCTCAAAATTGATATTTGAATTTTACTATAAATCTTTGAATCTACAAACACTGCAGTGACAGAAGTATTACAGCCTCATGGTGAGTTACAACATTGTCTATACAGCTTATAAGGTCACAGAAGAACATGAAAATATTCTTGTCTTTCGTTCAATCAATTTTGTTCTACCAGAAGGTAATTTACCCCTAGAAGTGTAAAAATTACTGAACAGTAGACATTAGAAGAGTACAAAAGCTGTATCAGAATAAACAAGAAAATATTATGAGCTATTCAATTAGGAACAAAACAACCATCAAGAAGCCATTAGCATTGAACACTTCAATGTGACTGCAGCATTACCTCCTTTATCAAATAACTAATCGTGGTCTTTTTTAAAAAGACAAGATGTAGGACAAATATTAGCATATCAATAGAATTGCTAATGATTTCTGGAGACTGTATGCAACATTCAGAAAGATCAGTAAAACAGATGATAATCAGAATTAACAGCCTGTTCAAAAAGAAACTCAGGGATGTCAAGGCTGCCCAGCAAAGCAAAGACGTGGAGAGAATTTAATTAATTAATCTCTACAAACACAGCTAACATTGTATGTAGAAAAAGAACTGCTAAAGCTGAAGGAAAAAACTTAGTCAAAAGCATACCTTACTTAAGTTGGCCATGAATTGTAAGGTTGTAGTGGTGGGAAGGGACTTGAAGGAGGTGATGTAGTCTAATTTCCTGCTCCAAGCATGTCCCATTAGAGAAGACTACTCAGGACCTCATATGATTGAGCTCTTAATGTCTTCATAGGAGAAAATCCTCTAACACTTCTGAGCCATCTCATTTTGTATTTTACCGTCTTCATTGTACAAGTTATTTTGTATTATTACAAAATAATTTCTCAGGTTTTAACTTCTATTTCCTCTCATTCTTCCTCTCATCATTCTGGCTTTGTCTTCTCTATACCTGTCATTAGTCAGTTGTGGACAGCAGTAAGATCTTTACTTAGTATTCTCTCTTTCATGGCTGAAAAAAATCCAGTGATTTCAACTTTTCCATGTGATCCTGCCCCAACCAACTTCATGGTCTTGTTTGACTTGGTTCAGTCAAAGTTTTCCTGGGGAGCCCACAGCTGGACCCAGTACTACACAGGCCATCTCACAAGTGCTGAAGAAGGGACTAATGAATAGCTTGAATAGCTGTGTTTTTGTTTACTAATCCAGCACAGTACACAGCTGGATGCCTTTGTCACAAGCACTGCTAAGCCACAGTTAACTTGCTGTTTACTGGGATGCCCTGGCACCCAAGTCTTTCTACATAAAACTGCAATCTAGACAATGAGCTCCAGCCCACACAATTGCATCAGGTTATTCTATTCAAGGTGCACGGCTTTGTGCACATTTAGGCTGAAGAGTAAAATAGTTTCTCATTGAGACTGGGAAAAAAACAGGAGAACCATGGGCTAAAAATTTAATGGATTTTGTATGGGGCTCTCCCAGTTATTTTTTAGTAAGTACATTAGTAAGTACAGTGAGTCCCCCCTGGGTTTCGCAGGTCTATAGGTCCACATTAGAGTCACGAAATCTACAAATCGTGAACATCTCATGAATACACAATTAAGCCCCACCTGTCACCCTGCCCCCCTCAGCTCCAGAGCTCTGGAGGATGTTTCAGGGAACACTCTGCACCCTGTTCCTGCTCAGGAAAGCAAAGGAAATTGCCCCTTCTGGCAGGGGACTCCTGGGAAATTGGTGGGGGGCTCCCTGTGGCCACACTGCTGCAATGGGAGTCCTGGGCTTCCACTGCCGCAACAGTGGTGGCAGCACCAGGCTTCTGACCAACTGCAGGGCTGTGCCAAACCTCCATGGGGTGGCGGGCTGAGGACCCACTGTGGGGTTGTGTGTCACTCCGGGTGGAACGCAGGGAGCTCATTTTCACATATCAGGCAGATTTGCCTGCCCCAGTATGGTGGGCAATGGGGGAATTGACAAAAAAGGCAAACTGTGTTTGAACATGAGGGGTGTGGAGCTTGGGAGGCTCAGGGCTTGGGAAGGGGGAAACTGGCCGTCCATTCCCCATTCCACAAGTGGTGGTAACTTGACCTGTGGGCTATGCTGGGGGGGTAGGTTTCCTGTGCCGGGAGCTAAACTGGTCTGTGCCTTGGCAGCCCTGGCTGCTTCTGGGACAGTGTGGGTGTGAATGGCAGCTGCAGCAGCCAATGACACGCTGCAGACTCCCCCCCACTTCCCAATGGGAGAAGGCGGGAGGCAGGACCACACCAGTCCCAGTGGGGCTGCAGCCCTGCCCATCCCAGAATGGGTAGGCGTGAGCAGCAGCTGCTGCAGCAGCCATGCTGGGGCCTACATTAGGTAGGGTTACTGCTGGTTAGGTGGTTAGGTTACTACTGGTTAGGTAGGGTTATTGAGAGAAGCACTTCATCCAGAGGTGCCAGCCCGACACAGCACCGAGTTGCTACCATTGCCAAGGCAACGGGCAGTTAAACTCTAGCCAGCCCCAGCACTCCCAGTGCACAGAGCAGAGCGGTCACAGCAGAATGTGGTGGCAATGGCCAAGCCTGGAGGTGGGGCTGGCTGCAGCACAGCAGAGGGAGCCCCAGATTCCCACCGCCTCCACAACAGTGGAGGGAACCTTGGGTTCCCACTGCCTTTGCAGCGTCTGGCCCAAGGACACTCACCCAGCGGCGATGGGCAGGGCTTATTTACATATTCATAAGCTCATTTACATACCCACATGCTGTCTTTCATTGCAGCATTATCTGCATGTGCACGGACTCCGCTTTCTCACCAGAAAATTCGCAAACCGCGAATAACCAGGCATTTACTGTACTTAGATCAGCTGCCAGGTGAGATGTAGTGCACATTAAATGTCTAATAAATTAACAAAAATGCACCTTATATAAAAACTCATTTATGAATTACAGTGAACCCCCGTTACTCGCAGGCTGTTGGGTCTGGCCCGCCTCATGCGAGTCGTGAAATCCACGAAGATAATGAAGCCACTATGTAGTCGAGTACGCCACGCCTGTAGCCACACCCATAGCCACACCCATAGCCACACCAATAAGGTGTGGTGAAGGGTGGGTCCTGAGAGCGGAGCTTGTTTCAGATATCTGGCTGTGCTCCGCTGAGGCGGGTGAGCGCCGAGGCGGGGGGGGTGATCGCCGAGGACGGGGCTGGCGCAGGGTGGGGGGGCAAGCAGCGGTGCGGCGCGGGAGCAATGGAGACGGGATCGGGGCGGGGAGGTGAGAGGCGGCACGGCAGTGGAGCGACTGGGACAGATTGGGATGGGTGGGCATGCAGCAGCGCGGTGCAGGGGGAACGGGATCAGGGCTTGTCAGCGAGCAGCAGCGCGGCGCGGGAGAGATGGGGACGGGATCAGGGTGGGGCTGCGAATGGCAGCACGGCGCAGGAGCGAAGGGGACAGAGATGGGGCGGAGGGGCGAGCGGCAGCGCGGCACGCAAGTGACAGGGACGGGATCGGGGCGGGGGGGAGCAGGGACGGGGCTGGCTGTGCAAGCGGGGAGGCGGGGCTGGTGCCGCGAGCTGTGCGAGCGGCGGAGTTGGGGGCCAATCAGACTGAGGTTGCAGTAGGTTCTGCACATGCGCCGAGGTCACACAGCTCATGGAAAAATCAACCGCAAATACTGAAGCTCAAAAATAGCAGATTGCGAATACGTGAGGACTCACCGTATTTATTTTTTCGTTGCATCAATCCAGTATCTGTTTAATCACTGCCTATTTCATTAGAATATTATTAGAATTGCATAACTTTGATTTAAGCTGCTGAACTCTCCTTCCTAAGCAATCACGTGGATGCATACTTAATTAGAAACTTTGGCACTTACTTATTTCATGCCAACAATACTGAATTCCACTGACTGAACAACTGAATCCAACAACTGATCCCACATACTGACACCAACCTAAATCTGCACTTACCTTACTGACTGAAGATTTTAATTAACACTTCCTGGAACAGCATTTATAAATAAGAGATACCTAACTTACTTGCGAACCATATTAGCTTACCCCACATACACATTTTCAGAGACAGCCATTTGGTTCTTACCTCCTATATAAAAAAATGTTTTATTAAACTAGATTTTTTGTTATAGTGATATTTTTTGTTTAGTTTCACAGAATCACAGAATCACAGAATATTATGAGTTGGAAGGGACCCACAAGGATCATCTAGTCCAACTCCCCAGTTAATGCCCATACAAGGACAGAACACACACCCCAGAGCTGTGGCCATAAACCTAGTTCCCTCACAGGCTCACAGGTCACTCCGAGCCGGAAGGGACCCCCAGGACCATCCAGCCCAACACCATGTCACTAAGCTCCTCATCCAGTCTTCTCTTAAACACCTCCAGGGATGGCGACTCCACCACCTCCCTGGGCAGACCATTCCAAAGAGCGATCACTCTCTCTGTGAAAAACCTCTTCCTTACATTCAGTCTAAACCTCCCCTGGCGTAGCTTAAGGNTTCCTACACCTTTACAAATAAAGCCTTCTAATCCTCTCACTACAGTAAGTTTTCGGTACTTTAAGAGAATAAATGTGAATGGAGCAAGATGATTGGACACTGGAATAAGCACAAATTAAATCCATCAGAAAACTGAATAATTTACTAGGGAGGCAGTTCCTGCACATTTCACAGAAAGTAAATTTGTGAGGGGCAAGCAAAACAGATCTCTATACAATAGACATATTTTGTCCCTCCTTCATTTTACTGAAAAGAGTTCCAAAGAAGGCAGCAGTAGGTCATAATGGAGCCTAAATCAATGTAAAGCGGATTGCCCGAAATACTAGAAAGGTGCTATGCCTTCACAGAATCACAGAATATTCTGAGTTGGAAGGGACCCACAAGGATCATCGAGTCCAACTCTTAACACTGTCTCCCTGGCGGGAATCGAACCCAGGTCTCCCACACGCCAGGTGGGGACACTTACCACTGCACTGAAGTGGATATTTTTTTTTGCCTTGATCTGTGCACTGAAAAAGATTCTTTCAGTGGTAAAAAACATTTTCTATTGTTAAATAGACCTGTGTTATCCATAGAATTGTAAAATTGGGACACCCTGACTTAAAAAAATCCCCAAACAAAACCCCCACAATGCTGGAAATAGTAGCTTATGGGATAATACCAAAGGATTCCCAGGATTCCTCTGGGACCTAGCTTCTCCCAGGACAGCATCAATATGGTCTCTCCCTCTGCTCAAGATGCTGTATACTTCCTTCAAAAATCCTGATATGACAAAGACTAAGAAACCTGGCTTAAAGCCCAGGAGCATCCAAAATACAGACTGTCTAAATATACCCTTTGTAATGGTTCTGATATTCTTCTTCATGGTTAAATAACAAGTGTATAGACATAAAAAACTGCACGTCAACCATCTTAGGAATTCAGCATCTCTACATCTGACAACAGCATTTGTTAAATAGCAAGGCTGCTGCTGGGAATTCAGTATCCACAAAGACTGAAATACTCACGAAAACATTTGAACAATATTCTTTATCTAACCATATTTCCAAATATGGACAAATAAACAGAAAGCAAAACTGATTTGTCTCTTCTGCCGTTTGCGCACAACTGGTAACGATAACATATTTGGTCACCTTCTAGTCAATGACAGTCCTGCACTGAAGTGCAAGTGTTTTCTTTAGGCAAAGATTTCCAGTTAAGATCTGTTTTCCAATGCTTATATACATGCAACATACTATCTTCATCCTCCAAAATTATCCTGAAAATAAAGTCCAAACTTACTGGCAGTTGAGATAGCATGAAAAAAGGTTTCCAGCTGTCTTTTAAGAACTCTTCATTCACAGATCACTTACTGAATTTTTTGGAGCCACCTTGCGCTTCAGCTGAAATACCAGGTCAGGTATTTTCTCCTGGAAATGCATGAGCTGGTATAAAAGTTTCAGGAAGAGGCATTTCAAATTATGTTCAGCTTCTAATTTTCAGACTGCTTGCTTTTTGAGTCTTCCTGCCACTTACTGAACTGTTATGGCAAATTTTTTACATCATCCTTCCACCCCTTATGTATCATTTTTTAAAATTTACATCAGTCCTCACTTCCCCTCTTCCCCCACTCTCCTTTACAGTCACCATTACAATTGAATGATGGACAAACATCAATGAAGGGACCATCAGTTAAAATTATACATTTTATTGTCAAGTAGCATTTAGATTGACATAGTAAAGGGTTTTTCAGATATCCAAAATGTACATTTCTTTCCAGAATCATCTCTCTTGTACTTCAGAATTCCAAGGTAGCACACTCTCCATTTCTTGGGGAGCCCTCTCCATCATCAAGTCTAACTCTTAGCTTTCTTCATTCTCCATACAGCATTCATTTAAAAAGCACTTCGAATCCAGGAAGTCACGCCTTTTATTTAAAATTAGAGGAAAAGGACTCCCCAAATTTCCATTGAAATCTTTACTGTTTCTCTCTGATGTCTCAGTCTTCTGACTCTGGAATACCAAGTTGAAGTTGGCCAACAATTTCAAAGCACTGAACTTTCAATTTATATCTATTTTCCATTTATAAAGAAAGTCATTTTATATCAGTAACTTGAAAAAAATCAAGTCAAATATATACCTTTCAACAAATAACTTAAGGGTTGTCAAACAATTTTACTTTGTTCATTTCATTATGAGACAGGTATTGTACAAAACTGCCACAGAAACAGTGGTATTGAAGTCTACTTAAGCATCTTATACAATTTTAGGTTAAACCTAAGCACTAAATATTCAGAGCACTTTAAATATATTAAACAATATAGATAGGCTATATCAGAGCTCAAATGCCAAAGTATCTGCCTATTACATACACAATTTTGAAACAACTTAATGAAGTTGCATGAATTCCAACTCACATCACGGAACTTATTTCAAAAGATGCTTATTCTAAAGTACTTTTTTCAAATAAATTTCCAGGAAACAATATTATTCTTAAGGCTGTGGACAATTACTAGCAAAGCTGAAGTTGTAGCTCCAGTGATGTCAATAGGATTTTTGCTACTGACTTCACTGATGCAAAGATTTCTTTTATCCACTCATTTTTCTATTAGATAAAAGGTGTAAAGGCTAGCTCGGATTCACAAAATAGCTATTTGGAAAATATTTCCACGAGGCACACGTGCAATATAAAGATGAGTTATCACAAGTATCGAAACTACAGCCTTTATTACTATTCCATATGGAAGTCACTGATACATTGCAGCAAAAGCAAACCAGAGAGGACAGCACCACTGTTAACCTTTGTTGAATTCCTTCTAAAGGAAGAAACTGTGTTCTGGGGAGAAAAACATCAACACTTTCTTTTTGGTATTACTTTCATGGGTGAACATACTCGTATCGTGTTTTTAATCACATGTGACTTGCTTCATAACTACAGATATGCTCCAAAAGCCAGATGTGTAACATACACATCTGTAACAATGTTTTAGCATTCATGTAGTTAGGAGATTAGTGACAGAAAGTATGCCTTCTCAGGATGAGCAGATTCAGCAATAATTATTAATCTCATCTTGAGAAGTTGAAGACTACCTCTACTTTCTTATTACATGCAGTAGCAGAATACTTGATTGCTTAAGTGCACCTCACCAAGGTTCACATTTTTATGTTAAAGCTATAATCTGATAAAAATTCCAAAAAGCAGAGCTCAAAATAATGGTATGAAAACCTTTTACATTTTAAATTTCAAATCAGAGGTGCAAATGTGGTGTTTTGGCTATATTCATGTGAAAAGTTAGTAGGCTTCAGCTTTATTATATTTATTATCAACTAAATAATTTTGGTTTTCTGTAATGTTAAGTCTAAACAACCATTTGTGCTACAGTGTACATGCACTTAAGTGTATTTCACTGGACATGTCTGCCAGCTCCTATACAGAACCTACTTTTGCAGTATAACTATGTACATTCTCTCTAAAGGTTTTACTAATTTGAAATCAGTGCTATATTAACAGGGCTCTGAGTTTCACGACCAGAAATAGCCTTTGTCTGGTCACATTGAGCTGGCACTTCTCTGAAGCACTGGAACAGACATGCTCCTCATAATGATCGGATTGAAGAAATACATTCCTGGAAAGACGTTGAGTAACTTACTTCTTCATCTGAACTTAGCAAAGCATTATACCTTGTAGAATCAAAATGTAATTTGCTTAAGAAATTAAGGGCAACATAAGCTATATTGATTTATTTTTCATTTCAGTTCACAAAATATTAAACAAACACCTGCAAAACAAATTCACTTCATATAAACAAAAGTTAACTTCATATAAATTAAAAGCCTGAACAATCTTGAGGGTACCTGTTCTACCAGAATAATTTCAAAATAATTCAGATTGAATTTTTTAAAATGTGAAATAATAAACTCCTACAAAAATAAATAATAATAGCATGCATTTTGAGGGAGGGCCCCCCACAGATATAGTCTGTGAGTCTGCTGCTCATTTTTTTGTGTTTCATGAGCTGTTCAATTGAAATGTAGCCACAGAATGCTTCATAGTTAAGGCTCAGGGTCACACGATAATTTTAAGTGAATCTAAGCTTGGGTAACTGCTTTCTGTTTTCTTGGCACCAAGTCTCACACTTACAACATAGTGAGCTGGCTGAAAATTAAATCAATTGATGACCAAGTCTTCTGCTGGATCTGTTTCTTCTTTATGATAAGACCCTTTTAGCAGCAGCCTCTGATGCTGTACACTGGACTCATCTCTAGTGCTACATATAGCATCCACAAGGAACAAGAGGCAGAGTGCACCAAAGCTCCTAAGGTTATTAATACAAAAACCTTCTCCTTAAGAGAACAGATATTACTCAAATTCAGAGCTGTACCACCTCTTCTCATCAGACCTACAATCTCCTCTCCCAGAGAGCTACTCACCCATCTTAAATCAAGGTCTGGAAAAAATTCATCATCTATGAGACCATGCTAGTATCTTTAAACCACCATCCTATTTTGTGAATGGCATTTCTCATAAAACGAAGATCTTCCATGAACAACAGTTTAGGCAGATGGTCTTACAAATTTTCCAAATATTACGCCAAATCCATAACATACTTAAACTAAACTTCACACATTCATCTTAAGCTTGCAGAAAGTACAGAAAAAATATAAACCCCAATAAAACCATGAACAGAACACTCAAATAATAGTTTGATTTTGCTTGAGGTCTTAAGTAACAAAGTAATCGTAGTAATCTTGTCTTGTGGGATTGGTTTTGTTGTTGCTTGGCTTGTTTTTTTTCCTTTGTTTTTGCTTGCTTGGTTTTTCTTTTGTAACACAGAATCACAGAATCACATCAAATTTGAGATAAAATAAAATAAGTCTTATTTCCCCACCTTCCCCAAATGCTGGTTCTTCAGATACCAAAGGAAATCTGTGCTTTTTATAGGCATCTATGTATATATTAATACTTAAATTTTATATTTCCTTCCATGTAGAACAGTAACTCAAATTATCAAATTTACCACATTAACACAAAAGTAAGTTAATAAAGCATGAGAATATTTAAAGAATATCCTGACCAGTGTTTTTACATAGTCCATTTTAATTTGTGTGTTATATCAGAATAAATCTTTGGGATTTATTATTGTGCTTAATTTCCTAAAAATACACTTGATTACCACCAGTTCTCTTGCTTTAAAGGCATCAGTGAAAATCTACATGATTCTGAAAGCACATACATAAAAAGTTGCACCAAACCAAGACTGAAAAGCTATACTACTGTTAGATATTATGCAGTCATGTAAACTGTTGAAATGCATAACTTTTTAAACTATTACAATCAATCTAACTTTAGATGTTAAATCATGAATATGATGAACACTGATGAAATTAAAACTTATCTTTTGACAGATATTAAAAAAGCACCTCACATAGTAACTTAGTATCTTCACCTCTAAGCTTCTGTATCATAATCAACATGATTCTGATACATCTGATTGATTCTACAACAATGACTTCAGTCTTGGACATCAAAGTAGTCAATTACTGGCTCTTCTTTTAACGGTTTGGATAAACCACTGTTTCCACTACTCCTGAAATTATAAGAATATTAGATGTTACTTACATGCAAGAAACAAGACACAGAATAAACTGAAACCACAAACTCTTGTAATGAATGTCTCAGTGTACACATGTACAATGCATTGGTAAATGACATGCACTTCTAAATTATGTTTTAATGGAAATACCTTAATGCTCCAGAAAGCCTTTGTTAACTGATTTTTAAAAAAATATATACTTTATTAAAGTAATGTAGATTAATATGTGTCTGAACTGATAAAATTTGTTTGGGGTTTTTACAAGAAAATGTATGTTACTGTCAATATTTCTTACATAAATGATACTGTACTGAAGACTAAATGCTCAAAATGCCTTTATAGAAGAAATAGCAAAATAAATACTGTTGAAGTGAGATGATGATCAAATGTGCTCACTTTTAAAAGCAAGAGTAACAAAAACCACATGATGATACCAAATCCAAACATTGTAAAATTTTTTTTCAAAAAGACTGTATGAGATTTTCTAAAAGATTTGATAGAATTCAGCACTTTGAAAACAATTTCACTTCTAGTAATTAAAAATAAATGGCCAAAGCTATTTATTTAGTTTTGCCACGTAACTCCTTTGCATTAATTATGGCCAACCTGTTTAAAATTCACATGGAATTACACGTTAAGCAGTCATTTTAGAGATACGTTTTGCTGTAGATGCTTAGTTCTGAAACAATTTGTATTTTCTTAGAGCAGTCCGCTTTTTATTCCAGCAGCACCTAAAACATTCAATAGTAGTTATGGCAACATTTGAAGTGTCCTTTTCTGCAAACGGTATTTCAGAGGACATGATCTCAAATGCTAACCTGGAAATAATTTTGGGGGCAAACAGTTCTGAAAGATAAACCTGAACAAATAATAAGCCATCTATTAAAACTAAAATCATAACTATGAGATAACTACAGGTATCTGAAGCTGGCAGGTCATAAAACGCAAAGACTATTCTATTACGACTATTCACCAAGAAACCTTATATATCCCATCTTCAGTAGTTTTCACTATCTGATAAAAATGGTAGTTCACCTTTAATCAACTGTGTAGTCATATCTACACAAGAAAAATACATTTACTACCTGTCCAAGTAAATAATTTTATGCCAGTAAGACATTATTCTTGTACAGGCAATGGTTGAAGATTAAAAAAAGTTCTCAAACCTCAAAAACAACACTCTCTTCCCAACTATCTAATATTCATTAAAAATATTTTTGAAACTCCGTAATATTTTTTATATTACTACCCCTATATCACACAGCCAATCCTACATTTTTTTGTAATTTCATTTCAAGCGCACTTCTGTGGAAAGAACATTTTAGTGCATGCTGCAAGCTCTGGAGCTGTGTGTGGGTTGTGAAAAAAAAGAAACAAGGCATATAAAGTTGAAGCTCAGGACCATGTTCCTTGGATAAATCAGTACAAAATTAAAAAATACTGTTTTAGAAACAAATTCCTTACTTATCTGTTTGTTTGTAGTGAGGAATAGGAGGTGGAGGCCTGCTCTGCATTTCTTTATCTAGAACAGAAGTTAAGGTACTGCTTGGACAAATAGATTTCCCTCTAAAGAAATAAAAGAAAAGTTCTTTAATTCAACAGGAAATTGTCTTAATTAAGAAGCTGGGAAAGAGTAATATTTTTAAGTAGCAGTTTTGGTGTCAGAGTTCATACTTGTATGCTTAAATCATCTATAAATGCTTCTTCAAGAATCTCAGAATATGAGTTGGAAGAGACCCACATGGATCATCAAGTCTAACTCTTAGCCCTGCACAGACCATTCCCCAGTGATACCTCATGTGCCTGAGACCATTGTCACTTCTGGAACTCTGTCAGTCTTGGTGCTGTGACCACTTCCCTGGGGAGCCTGTTGCAGTGCTCAACTACCCTCCAGGTGAAGAGCCTTTTTCTAATATTCAACCAATCACAAAAAAGAAGACATCAGTGCAGAGTCCTCTTCTTTCCCTCAGGAGATGCAGAAGCAGCTTACTAGACTTGAGCATTGGTACCCAGACTCCTGTTCTGCATGAGAAGTGCACGACTCCTTTCTACTATGAAGTGCACAAAATGATCAACTGTTAGAAGATCAAAAATGAAATACAGTGTCCCCCACATATTCGTGACTCACACATCTGCCCAGTCAATTAGTCGTGGTTGGATTTCCAGTGAGTCGTGAGACTGCGCATGTGTGCAGAATGTCCCGGACCCCAGATTTTGTGGCCAGGAAGCACCAAAGGGCACTTCCTCCGCTTTAATGAGGTGCTACAGTGTGAGCCACACTCCCAGGACTGACCCTCCAGACCTTATTAGTGGAGGATGCATAGCTACAGGTCGTCTAGTTGAATATTCATGGTTCAGTATCTTCACGGATTTCGTAATTCGCGGGACCTGCCCAGACCAGACCCCCAGCAAATTCCGGGGGATCACTGTAATTACACTCTAGAGCAATATATATCTGGTCTTTCGAATAACAAGATATAAAAAGAGAAGGGGCAATTTACTATCTTAACCCAGCATCATGTGAACACAGTTCACTGAATCCCCACAACATGCTATCTAATGTTTTGGAAGCACCTTCTCAAACTCTGGCAGTGAGTCGTTAAACTTGTTGATCACTGCACTCAGTACCCTGCTGAGCAGCTCTCTCCAAGGAACAAGGCAGTAACACTGCCTCTTCCTTGTCATCTGGTCCAAGTGAACTAGATCAGAAAAAACAATGCCTTAGAGAGCTGAAAGAAAAAAAATCAGCCCTCTCTACCCTCCCCACTAGATACAACGGGACAGCCACAACACAATGAAGCGTCCCACTTGGGTTTGTCCCATCTGGGAACATCTAGCAAGGGTCACCCTATGGCTATGGTTGCAGGGCAGTATTTTCTCCGGCACAGGAGGACAGGGTACTTTAGCAGGTATATATATATATGTTTTAGGCATATATTGGCTCTGAATCATATTCAACTTCAGCTGGCAGTCAGTGTCACTAACAGAGAAAGAGGAGAGATATAAAAAAATCTGAAAACAAACAAGCCTCAACATCGAGGGCAAAAAGTCATAGAAAGGTTGTTCCAAAAATATACATAATTAATCCCTCCCTACCTCCCCACCCCACCCCATAATTACCAATCACACTGTATCTCTAATAGTTTGTGGAGATGTCTTAAAATTTCCTCTCAATTCGTAAGCAATTTTCAAGTGTGAGCTGCTAAGATTTACTGGAAGACTGAAAAAGCTTCTACTATCAGCATCTTTCCCATTCACACTTTCTTTTTCTTCTTTTCTGGAGGCAGATAAGCTGAGTAAAACAAAATTCTTACATCTTCCCAAGATCTCTTTCTTATGCTTCTTACACTTTCCTCCAAACCCATGCTGCTGACATTTCAGAGCAAATTACTTCTTGTACACTAAACTGAACTGCTTTCCTATTTCCATGTGAATAGTTTATATTGGGCATTAGGAAGAATTTCTTCACTGAAAGAGTTGCCAAGCATTGGAACAGGCTGCCCAAGGAAGTGGTTGAGTTACCACCCCTGAAGGTACTTAAAAGATGTATAGATATGTTATTTAGGGACATGATTTAGTATTAGACTTGGTAGAACAATTGGACTCAATGATCTTAAGGGTCTTCTCCCAACCTAAATGATTCTATGATCCTATGTCAAGCACTAAATAATGTTTCCTCCTTGTTTACCTTATTTACACATTCTCCAACAAACTCCTCCAGACCAAGATATTCTCTGTGTTTACTAATTACATTAAATTCCTACTCAATGAATTCCTANGGGTGTAGACCTCTTCTTCCAGGCTGACGACACCAGAACGAGAGGGCACAGCCTCAAGCTACGCCAGGGGAGGTTTAATCTCAATGTTAGGAAACGGTTTTTCACGGAGAGAGTAATTGCATATTGGAATGGGCTGCCCAGGGAGGTGGTGGAGTCGCCATCCCTGGAAGTGTTTAAGAGAAGACTGGACGAGGAGCTTAGTGACATGGTCTAGCTGGTCTAGATGGGGGGTGAGGGCTGGATGACCCTGGGCCCCCTCCGGCTCAGAGTGGCCTGCTAGACTGTGAGGCATCTAGGTTGTTATTATACTCTGGGATGTGCTCTTGGTCGCTGTACGGGTATTAGATGGTGAGTTGGACTAGATGATCCTTGTGGGTCCCTTCCAACTCATAATTTTCTGTGATTCTGTGATTCTGTGATCTTAAGGGTCTTCTCCCAACCTAAATGATTCTATGATCCTATGTCAAGCACTAAATAATGTTTCCTCCTTGTTTACTTTATTTACACATTCTCCAACAAACTCCTCCAGACCAAGATATTCTCTGTGTTTACTAATTACATTAAATTCCTACTCAATGAATTCCTACAAGATGAACAAGTTCTTCCAGTTGCTTTCAAAATAGCATCTTAAATAGCAGAAATGCTGCAAAGCAATGGGTTGTGTATTGTTATAATTTCAGATTTGCACATTTTGAGTTCCATGCTTTGCATATACTTGGTAATTCATCCTTTTCCCCCACTTCCTTCAGCGCTCTAAGTAGTTGAAATCCACGTCAGTACACAGAAGAAAACTAGTTCTATTTCAGAGCTTACAAAAATCAAGTATTTGTCTTATTTCCATCATATTTGTCTTTTTTATTTTCATTACTTGTTTCTATCAGTCTGAAAATACAATTGCCCATTTCTGTGATATTGTGGCAACACAGATGAAATACGCAACAACATTTGCAAGGTAAGTCAGAAGTCTACAAAAATACGAAGTGGTGATCCATGTGCTCATTTCAGTACTGTTTTAAACTGATGTTATGGTTTAGGGGGTTTTCTGCTACTGTGGTAGCGAGGGGGTTAACAGCTCAGTTCTTGCCTGGGCTCTCTGTGCTGCCAGGGCCTTCAAGGTTATAGAGATAGAGGCGTCTCTGTGAATAACATACTTGGGAGAGAAGAAAAAAAAGTTCAGTAGNATTACATCTATTGTAAGAGAAGGAGGGGTGGGGGGAGAAAGGTTGCCTTCTAAATGATGCTTCCCTTGCAGTTCTGAGCTTGTTAGTTAGAAAATAAACCCTTTATGTTCTTTACTTATAGTTTTGCCTTGTTTTTGCCTGTAACCAGGTTTATTCTCCAGTTTCTCTCCTTCAGGAGAAGTTGGGGTGGGTCTCTGGCATCCAGCCAGGGTCAAACCACGACAACTGAGTACTGTCACTCTATTCAAATGAACTACAAAATCTTACAAACATAGGTCACCAATTAAAAAAGTGTCCCTATCTCCTCAATGGTCTAAGCGTTCACTACTTGGAAAAAATTTACTTGCCACAGACCATAATATTTTCAAGGTTATATTCTGTTTATGTGTACAGTCTAACAACAAGTATATGACAGTTGAAACCAGCTAATTTTCCACTTGTATAAAAGTTAAAAACTCCTTCTTCCCTTTAGCTCCAAACCTGTCATATAAAGCCAAATGCTCACACTGTCATTTCAGTTACATCTCAACTGTAGAATTCCACCTGAGAAAAATAAAAGAGGACAAAGGTAGACCGGAGAATATTATTCTGTTGTCCTCTTTAATTTCTAACATGGAAAGTGAATTGATTGGAGGTAAGTAAGCAAAAAAATGACAGGCCAGAAAGGCCTTCTCCAAGGAAAGTAAGGTGTCTGTCCTTACTCTAAAATGTCAGAGTAAATCTTGCTTGTATAGTTTAAACAAAAAAAATTAGGGCTCTGGAATGCAGGAAAACAGAACACTTGGAAGAATACATGTGCACTAACTTCTACGATCAGCTAAAAAAATAATCTTACTGAAAAGAGAATGTTCCCGCATTTCAACAAAGCTCTGCTCTAAAGTTAAGTGTTCCCAGCATGCAGAGGGTTAATACAGCAAATCTTTAAAAATCATGAAGGATCAAAGCCTTGTAGGCAGTTAGAGATGATCCTGGAACCAAATATGCTTTAGTCACATCAAGGTCTAGACCTGTTGTAGCGTTGACATAATTTAGCATCCCTCCAATAAAAAGCAGAAGGGATACACAGCAGACTGTTCAGTCATGAACAACAAAAAGTTATCAACTCAAAACTCCAGCAAATTGTACTTCCTGTATACCTTGGTGACACATGGAACAAAATCAGACTGACTCCAATTTCTCTACAATTCTGTGAATATTTCTATTGATTGGATTTAAAAAAAAAAAAAAAAAAAGATGAACCAGTCTCTCATATTTACCTCGTGGAAAAAACAGACTGAATTCAAATAAATAGACGTATCCTAACCTTGTCTTATTAATTACCAGAAATAAGAAAGATATCAGACCCTTCTTAACCTGCCATGTTTATCATGAGTTGCAACAGAACTGTGAATATGAAATCAAAAGGCTCTGCAAGTAATTTGGACATTTTGATATGAAAGTTGCCATTCTTCATTTTGTTAAGTTATTCTTAACTTGTATGAAAAAAAGACAACTGCCTGCCTCCAGCAACAAAGTTGAGATGACATATTTTTGACAGCAGTACAGGGAAAGTAATAGTATAAACTACTCACTTGATACCAGGGCTCGTCAGGACAGGGAGCTTGCTGGGACAGGGGGCTTGCAGGGAAACTTATTAGGAAAACTTAAAAAATAAGGAGGCTTAGCTCAGAGAACACACTATGTTCTGTACATTCTGCAATTTTATAACCCCGTGTATCAGCACAATTCCAGAGGATAGACTTGCCAACCCATTGTAGAAAAATGACAAAATGGAAAGAAGCTGGCAGAGAACTGGTTTTGTGGTTTGGACTAGAGCCCAGAGTGTTGGAAGAACATCAGGGACTGAGGAAGACTTTTCTTACTTCCTCCTTGACCATGTCTAGGGACTACCAGTTTACTATGCAAGCCCAGAACAACTAAGGACTAATTAGCATACAAAGTGGGAGGGGGAGGAGTTAGGCCATGAATATATAATAGGTGAATAGGGGATTACATCTTTTTAAGTGTGTAAAAGAAGTATCTGCCTCCGAACCTTGGGCATGGGGTGACGCAAGTCCCTATGCCCCTCCATGGAATAAAACATACCCTCTCATAATTACTGATTGTGAGAGTCCTTATAAGTCACACTGATTTTAAAGCAGTGCTAGTGCTGACAGGATAGTCTCTTGTATAACACTGAACTGTTCAAATCAGGACTCAATTTATCTTCCCTTTCAGAACTGGAAGCTCAATTTTTGTAACTACAGGATGGATCAACATTGATCTGTTTTGGTATGAATTACTACAAAGTTCTTTGCCCACTAATCTGTCCAGACATATTCTGTGTAGTCTTGCAAAAATGATCCATCAGCTTTCAGACAGGTCAGGTTTTTGTGAAAAAGTCTCCAAAACCTGATACAGTTTGGGTGGAATAATCAACCAAATGGTTCTCAAACAACCACCTGATTGTTTAGACTTCACAGATTGTATTTCATAAGCTGTCCAGAAGCAACACATACTTCAGAGCAATCAATGTCAACATTTAAGGGAAAAAAACAGTAGGAAAAACATGTAGCTCTTTTCGGAAGTAGGATTGCTGTTTGCATTGGGTTTTTCTGTGGCTGGGTTTCTGGTAGCAGGGGAGGATATGGGGGAGGTTTTTCTTCAAGAAGTTGCTGGAAGCCTCCCTCATAGTCGGCAGCGCCAATGCCAGCCAGCTCCCAGCTGGATCCGCTGCTGGCCAAGGCCAGGCCAATCAGGAGAGATAGAGACACCTCTGTGATAACATATTTAAGAAGGAAAAAAAAAAGTTAGAAAGCAGAAGATAATGATGGCTGCCAGAGTAGAGCAGTGAGAAGATGAAACAACAAATGCAGGCACCAATGCCACAGCTGAAGGAGGGGGAGGAGGTGTTCCAGGAATCTCCTTGCAGCCCGTGGTGATGACCATGGTGAAGCAGGCTGCTCCCCTGCAGCCCATGGAAAGCTCTCAGGGATGCAGAAATCCACCTGTAGCCCGTGGAGAAGCCCATGCTGGAGCAGGTGGATGCTGAAGAGAGGCTGCAGCCCAATGGATCCCACATCGGAGCAGGGTCCTGGGAGAGACCTGCAGCCCATGGAGAGGAGAGTCCACACTAGTGCAGAGCTTCTCCTGGAAGGATCTGTGCCTGGGGATGGGACCCACGCTGGAGCAGCCTGTATTGAAGGACTGCACCCTGTGGAGTGACCCACAGGCAGCAGTGTTTGGAAGAGCTGCTGCCCCTGGGACGGATTCACACCGGAGAGGGTCATGAAAGACTTTCTCCCGTGGGAGAGACCCCATGGAATGCAGGGAAAATGGCCTCCTCCCCTGAGTGTCGGCAGAGAAACACTAACTGCCTGGTTTTCCCCTACTGCTGTCCTCCCCTGCCTACTGGAGGAAGGAGGAATGTGGTATCTGTTTTAAGAGACGGAGGGGTCGGAGGAAGGTTACCTTAAAGAAGATACTTCTCACTTTAAGCTCTGATCTTGTTAGAAAACTCCACCTTGGAGTTTGTTTTGCCTGTGACAGTAAATGACTTCTAATAGCCCTCATTCCTGCCACAGCAAAACTCTTCAGTTTTTGTTTTGTTTCCCTCTCTCCTCTGTTTGTATGGGGGGGTGGGGATGAAGTGAGAGCGAGCGGCTGTTGGTAAGTCTCTGGCATTCAGCCAGGGACAAACCACCACACTGTTACAACCACCTCGGCTGGTGACCTGTAGCATTATTTGCACTTAAATTGCTTTAAAATTTTGAGAAATTGCAGGTGTTGAGATGCAGCCTTGCAATAGGCCTTTGTGATTGCAAAAGTGGGTGGGGCGAAAGCTTTTTCCTCATGGCAGAGGATAAAATTCCTATGATAGTTAAGGGTAGAATAAAAGTCCTTAAAGAAACACGAGTTTCTACAGGAAGCCATGAGAATTTCTGCCAAATCAAAAGTGAATTTATTTCAGATACTAAAAAGGCTGCAGAGATGGTTAACTTATTAAGTAAAATGAATTTGTACCTGGAGTTCAAGTACTCAAACATGCCCAGAAAAACTTAAAAGAAGCCAAAGAAAAATTCTGTTTCAGAAAATTTAATTTCTTTTCAACCCTGCCACTGGGATGTACAGGTTTTTCCTTCTGTGATGCAACTGTCATGATCTGATAAGGAGGTTCCATGTCATAAAACAGGGGATTTAATTTCTTTAGGTCCTTGATCCTGCTACTCTTGTATAGCCTGCAGATATGTAACCACTCCTGAACTGTCTCCAGACTGACCTCATTGAAAGGACATAAAATCCTAGGTGATGAAGAATAATGGAGAACATGTCAATGACACTGTGGCAGGATGTGGCTTTCTCAGTGAGAATCATGTGGGATCCTGTCACCCTATGGTAAAGTCCCCTTATTCATGAGGATAAACTGACCGTAATGCTCTTCCTGGAAAGAACAGGAAATGGATAGGTCTTACAGGGATGACTGTTCTCAGAAACACTTCCAGGATGTCTCAAGTCCATACAACTTGTATAAACAGTGGTCTCTACATAACAACAAGCAGACATTCCTTTAACAGGCTCTAGAATCAGTTATTTAAAGAAAGAGGAAATTCATATGAAAAATTCATTGAAAAATCATTGACATGTAAAGTGAAACAAATATGTGTACTTGGAGACCAAAGCTTTACCCTTTTCACCGTAACAGTCTGGATATTACCTCTGAACATAGTTCAGAATGAATTTGGAATTGGAATGGCTCAAAAGTTGGTGACTGCAAAGATGACCAACAGGCAAGCACAGAGAAGGGCATTTGCAAGTATTCACTAGGGGTCTTACACTTCAAGTGACACCAGAATTACATAAAGATGTAATTCAGGTCAAGCTTAACAGTCTTGGCAACAGGAATAATCTTTTCTGTGGTTACACATGGGCAATGCTGTGTATCAGTGATTCTAATGAAGCTAATATGACCAACTCTTACTGATGGTGATGGGGGCAAGGGCTGAGAGCAAAGCAGGTTTTATGATATTTGCTCCTAGATCCAGAATAGGATTGGCCTGGTTGCAGGAACCTTTCTTAGCACCAAGATGACTTTCTTGCTTCTCTGCCCTACCTGTATGGTGATGTTACCATTTCAAAGACACAATGGTGGGGTGCAAAGAGGAGGAATGGTCTTTCTGCCTGAATTATTTTGAATTATCTATACATGAAGGAGCCCACAATAGAAATCCACAGGGAATGCTGAGAACAGACTGAAACACAACCACTTTGGCCTTCCAGTGATTACTAGCTCCTGGAGTTCAAGAAGCTGTTGTGAAACACTCAAAAATATCACCATGGAACTTAAGATATCACTCATCTGAGGCTGCAATATTCTTTATGTCTACCAGTGGCAAACAAAAAGACAATGAAAAGAACTTTTAGATGCATCTATTGAATAAAGAAATACTGCTATGCAGCTGAAGGATATTCTTAGTAGATCACTCAGTGCCTTATGAGTGGCAGAGATGAGATAGAAACGTGCATTCTGCACAGTACACTATTCCCTGAACAACACAAGGGAAGGAGCAAGTGTGCAATCTCTTCGAAAACTGGAGGAAGGCATCTCATTCTCAAGTTGCAGGATATTAATATGCTTGTAAAGCATATTAATCTTCCCTGCTCCTTTTTTTGACATTTTATCATCTTCACTGATTTCTCATCCCATTCCCCCAATCTATTTCTTTTTCTCAGATAAGCTCTTGCAAATATGATCTCTTTTCTTATCTTCTTTTACTAGAAACAAAAAAAATATCTAACATGGCAAGATCACAGTGATGTTCCATTTCTCTTGGAAGAAATCAAGACTGTAGCTAAGCTACCAATTGACAAACATGTTTAGGAATACCTCATGGCACTCTAGTAGCACAGAAGATGACAGATTTCTTATGACTACATTTAAAAACAACTTGCCAAAGAATCACAGTTTGACAGTGCTAAACTAAATATGCTGTTGAGTGAGCAGCATAATCAACAAAGTCCTTAAACTGCAAGCCTTCCCATACTATGTCTCCAGTGCAATCACTTTGCTTTCCTCCGAGCTACTCATTTTATTTTCTAATACGAACTGCCTTCTGTGACTTTTCTCCAAATATTTCCATTTTTTGCTTAGAAATCTCTTCAATTTGCAGTAATTCCAGTAATTCCAGCCCCCTCATTGTCCATTAACTGAAGAGGGAGTATACTGTGGCGTAGATTCAGACAGATGTAGAACAAATCTGTTACAATGACCAGATTTTTTCAAAGGCAATGCAAATTTAAGTATGATTTCTCAACGATCAGTTAGTTTTCATATAATTTTATAAGCTATATTATCTTTTGATACCTCTGTCTAGTTTAGCAGATGACAAAAAGGTACTGCAAAGATGAATGAAAAACAACCTTGCAAAATATTTTCTTAGCTTTTTTAATTTCTAATTGTGTTTTCTTCTCTGAGGATGTACTTCAGTAGTGGAAATAGAATCCCATGAAACTCTCAATTCAAAACCAGCTTTAAAATAATTTCTACTAGAAATTACTGCATTTTTCAAATTACATTGTAAATAAACTCATTCTAGTAAGTGATCAAAACATGCAATTATTTAAACTATACTTAAAAGATTTGAAAGCAAATAAAATACATACTTCACTGCAGTGATAACAACATTGCGTTTTGGTTCGTTGTCATAGCTCACACTTTCAATGCCATAAACTTGAGCTAATTCATGGATGATTCTGCGGTGATCTCTGTTCATTGGTGGGTAACAATGACTCTTTTTTGTATGCTTGCCCTGAATTCAAGAGAAAAGGTTAAGAAAAAAAAGCTGAAGTTTTAATTCAGGGGAGCCAGGAAAAAGAAAACAACAACGAAAAAAGTGTTTTTTTGCTGCTATGACGTAAGTACTATCACAAATTGCTAACACCTCAGTAATGACAGAAAGCTCATCTGAAAATAACCATTCAACTACCAAAAATTGATTTACATGTTCTCTATTGCTTCCATCACCTCAAACTATACACTCACCCACATAGTGGTATCTTTTAAATTTGAAATATAAATCCTGATTACAGTAATACCTCAAATATCACAGGGACTCAGTTCCAAGACCCCCCCATGAAATGTGAAAACTGTGAAATGTGATTTATTCATGTATAAATGTGGCCCACCCTGCTTCGCCCCTCAGCCCTGGCCTGACGCCTATCCATCCAGGAGCAGAGGCACGCTGGGCACCTCGCCTGCCTCCGCTGACTATGGTGGAAGCCCCACACCACATTCCCCACCCCACGCCATTGCACCAGGACTGGTGGGTTTATTGCTGTGGATATATCCTAGGACCCACAAAGGAGTGAAGATACAAAATTCAAAGCATGAAAGAGCAAGGTATTACTGTACTGTCATTCTACTTACATCCTAAAGAAGCAATACAAAATTATTTTTATTTGGATTTTTATTTTTTAAAATGATCTGCCATTTTGCATCAGATCTAATTTTATTCTTCAGACTGGCCCTGCAGTGCACATATTGCAAGAAGCTACAAAGGTGTCACATGATCACAGATTCACAGGTTATTCCTAGTTGGAAGGGACCCATAGGATCATCTAGTCCAACTCCCAAGTGAACATCCACCCATGGATCGAACCCACAAGCGTGGAACCACGAGCACCATGCTCCATCCACCCAAGCCTCCCATCATCTAGGCCATGTCACTGAGTTCCTCGTCCACTCTTTTCTTAAACACCTCCAGGGATGGCGACTCCACCACCACCCTGGGCAGACCATTCCACTGAGAGATCACTCTCTCTGTGAAAAAGCTCTTCCTAATATTCAGTCTAAACCTCCCCTGGCGTAGCTTGAGGTCATGACCTCTTGTTCTGGTGCTGGCAGTCTGAGAGAAGAGATTCGCACCCACTCGACTGCAACCTCCCTTCAGGTAGTTGTAAACAGCAATGAGGTCACCTCTGAGCCTCCTCTTCTCCAGACTGAACAACCCCAGCTCCCGCAGTCGCTCCCCACAGGGCTTGTTCTCCAGTCCTTTCACCATCCTTGTCGCCCCTCTCTGGACCCTCTCAAGCAGCTCAACATCCTTCTTAAACTGGGGAGACCAGAACTGTACACAGCACTCAAGATGTGTCTGACCAGAGCCGAGTACAGGGGAAGGATAACTTCCCTAGTCCGACTGACCACACTGTTCCTAATGCAGGCCAGGATGTCATTGGCTCTCTCAGCCGCCTGGGCACACTGCTGGCTCATATTAAGCTTTCTGTCAACCATTACTCCTAAATCCCTCTCCATTTCACAGAATCACAGAATCACAGAATCAGTAAGGTGGAAAAGACCATAGAGATCATCAAGTCCAACCTATCACCTGTTACCTAATCTAATCTAGTCAAACCTGTTACCTAACCTGTTGCCATCCTACTACCAACACATCAGACTACCTATAACACACTACCCTAATATCTAGGTCATGCCACCAAGTACTTCATCCAACCTTTTCTTAAACACCTCTAGGGACGGTGACTCCACCACCTCCTTGGGCAGCCCATTCCACTGAGAGATCACCCTGTCTGTGAAAAAGTTCCTTCTAATGTCAAGTCTAAATCTCCCCTGACGCGGTTTAAGACTGTGTCCTCTTGTTCTATCACTGGTAGCCAGAGAGAAGAGACTGACACCCAGCTGACTACAACTTCCTTTCAGGTAGTTGTAGAGAGCGATAAGGTCTCCCCTCAGCCTCCTCTTCTCCAGACTGAACAATCCCAGCTCTCTCAGTCGCTCCTCATAGGGCTTGTGTTCCAGCCCAAGCCCTATTTCACCACTTTCCAGCCACTCGTGTCAAATTTATCAGTCATTTCCCTCTACCAAAGAAGCTATTTATCTGCAAAATCTCCCATGTAATGGCATCAATAGACTCTTCATTAAATAAAATAAAAAAGTTCTACTTTTAATTAACAAAGACTGATAATTCAAGCATTATTGTTCAACCCTGATTACTAAATGAACAGTAAAAGAACAAACAAAAAGGCAGGGCCCTATGAGTTCTGTCCTTAATGACGCAGATCAACTTGTAACAACAAATGCATTATCACATAAGAGGTAGCACAGGGGTGTTACTATCACTCCTGATTGGCTCGGCATTGGCCAGCAGTGGGTCTGCCCTGGAGCCTGCTGGAATTTACTCTGCTGGACACAGGGGTTCCAGCTTCCAGGAGCTTCTCAAAGAAGCCTTCCATTTAGCCTCTCCCCTGCTACCAAAACCTGACCACAGAAACCCAATACAAGGAGTCATGTGGGGTACGTTGAAGCTACAGTAATATCTCGCTGCATTGTGACTTCTCCATTGCAACCTCATTGATTTGCTAGAAATTTTTCTCACAGACCTGCCTCAGTGATTCACAAAGCCTCCCAGTCGACAGCGCCAGCGCTCCCTGTGGGGCAGGACTGGCCTGGCCCCGTGGGGAGGGCGCGCAGTGCCTCTCGCTCTCGCAGCACCGTGCCCCGGTCCCTGCCCACTCCTGTGCGTCTCCATGCGTGGTCCCTACAGTGGAAGGCTTATGCCGCAGGATGCCCCGGGCAGCTGCTGGGAGCCAGGGTAGCACTGCCACAAACCACACTGTCCCCTGTTGCTCTAAGCCCAGTCAGGGGACTGACCCCCACCAGCCGTGTGTTACAGTTTCCATGGCTATAGGTGGGGAAGGCAATGCAGTCTGTGCTCGCGCTCCTGGTGCACCTGGTGATGAACTAGCCTCAGGAAAAGTGGGTCTGGCCTCACTGTGGCAGTGGTGGGGCAAACGTTGTGTGCTGGGACGGGGCAGTGCTGGGACATCCCCACGCCACCACCACAGCTGCTGCACCAGAAGGAGGCTTCTGTTCCCCCATGCCCTCCCCTCACTGCAGCAGGGGGAAGCAGTGCTCTGATGGCTCCATACAGCCTGCGCTCCCGGGACCGGTGGATGTTAAAGGGAAAGGAACTCCGACATCAATGCCACCCCCCACCATAAGGGGCACCAGGTGTCACAGTGTTGCGACGTTCAGGTTTCCCAGGCTTCATGAGTGCCAACCAAAGCTCTGGGACACCCCTTCCCCACCGCAGCCCCGGAGCTTCCCCGCCACAGAGGCAGTGCAGGCATGTGTGGTGGCAGCAGCCCAGGAACAGCCTTGGAAGCAGCAGCTTGGCTGCAGAGATTTCGAGGGATTCTCCAGGGGCCCCCAGGTAGAGTGGGCTCAGAAATGCTTCCCTTTGCTCCCCTGTGCTGGGAGAGCCCATGGGGAGGAGCGGAAAACACTCCCCAGAGCTCCTGATAGGCTGGGGGTGGAGCAATGGCCGTGGCCTGTATGCATATTAATGACCTGCGCATGTTTGCGAATTAGATGTTTTGCGACACCCTGACAAGACCCTTTCCTCATGAAGGGTGAGGTATTACTGTATTTTGAAAATAGAGGGCTAATATCTGTCTCCCCTTAGACTGTAAAATTCCTAAGTTGCAAATAGTAACTGGACCAGAAACTGTGGTCAACCCATTTCCATTAAGTCTTCAGGATAATCTCGTGCTGACATGATATAATCTCTACTTTGTAATAAACAGTAATAAATCTCTCAGCTATTACAACACTTCCAACCCATCCAGCATACACACAAGCATTTGAATGAAGAACTCTATAGATTCTATACCTATTTATGATCACTAGTACTCTTACTTTAAAAAAGTGGAGATGGCTCCATGTTCTGAAAAACATCAGAACTCCTGTTCACATGCAGACAGAGCTGGATATACATCTCCTGTCTTTTCTGCTTACATGTATCAACCGGGGCAACTCTGCTATGCTAGATGAGTACATACTGAGGAGTGTAGAGCAACGGATGTTTATGATGCAAGCAAAGTCATATATGATAGAGCTGAACCATATTAATGTTAGAACTTCTAAGTATCAATATCCTTTTTATTACACATTTATGCAGTTAAGATGAACCAGGTATCATCAAAGGTAGAATTCAAAAACAAAAAAAAAGTAATAGTAAAATGTGTAAGCATAAGTAACAGAAATCAGTATGAAAGACACAGTACTGATATAGGCAGTTACACAAATGCCACCTGCCATCTGAGAGCACTGGAGAGCATTCTCCGCACTTCCCCACAGCCTCTCACAGAACAGGGGAGCAAAGGGAAGCATTTTCTGGGCCCTCTCTAACTGGGGAAACTCCTGGAGAATCCCTGGGCTTCCCTTCGGCCACAATGCTGCTTTTGCTGCCACCAAGCCACTGCCGTCATGCATGATTGCATTGCTGCTGCAGTGGGGAAGCTCACCCTGGACCAGGGGCTTGGCAGTCCCCTCTTGCAGTCTGCAGGTGCTCCCTCACACCGGGACACCCAGGGTGAGAAGCAGAGGTACACCCTGCTCCAGGCACGGGCGGGCGGGCAGCCCGGGCCACCTGCTGTGGCAGAACGGGACCACGCCATGCCACAGCACCATGGGGGTATACACCGAGTATTATAAACCTTCACCGCCACATAACCTCTGCAACACTCATAAGGTAGTGAACTGTGGCGGTCCCCAGCGAGCGAGAGGCGTTGCTTCCCCACCCCGTGGGAATGTGCTCCATGAGTAGCTGAATAATACAGTCAGCCCTCAAATAGCATGGTACCACAGACCTTGTTGCCCCCTTGTGCAGCCCTCCGTCAGTAAGGATGCAAATTTCCCTTCAGCCACCCTGCCCCTTCAGCCCTGGAGTGGCTGTGGGGTGATCCCAGAAGCTCCTCATGCAATGTGAGCAGTCAGGAGAGCGAAGGGGGTATCCTCAGCCCTGTCCCCACCTGGGGACTTCTCAGGAATCATGACAAAGGGGTCCCTGAGCCCATGCCGCCCCCCAAGCAAGTCTCAGGCTTTGGCTGCCACCACTGCAGCAGCTGCAGTGGGCGGAGGGGCACCGCAGTGCTGTATGTACTTCTGAGCTCCCTCAAGTGTGTTCCCTCCCAGAGGACACACCTGGCATGACACAGAGGCAGCTGGGATCAGCCGCACATAGCTCTGCCAGCATTTAAACATGCGAGAGCAGTGGCCTAGTGGCTGCCTTGTCCAAGCAAACAGACAAAACAAAACCTCTGCTAAAGTGCGCTGTAAAAACAAAAGCTTAGCAGAAAAGGTGACAAAACAGGTGATTAAGCTGGAATGCATCTGGCTTTTAAGCCAACTTGCAGCTAGTCCCCATGGCAACACGGAATGCGAATGGGGACAGGAAGTTTGTTTTGTTGGTTTTTTGGCAAGTTGTTTATTTTAGCTCAACATGGACACACCTGGGCAGGCTGTACAGCTCCAGGACTGCACGCCTCCAACATCCCATGAGTTCATGTTTAAACACAGCTTGTGCCACGTTCGGACTCCCTGCTGGTTGGGCCGACTCGGACAGAAGACAGCAAGCGGCTGTCTGTGCCTGGCCAGCCCATCACCTTGAGAACGGCGCTGACACAGTCAGTGGCCAAGCTGGCCCTGCTGCCTCTCGTGCGGCGCTCCCGGCACAGGCAGGTGCAGCTGCACCTCGGTGCTCGGACCAGCGAGTCTGGGCCAGCATGGGTGGGCACAGCCACGGCCAGGTGCCTGGACCAGCGAGTCCGGGCCAGCGCGGGCGGACAGACTGGTGCCCCAGTGGTCCATGCAGTGGCCTGTGGGGGTGTGGGGAATTTGCATATTTGTGACTGCCTACTTTGAATATTCATGCGTGTTAGGTTGAACCTCTCCAATTGCAGAAAAATCACACCACAAAGATGTGAAGCCGCTATCTGGGAGGCACAAAGTGGAGAGGGCCGACTGTATTTGCTGAGAAATATTCCACAAATCTGCAAAGATGTGAATCGGTAGGCGCGAATACGCGAGGTATGGCTGTAATCCAATTTTTAGCCACATAAACCTGTGGGTTGCAAGACAAAACATTACTCTCACAAGAAAGAAAAGAAACCTCTGAGGCTTTCATAGAAATAAAAAGAAAAGTTATGCAAGAAGAATTTAGAAGACCAAGTTAACTTTAAAGTGCATGGGAAATATTCCCTTTTACACCATACATGCTACAATTTTGAAGGAAAAGAAAGTCAGAACAAGGCCTCCACGTTGGCTGTCACTTCAAACTTCAAGATAGGTAAGGCGAACACATGGAGCTACAGGCTGGTCAGCCTCACCTTGACTCCTGGGGAAGTGACAGAGCAGCTCATCCTTAAACCCAATTCCAGCCACATGAAGGACAAGAAATTCCTTGGGAGTAGTCAGTATGGCTTCACTGATTCAATAAACTTCTGTGATGAACTGATGTGTCTGGTAGATAAGGGGAGAGTAGTGGCTAGTGTCTAATAGCCCATCAAAACTGTCTTGTGTAACAGCCTCATAAACCTTAAAAATAGCCTATTGTTGTAGGGGTTAGATGGGCAGACAGTGAAGTAGACCGAAAACTGGATGAATGGATGGGCCCCAAGGGTGGTGATGAACAGTGCAAAGTCTAGCTAGAGGCTGGTAAGTAGTGGTGTACCTCAGGAG
>WEKX01024496.1:0-12172 GCA_013390025.1 Pitta sordida
CAGGCTGGCAGTCTGGGCTGCCTGCCTTGGTGGAACAGGACCGCACGGTGCCATGTGTTACAGAATAAGACTTCCCCACTCCTGTCACAGGCAGGTGGAACAGGACCACACCATGCCATGAAACTATACACCACCTCCGCAAATCACTGAGTAAGAGCTGAGGAGAAATTTTACATAAATCACTGAAGCTGCAAATGAGAAGGCGCAAATGACCGAGGTATGACTGTAATTACGAAAGTTCTGTAACGTAAGGTCAGCTTTAAACTGAGGATTTTTGGCACAAGTTAAAAAAGACGTTCTGAGGAAGAAACACATGTAAATAAGACTAATGAAATTTTAAAGATGAGGGGAAACAGTCCAAGGAGACATGAGCAGTAAATAAATATGACGTATGCCCTGGAAAACACATTCTTCTTAAAAGCAAGTAGGTCCTCATGGTCTAAAAATGTTACTTGAAAAGCAACACCAAATATGCACAGCATGCAGAAGTTTCCAGGATACTCAAAAGGAAGTATTTCATAACTTTTAACCAAACAGAACCAGCACTGTTCAAAATTATCAATTCTATTACGATGTTCTGAACAGAAGAGCAGTAATAAAGAGAAAAATCAAAGAATATTAAAAGGTTGAATAAAAAAAAAGCATGACAGTTAAGTAAATATACTTCTGAAACAGCACTTGAATGACAAAATCAACAGTAGATGGGTGACAGGATTAAGGAAAAGTCAAAGGAGTACAGAAGAAAATCTTCTAACTCAGTGTTTGTACCTGACATAAAAATGGAGTAGAGGAGATAAGGCCTGTTTTGGTCTCACAGTCCAGCTAGAACTTGCTCAGTAGCTCTGTCTGGTTATGACTAAAAGGATTTGGAATATATCTATCTCATCTGATTTGGATAGATGAAATGGATTTATGCAAATCACTGAACAGGTACAAAACATTTTCGGATATCTATCATGCTGTCTAATGTAAGAGGTTGGGATTGCACAAGAAATAGTCTGAAACTGCAGCATAATCATTTGTTTTCTCCTAAAACCCTGAGTGATTGCTCCAACATATGCAGGTGCTTTATTTTTCCAGTGGCAATATTTTCATTGCATTTGGAATCATGAAAACAGTCTGTTCTTCCCCATCAACTCATTCTCAAGACACAAACAGACATTTCGTAAAACTTTAGCTGAAATAGATATATAACTCAAAGAATTACTGCTCTTACTAAATTATAAGCAACTAAAACCAGGGTCTTAGAATAGAAAGTGTCAAAACATCATTAAGTGCAAGCACTGCTACCTGTAATTCCGTTCATGACCAAACTTCATGCACGACCAAACACCTCCAATACATTATAAGCCATTAGGAATATAGGAAAGCTTTCTGCCAGCAGGACAAAATAATCCTGTTTCAGCAAGATCAGCACAATGTCTGATCTACATAAATAGATGAGTTTCTTGGGGTTTTTTTGACTCAGTATAAATACATGTTTTCACCCAGCCACAAAAAACGCAGAACTTCTGAAAAATACGGTAAGCCTTCTCCACTTTGCGCTGCCCAGATAGTGGCTTCTCCTCTACATGGCATGATTTTTCAGCGATTAAGGAGGCCCGTTTCGTGACTGCATCTGTGTGAACTGACAGTCGTGAATATTCAAATCAACCCCACGCCATGCCACACAGACCACGGGCGCACTGATCTGCCTGCACCGAGCCCGCCCTGCTGTGCTCTGAGCAAGGCGGCCACAGCAGTTCTGCCGGCGCCACGCACGGCTCACCTTGTCCCGCTCCACTTGGAGCGAAGTGGCTGTGGCAGGTCCACTCCGAGTGGCACCTGCCCCACCCCACACGGAGCAAAGTGGCTGCGGCTGGTTTGCCCAGCGCTGCGTCTGCCCCACTCCTCTCAGAGCGAAGAGGCTGCGGGCAGTTAAGAAAGACTTACACACTCTCAGGTTAGATGTGATGTCCAAGACTTTCTTGGGGTAGACATCTACCCTGAGTACGGAGAGACCAGGTCTACCCACCCAGAGAGACACTGGGACAGTGGCACATGCGGCTCCCTGCACCAGTGTCCCCGGCGTTTTTCCCAGCATGGGGTGGTTGCGGGCACCAGGAAGTGCCAACACAAACACCAACACACAGTAGGGCAGTGCTGAAACAGCGCTAGAGTGACGGGGGTGGTGTGAGGGCACGGGGTAAATTTGCATATTAATGAGCTGCCACTCTAAGCTGATGGAGGGCTGCGCAGGGGGGAGGGTGGGTGCAAGACCCACGGTACTGTGGTATTCAAGGGCCAACTGTAATACCTACCTAGACAGAAAAGCATATAAACACATGCACGCGGGTTACAGAGGGCTACATCCATGATCCTCAAGATACGCTGAATCAAAACCCCTTTTTTGCTCATAAGACTAAGTGCTCCATCTGCTCTGTGTTTCTTTGTGTGACATACTCAGCAATCAGTAACCTTACTGTAAGATAAGACATGGACACATCTTGCAGAAATGAAAATCTGCACCTCTTGGTCCATCCTCAGCTGGACAGTCAACAATGTCCAGTCAAGGAAGTGAGGAGATGGAACTCCTTTCACAAACAAGGTGACATATGAGAGATATTGCTACCAAGACCTATTAAGATGCATTCTTTTGGTTTCTATATACATGAAAGCAGTATTAAGTCCATCGACTTTAACAAGAACATCTGTAAAATACAAATAAGCAAACAAGAAAAACACCAGACTTGCTGCTTAGAAAGGTAGTGAACATGGCAGCACATACACCCATTCACTGCAACACATCCCTGGCAGAGACATTAATTCAGCCTCCAGAAACCACTGGGCCACATGAGTTCACTTTATTGCTGGGGACAGTGCCATCATAGGCTTGGTTTTTCTCCTTGTACTTTCCAAAGCAGCTCAGGTACAGTTCAGTTGTTTCATTCCATGCTCCAATGTACAGGATAAAAGCTTATTAAGAGCTTATTTGAAGTTTCTTCTTGCCCATACATCCCATTAATTTGAATCTCAATTTGAAGTGAAATGTCCACCTTGCCTGAGGTTTAAAAAGAGATGTTTGTGTTTAAAGCATTACTGTTCTAGTAGCAATAAAATCCACATACTTACTTAAATAATCTAGAAATGCATTGTGCCTTGTAGAGTGGGTGGGTAGCATCAGTAGTCCAAATGTGATGTCATCTGAGTAAAAGCCTTCTTTGGCACAGTCTTCTGAAAAACAACAAGAAAAAACCCCACAGTTGTATTAAAAATTAATCCGCTCAAAACAACTTTGAGAGGCGAGCCCTTGATTATTTCTCTCTTTTCTCTCCCACCATTTCAGTTGTTTTATTTGTATCCCTAAACCATCCACAATTTCACTTTCCAATTCCTCTAGACAACATAATTAAGTAAATATACATGAAGGAGAACTTCAGCATTACATACCACCTTTCACATAGCTCTTGCACTGTCTGAAATCCAAATCCATGAGACAAATGCAGTAGCCCAATGGTAACAGAAAATTCACAGTTTTAACGCTGCCTACAAAACATTAGTATTGCAATTATTGCTTTACAACTGCTTTGAGTTATATTATGACCTTGCAGAACACCCACAATACACCATGCAAGTTTCTGGAAAGAAAATGCATTAATAAAATCTTAACTGTGGGAGCTATGGTTGAAATAGGACATGTGAACTACCTCAGAACATGGCTTGAAGCTCTCAAACAACAGCACAAGAAAGATTTAAAACTCCCTCACTAACAAAAAACTAATTTCAGCAAGTTGTGCTGAGCAAAAACTAACTATACAAGAGAGATTTCCATACACAAATACACTACTTATTCAAAAAAGAAATAGCTCCACACCTACTACAGATCACAAATTCTGTATTCCTATACACAGTGCTGCATTTTAAATACACATGCACCCATCCAGTAATATCATCTCACTGCTGACAACCCTGCTGGAAAAACAACTGCCAGTTACCACCACTGACACTTTCTAGTCAGTACTCCCATGTGGCAAAGCATATCCTTTAAGGTACACATAAATCTATTCTCTTGCATTGTATGAAAGGAGAGACGGATTTCCTTTGATATAACAAAAAAAGAAACAACAAACAAAACAAACCACCTGTTCTTTACCACCTTGTCCCCCCATACATCGAAAGAAGCAGCTGTGAACCTGGGGAAGAAGAATGTCAGTGTCTAAGGAAGATCTACTACCAAGCCAAAAGGGATGAGAAAGGGAGGCCATTATCATTTACATATCTATTTTCCTATGCAGTAAAATCAAGTGTTCTAATGTTAGAAATCACTGCTTTGAATCAAATACCAGTAAATAAATGGTAAACTATACTCTATGGGGCTGGAAAAGCATCTAGGTGCATTTAAAAAATGTACCAGCCTATGGAACATTATTTTTCTTTTCTTATGCCAGCAACAAAAAGATGAACACAATTAAACATAGATCAACCATAAATGTAATTGTCCACATAAAGGTAGCACCAATTTAACTACAATAATTTTGAAAAGTAATTTCAGTTATTTAATGAAAAACGTTTGTGATCCTTTTGACCTAAAGTGGTACAGTAGTACCTCAACTACCTTTGATGTTAAAAACTTCTGAAGTCCACATCAAGTGTACTGAAATTTATACAAAGTCCCCCAGTTTATAGAAAAACTGTGTGTAACAGGAGGGAGCAACAGAGCTGGAGACTGAATTTTAAGGCAGAGCTGCCTTTTGTTTTACCACTCATTTTAAAGGCAAGTTCAGTTGACAGACACATTTCTTAAGGGGTTAAAAAAAAAATCTTAGTACAGTGATCCTCCACGTAGTCACAATTCATAATTTGCGAGATCCCAAACTCGCTGTTGATTTTCCAGCGAGCTGTGGGACCTGGCACGTGCGCAGAACCTACCGCGACCCCAGTCTGCTTGGCCCCGCTGCTGACGCGGCGCCGGGCCCGCCCCCCGCCCCCCCACGCCCCACTGCGGGTCCCCCGCTGCCGCTTGCAGGAGCAGCGAGTACAGCTGGCCCCAGCCCCAGTCCCTCCCTGCCGCTCACAGGGCGAGCACAGCCAGCCCCATCCCCAGTCCTGCCCCGCCGCCCGCAGGAGCGGCGAGTACTGCCGGCCCCAGCACCGGTCCTCCCCGTTGGTGCTGCAAGCATAGCCAGGCATCTGAAACAAGCCCCGCTCTCAGGACCGTCCTCCAGACCTTATTAGGGGAGGGGGCGTGGCTACAGCCGTGGTGCACTTGACTATGTAGTGGGTTCGCTATCTTTGTGGATTCCATGACTCGCNAGCGAGCTGTGGGACCTGGCACGTGCGCAGAACCTACCGCGACCCCAGTCTGCTTGGCCCCGCTGCTGACGCGGCGCCGGGCCCGCCCCCCGCCCCCCCACGCCCCACTGCCAGTCCCCTGCTGCCACTTGCAGGAGCGGCGAGTACAGCTGGCCCCAGCCCCAGTCCCTCCCTGCCGCTCACAGGGCGAGCACAGCCAGCCCCATCCCTAGTCCTGCCCCGCCGCCCGCAGGAGCGGCGAGTACTGCCGGCCCCAGCACCGGTCCTCCCCGTTGGTGCTGCAAGCATAGCCAGGCATCTGAAACAAGCCCCGCTCTCAGGACCGTCCTCCAGACCTTATTAGGGGAGGGGGCGTGGCTACAGCCGTGGTGCACTTGACTATGTAGTGGGTTCGCTATCTTTGTGGATTCCATGACTCGCGTGAGGAGGACCAGACCCAACAGCCCGCAAGTAATGGGGGATCACTGTACTTTAATTTGTGCTCTGACTTCTCCGCCAAATCAGCACATTCTCAAATCCTTTCCCTCTATCATTTTTTCTTCATAAGAGCCAAATCCATCAACAAAATTCATAAATTTCTGCAGCAGGCCCCTGCCACTTTGCGGTCTTGTGCTTTGAGGGTTCAATCCATCACCGGGCTTTTCTCCGGGATAAATCCCATCTGAGCATGCACAGAGCCAGCCACAAAGAGATAGTATGTAGATAAGCTCATGAATATGTAAGCAAGTCCCACCCATCAACACCNTCAACCCCCGCCCCCCCGCCCCCCCCAGCCCTGGAGCGCTGTGGGAGGAATTGCTGGCACCTCCCTGCGCCGTGTGATGGGACAGCAGAGCAACACTGCTGCAGCGACTCCATGGCTGCCCGAGATGGCGGCTGATGGGGGAATTGGCAAAAAAAGCGAGATATACTTAAACCTGGCGGGCGCAGCAGCTCATGCCGGCTTCTGCACTCGCTGCCACGCTCCACTCGAGCACTCAGAGCAGGACTTGCTGCAGGGCCATGGTGGGTCTCCCTCCAACGGGCACAGGCGTGCAGGAGCCGCCACTGCTGCTGCCTGTCCTAGTTCCATCTTGCAAGCAAGACCAGGCAAATCTGCCCGATATGAAACATCGGCTCAGCCTGGGTCTAGCGGGGGGTGAATGCTGTTGCTGGCAGCAGCAAGCCCCACATGGGAGAGCTCATAGCGGGCGGGATGGGCAGGGCAGATCCAGCAGATCGATCGCAGTCACCGCTGCACTGTGGCACAGCGCCTTCTGTGCCATGCCACACATGTCCCACCTCCTCCCATTAGCCACCTGGGCATCGCCAGGCCATGCCACTGGCTGCAGCAACTGCTGCGCCAACTGCACAGGCCAGGCTCAGCAGGGCTGTGCTCAGGANGCCCCACATGGGAGAGCTCATAGCGGGCGGGATGGGCAGGGCAGATCCAGCAGATCGATCGCAGTCACCGCTGCACTGTGGCACAGCGCCTTCTGTGCCATGCCACACATGTCCCACCTCCTCCCATTAGCCACCTGGGCATCGCCAGGCCATGCCACTGGCTGCAGCAACTGCTGCGCCAACTGCACAGGCCAGGCTCAGCAGGGCTGTGCTCAGGACAGGGCCGGTTGAGGGGCTAGATACAGTGCCTACTTAGGCCATGGCAATGCTAGCAAGCCACTGTGCTCAGTGGGGCCACAGTGCTGCAGCGCTCGCTTGCAGTGAGCCATGGGGGCTGGCTGGAGCCAGCCCCAGCTCAGTAATCCTACCTAACCTGGCTTTGCCTGGCCAGGGTCCGCCAGCCCCAGCAGTAACCCGGCTCATTGTGACTGACTACCATGTGGCTGCATCCCAGCACCACTCGCAGCATCAGCGCCAGCGCCAGCCCCAGCAGTAACCACCACTAACCGGGCTTTGAGCACACTCAGCCAGGGCCCCACACTCTGCCGGGGGGCTGACTCGCTGCAATTGGCTGCTGTGCTGAGTTCCACTTTGGTTTTCTCTCTGGCTGGATCAATTGCTTTTTGAGGTGGCAGCAGAGGAGTTTGAGGCAGTGACTCACAAAGTAACCGAAGCAGTCATGGCACTGGTCTCTGAGATCCTGGCAGCAGTCTCAGCGGCCGTAGGGCTCCCTCCACCCTGCCTCCACTGGGACCAAGCCCCACAGCTGCCCGCTTCAACTCCAGCCAGGACTTTGACAGTGCAGTTGTCACAGCACTGGGCTGCAGCCATGTTTAAACACAGGTCAGTAGCTCGACATTCCGGCAGGGGCAGGGCCACACCAGCCTGCCAGGGCAGGAACATTATCCAGCAGCGCCGGGCCAACCCACCAGGACGAGAAGAGGCGAGCCCAGCAGCAGAAGTCTCCCACAGGCACCAAAGCTGCAGTCACAGATACACAGATCGTTGTGAGTTGGAAGGGACCCACAAGGATCATCGAGTCCAACTCTTAAACCACACCACTGCCTATCCAGAGGGAATCGAACCCTGGTCTCCCGCATGGTAGGTGGGGACACTCACCACAGTACTAAAGTGGATTTCGTGGGGCTGCTCGCTCTAGTCCTGGCAGTGGTCTCATTTGCAACAGCTGCCTCACTGTCCCTACCAGCCGTGACTGGAAGTCTTGATCCCTGCTCCCTGCGCTGCTGCTCAGAGCCCTGGCCGCAGCTGCCAGGTGCCCGGCTGCCACTCAGCTACCCCTCAAAGCAGTGCCTAAAGCAGGGCCAGGGCCCTCTCTGCTGAGTTCCCTGCTGCAGACACCCATACCAGGGAGGGAACACCGTGGGGAGGGGTCAGAAGTACAGCCTCGCAGTGGCTCCTCAGCCCACTGCAGCTGCCACAGCAGCAGAAGCCCAGGACTTCCCACGGTGGCAGCATGGATGCAGGGACCCTTCCCTCCTGATTCCCAAGGACTCCTGGGGGCACAGAATACCCCCTTCACTTCCCCGACGGGTCACATGGTGCAAGGAGCTTCTGGGAATGCCCCGCAGCCACTCCGGAGCTGAGGGGGGGTGGGGTGATGGGCGGGGCCTAACTGCATATTCATTAGCTCGTTACATTCACAGATTACGGGCTTCACGCAAGGGAAGGAGACCCAAGGCCTCGTGAAAGCCAGGGGATAGCTATACATATCTTCTTCCTGCCCCATGTCCTAAAACCTACTAGTTACTCTTCCTCTTGATCCACACTACCTTTCTGATTCCATTACACTTTCCAGACCCTGCAAAATAAAACATTTTACCTCTTCTCCTTCAAAGCCCTATGCTATGTGGACTTGCTTTATGTTGTCTCTTGCTTTTACATTATCTCCCTCATAGCTGCTTTACCTTACTGTGTTCTTAGAAATGCCAACTTATTTAACTCACTCACTATGACTCACCTGATTTGAATCCTTGTGCCCCTTTCTGAGGTCATTCTTCTCATTTTCTAGCTCAGTGAAATTCAGATCACAAGCTCTTGTCAAGGCCCAAATTGTATCTCACTACCTACAAAATATCATGCAAAGCTTTACTGCAGCACAAAATATTTAACTAAAGCTTCCAAGCTGGGAGGGGGGGGGAACTAAATAAAAAAATGAAGTACAACATTTTAACAACAAAAACATTTCCAGAAAAATATCATGTATGAAAAAGTGCTGAGATGTTACAAGTTATCACTGAAATTACCATATTAGCTACAAACAGCAGCTTCATTCTCAAACACTCAACTGTTAGTAGTAGCTTGATTATATATAATGGGTGTTGCAGCTGTTGATGTCAAGAAAAACTTTGTTAAATCACATTACTACATTAAAACTGACAGAGACAAAAGTGTGTGCGTGTGTGTGTGAGACAGAATCTGCATTCCTATTCTGACAGTTCTTGGAAGCTGTGATTCATGCTGCTACTTGCTTTTCTACTCACAGCAAGAGAAAAATCTAGTTTCCTTTCGAATATTTGTTGTTACTACGTAAACTACTTTAATAAAAGCACAAGTCAGAATCACGTATTTTGCAGACCATTATGGTATTTTAGAAATGAACTATTCTAATGTTTAATATTTGTGAATACTATAAAATTTGTGAAGATTGCTTGGTTACTGAAGGCTTTAAAACCATATATGAAATTATCAAGCAGAGAATTCTCCAGAAATAAAAGTAGAACAAGCTAATAAAGTTTTCTTCACTTGCACCATGAGAAGTTTCTCTAAACCTATCAGCAGGACACACTACGATTCTCCACCGAGACTTGATAAAAATCTTCAAGATGAATGTAATGAGGTAGATTCCAATCTGCTGTTTATCATGATAAATAGATAATGCAAACATAGGTCAGACAGGAAAGAACCAGAGAAATGTTATTCTAAACAGAATTTCAGCTCCTAATAGCTACATGTGACAAGAGAGAGAAGAGAGCTTACTGGAAAACCAATTTGTTCTTACACTGAGAGAAAAATACTGTTTTACTATACCGGATGTATTTTATTCAGGAACCAGTATAGACAAAAATCTTTAGACAGAACCCTTTTCGGTTTTATCTCTCCACTATTAAAACCACTTATTCAATACTGCCTTTACATGGAAAAATCCTATTTTTTAGGCTCAAGTTGCACTTGCTTTTCCTCTTCACAACTTAAAGCAACATCTAAGTTCTGGTCTTTTCAAAGACATACACCAAAACCATTTTTTCCCCAAAACAATGGCTAAATATTCATTTAGTGAAAGCTTAAAGCTACTGTTTCAATTACAGAAATAAGTTATTTATATACTAAATGAAACTACGAGTCAGGCAACTCTGCAGTCAATGAAACACCATCATCTAATTCTGGTGAGAAGAGGAATTCCTGGTTGATGGCCAAAATAACTTCCACCGGCTTATCATTAAGAGCGTTTTTCACTGGGGAATAAAGCATAGTTCTGGTGGCTCTACTCTCCTTTCCCTCACACCACAAGAAGCCAGTTTCCCCTCCCATGGTCCTTCTGACATGCCACCAAATCGTCACTCCCCATTGTTTTCCAAAACAGCCCAATATTCTGCCTGAATCCCCACGTCCCACCTACACATACAACCCTCTCCTGTTCTATCCAACACAGACCCAAAGCACGCTGAAAAAAAACAGGTCAGTGCCAAAATTGCACTGTCTCTCTCTCTCTCAAGAGAGGGTAATGACACACTTCTTTCCACCCAGCTTGCCCGTTTTCCCAGAACCTGCAGGAACATTAGTTTGCAATTTCTATCCCTCCTACAAACATGGTTGCAAATGGTGCACGATTTCAAAAGCTACTAGTGAATACTTAAGGAAAGAATGAGAGAAAACAAAAAAAAAAAGAACACAAATCACGTTTTCTTTAGGAAATCAAGCTTAAAAGAGGAAACTTACTTGAGCTTTTAAAGGAGAAAATTTCCTGGCTGTTTACTGAGCCAAGGGAAGTATGCAGATTTTGGCAAAATATTTACTGGTATCTCCTTCTACAACATCACACTAAGGTTCCAAATAAAGCTTAAGGGAACTAAGGACTGGGAAAGGTACGCCATGTAACAAGACAGTTTTCCTACCCCAATGTATCTTTAGGGTTTTAGATGTCTGATGACAATTCAAACCTTCGGCATTTCTCTAGCAAGAGTTTAACCTGAAAACATATAAACCCTTGACTTTACCACACCAGCACATTACCTTCTCTGTATTCATAACCACTTTCACACTAGCAACCACCAAATTCATGGAATATTATTCTGTCAGGGTGCATGTCAGTAGCAGCCACAACTTAATGCAATGAAATAGCCACCAAACACTTCAAATATCCTTCAACACCAGAAACTATTATTTACTGTCATTAAAAGTTTAATGCAAAAAAACAAGACAGCAGCACTCTTAGAATTTGAAATATTAAATTAGCTATAGTAATAAATTTTTATGTTTTTTATTAGGCATCTTAGTATCTCATAGTCTCGTTATTTTAAGATTATAACTTAAGATGCAAACAAAGATATATTTCCTCAAGATTTCTAAAGTACATTAGGAAATTCACATATTAACTTCCCTCCATCCTCCAAGACCCACTTCTTACCCAAGGCCAGCCTCTCTCCTCTGTGTTCACTTGCCTGAAGAAAATGTTGGAACTTTCTGGATATCTACCAATTCAGCAGATATGCTGAATGGTTATGGGATCCGAGATCAATTCTTGTGCAAGCAATTGAGACATACTCCCAAACTTGTGGAGCTGCAAACTAAGAACTCTTGCAGCTGTTGTTAGCAATAATATTCCCTACTACAAAGCACTTAAAATTCTGACATTGATGATGTTCAGTTGACAGCCAGTTCATTCCCAGGTATTCCTTCTAAGTGTCCTGCAGCAACACCATCACCATGTGATGAGTTACTAATGAAGTTCTGCTGTCTGCTCCAGCTGCAACAATAATACCACCCTATACTAGTCTTTACTAAAACCAGGCATAACAAGGGGGTTCCATACAACAGTACCCACAGATCAGGGAGAAGTGCATTGCTCAGCAAGGCTTTTCAAAAAGTTAATAGAAATGCCACCTATAAAAGCAACCACTGAATACAGTATTGTGCTTTCACCTTCACCTGTTCCTGAAAGCCTAGGATATAAGTAAGGTTAGCACCCACAATCCTGGTCCCTGCCCTTGACATGCACATAGATAAGCTTTTCCCACCAAAACACAAGTAATACATTCTGTCAACGTATCATCGGGGCAAAAAGACGTGTTCTCATTTGTCCAGCAGCACAGGGTTACAGCACAGTAAATGGAACACAGAAATCTGAAAACCCATCTCTACACTTCTGGAAGGGGTTCAAATCATCATCTCTCAGCAGGCTCCACATGGCACTGGGAAGACAGATCAAATCCTACCTTCTCCTTTCAGTGGCAATCTTCAAAATACAGAGGCAAAAAAA